>CM077648.1:9473512-10024866 GCA_039707465.1 Rhabdophis nuchalis | reverse complement strand
CCATAATACACGGCTTACGTTTTTAATATTAAGAACGTGGTCATTAAAATTGTTTAAACGGGATTTGGTTCAAGTGGGTGATGCCAGAAGGGATGTTGGTCTTCTGGGATGGAGGAAGAGTAAGGATTAAAACAGTTGCTGAGGCGGAAGCCTTTCTTAAAAAACATTCCTCAATCCTGGAGGATGAAAATGGAGGAGCAGAGGGGGCCACGGCCTCGCCCACTGGGGGCCAGGGAGGAGAACAAGAAGATACAATTGCTAAGAGACTTAGATCTAAAAAATGACTTTTTTAATATAGTATAACTTTTGTTTGGATGTTTGTATATGATTGCTAGCACAGAATTTACATAGATGTATGCACTTCTCTTCACTTTGTAGTACTATTGAAATTATGTATTATCTATGTTTTGTTAAGAAGCCCCGGAGGGGGCCTACGATCTCGACGTGAAAGTTCTCAAAATATTTCCTTTTCACACCTTACCCTACCCTATTTGGAAAAATTGTAAAACTCAATAAAACTTTTTCAATATAAAAAAGAAAAAAAGAAAAAAGAACGTGGTCATTAACTCCCCATGGAAAATCCAGGAGCAAAAGGTTCCTTTTTATTTATTTGTTTCTTTTTTGCTTCGTTGACATCTGAAAGCTAAAGCCCGAGAAAAGAAAAACCAACATCGCGGGGCCATAATGATGTCCCCGGTGCGGCTCCCCTGCCGCTTAATAGAAAATAAAGGTTCCCGGCCAACCCCGGGCATCTGTTATTAAGGCAGGAGGTGCTGATCCTATGCCAGCTTGAGCTCTTTAAGATCTAGTTCCAGTCGAGTTAGAAGAAACGGCGGCTGAAGGGTTGACTGCGCAGTGCAGATCCAGGGATTAGACCGCCTTTGACGGGAAGCGGGAAGCGAATGCATGGAAGGGTTTTCTCTCCGCCAGGACCGGTTCGTGCCACCAGAAGCTCTGCCAACCCCCTGACACGAAGATGTCTTAAGAACACGGTCCCATCTGCCTTTCTCTCTGCTCTCCGCTGCTGTGAAGTGTTTTTTAAACTTTTGCTGCAAATAAAGTTTGTTTTTTATTTTTGGTTACAAATATTAAATTCTTTTTGCAAACAAAGTATTATTTAAGTTATTCCCCTTTTACATTCTCTCATATACATACCGTATTTTTCAGAGTATAAGACGCACCGGAGTATAAGACGCACCACGATTTTGAAGAGGCAAATTAAGGGGGGGGAAACCATTTGCACTCTGCAGACCTCCCCAAAACAGCCCGTTTTCCCCAACTTATTTATTTATTTATTTATTTTATTATATTTATACCCCGCCCTTCTCCAAGCGGACCCAGGGCGGCGATCAGGAGGGAATGAGGATTTTTGCAGTATCCTTCCCCTTCCACGCCCACCAAGCCACGCCCACAGAACCGGTAGTAACCGATAGCCTCCGACACAGAGCCCTCGTCTGAGCCTTCCCCAGACTCCAGGACTGGCCCATGTTCCTCCCCAACCTCCTCACTGTCCGAATCCGCTGCCAGCTCCACTGGCCACTGCCGTGCCACAACAGTTTCATGGATGAGAAGCAAAGCGTCTTCAAGGAAGAAGAAAACCAAGGAAGTCCGGTTGGGGATAACCATGACCTGGATGATTGAAAACCTCCGTAGGCATGACTATCAAAAACATTTATGGCTCCAGGTTGGCCAGAAGGAACTCGACGATATTCCCAACAATCCTGGCCGGTGGTGGCCGCATTTAGTCCAATTTATCTAGAGGGAAAGGTGCTAATTGGGAACCGATCTGCAAAATTAGTGTAGCGGTGAATCCAAATGGCAATTTACATGATGAGTTGAGAAGCTTTGAACCAACCATTACTCATTAGCAAGCGGCAGGGAGGTTTTCATTGCAGGAAGATAAGAGACAACGAAAATAAAGAGCTGTCCCCATTTTTCTATATGCAAAAAAAAAAAAAAAATTAAAGATAATTAGTCCTTGGCTTGCAAAGAAGGGTATAGAAGACCAATTATGAGGGAAGCCGTGGTTCAAGATAGATTCCCTTTCTTTATGGGAGTAAATCAAAAAGCTTGTTGAAAGGCTGGAGTCATTAACAGAAGTTCAATAAAAGGTGACAACTTTTCTTGCGGTTGGGATGTTCCCACACTCTCTCCGATGCTGAATAACGCTTGCCAAAGAGCAATCGATGGTTGGTTTGCCCAATCAAGGGTTTCGTAAACGGTCAAAGAAGAGGTGGAACAGGACCTTCCCTGGTTTGATGAAGGGCTCCAGACACCTTTGCTATGTCAAGCCGAGTTCCTTCAATCTGATCTCCATCAGAGGTGGTAGTCAGCAGGTTCTGGCGAACCGGTAGTGGAAATTTTGAGTAGTTCGGAGAACCAGCAAATATCACCTCTGGCTGGCCGCGCCCCCATCTATTCACTGCTTCCCAAATCCCAGCTGATCGGCTGGGTCTTCTTCTGTTGCCCTGCACAGGACAACAGAGCTGGAAAGCAGGTTAGTGGGGTGGGGAAGGGGATTTTATAGTATCCTTTCCCCTGGAGTGGGGAGGAAATGGAGATTTTACGGTATCCTTTCCCCTGGAGTGGATTGGAAATGGAGATTTTGCAGAATCCTTCCCCTGCCACGCCCACCAAGCCACGCCATGCCCACAGAACTGGTAGTAAAAAACTTTGAATCCCACCACTGATCTCCACTGTATATTTGTCGCTAAGTCACGTCCGACTGTTTGCAGCCCCATGGACTGGAGCATGCTAGGACCCCTTGCGTTCCACTGTCTCCCAGAATTTGCCCAAATTCATGGTCATTGTATCAGTGACCCTATCTAGCCATCTCATCCTCTGCCCTTTCCTTCTCCTTTTGACCCAACATCAGGGTCTTCTCCGAGGAATCCTCTCTTCTTGTTTGGTGGGTGAAGCATTTGACCTTCAGCTGCAGTATCTGACTTTCCAAAGAATAGCCAAGGTTGATTTCCTTTAGGATTGATTCATTGCATCTCCATGCAGATCAAGGGACTCTCAAGAATCAGAATCAGAATAGAGCTGGAAGGGGCCTTGGAGATCTTCTAGTCCAGGCCCCCTGCTCAAGCATGAGATTCAGAGGTGGTGTTCAGTAGGTTCGAATCAGTTCGCCCAAATCGGTAGCAGAAACCATGGGTGGGCTATGCTGGCAGTTTCCACCTATCCAGTTCCGGTCAGGTGCAGAGGTGCAGACAAAGGATGACCTTGGCTTTCTAGAAAAGAATTTTGTGATGGCTGCATATCATCTAGCTCCGTACAATCCCCTCTCCCATTTTCCCACAATAGAAAAGGCATAACAGAAGAATAGAAAGTGTGGCAGGCCAAAGAGCCAACAGAAAAGATGGCTGCAGGCCTGACACACACATATTAACCAATTTCATTTTATTTAAGTATAATGACAATAAAGATTATACTTTACATTATTACAGCAAAGTGATGTCTTTTTTTTAATATGTTGTCTAGGTTTGTCATAGCTTTCCTTCCAAGAAGCAAGCAGCTTTTAATTCCACGGCTGCAGTCACCCTTCTGTGTAAGCTTCCTACCTCCCAGCTGCCTAATGTATGTGGTGTTTTTATTTTGCAGTTTGTTGCCTATGTTGTGAGGCAAAATGTGTGTAGGTGTATCTTACTACAAACAGCCCGGAGAGCTTCAGCTTTGGGGTGACTTAACATCTTTAATACAGGGTGGCTAAGAGGCAGAGCTTGTCGTTCAGAAAAGTTGGTAGTTCGGCGGTTCGAATCCCTAGTGCCACGTAACGGAGTGAGCTTGTCCCAGCTTCTGCCAACCTAGCAGTTCGAAAGCACGTAAAAAATGCAAGTAGAAAAATAGGGGCCACCTTTGGTGGGAAGGGAACAGCATTCCGTGCACCTTCAGCATTGAGTCATGCCGGCTACATGACCACAGAGATGTCTTCGGACAGCGCTGGCTCTTCAGCTTTGAAATGGAGATGAGCACCGCCCCCTAGAGTCGGGAACGACTAGCACATATATGAGAGGGGAACCTTTACCTTTAACATCTTTAATAAATAAATACACAACCCAGCAGGAATAGATCACCTTGTTTGATGCCTGGGGAAATCCACAGGCTTAAATTAAGAATAAGTGGGTGTACATTTGTGGCTATCCTGCAGGGAGAAGTACAAAGCAGAGGTCAGATTTGGTACACAACCTGAGTTTCACATAAAATAAGTTTCTACTTCCTACGACGCCAAAAATAAAAATGTGTTTGGAAATGTGCAATCAGGCTTAGCAATACAGTGGAGGGATTAGAGAGGAATGGAGGGTTTCATTACGGGCTTCCGTTTTCCTTGATTATCTCCCCTCCCTTGAAACTCGCCCAATTAAGAATTCATTATTGTTGGAAATTCATTATGCAAAATCTTTTTAAGCCGATGCCTAATCGGCACAGCGATACCTACTTGCTTCCCGTTTGCAAAACTTTGAGGTTTTGAGCTTGCCGGGGCATTTCAGGAAAGAAATACTATACCTAATCTTACATATTATCACAGCGAACAGAATGACATACGCACAAAAATGGAAAAACAATAAAGTACCAAACGAAGACTAGGTAATCACGTGAAGGGTTAATACCACTTTTTAAGGCCTTGGTAAGGCCACACTTGAAATATTTGCATCCAGTTTTGGTCGCCATGATGTAAAAAAGATGTGGAGACTCTAGAAAGAGTGCAGAGAAGAGCAACAAAGATGATTAGGGGACTGGAGGCTAAAACATATGAAGAACGGTTGCAGGAACTGGGTAGGTCTAGTTTAATGAAAAGAAGGACCAGGGGAGACATGATAGCAGTTTTCCAATATCTCAGGGGTTGCCACAAAGTAGAGGGAGTCAAGCTATTCTCCAAAGCACCAGAGGGCAGAACAAGAAGCAAAGGGTGGAAACTCATCAAGGAGAGAAGCAATTTAGAACTAAGAAGAAATTTCCTAACAGTGAGAACAATTAATCAGTGGAACAGAAGTTGCCTCCAGAAATTGTGAATGCCCCAACACTGGAAGTTTTTAAGAAGATGTTGGATAGCCATTTGTCTGAAACGGTATTGAGGCAGGGCATTGGCATAAAGTGAGACCTGGTTGTTAAGTGTGAAATGATGTGGGGTTGGGCTGGATGACCCAAAGGGTCCCTTTTTCCTTTTTGAAGCTCTGAATAGTCTGAGTTGCAACAAGATGCGCCAAACCGCAGAAGCGGCACCTGCTCGAGTTAGATGTCAAGTCAGACAATGAGCTTAACCACAAAGGCTGGTTAGCAATAACAGGATATGTTTGTGGTTTTCTTTTTGATGACGATCATTTAACCAATCAGAAACTAGCCATGATGAAAGTTGCTTGTAGTGAAATATAAAACTCTGTATTCCCTTTTGGAAGAGATTCAGAATTCTTGGATGCTAGCCTGGACTAGCTTTCTGAACTATGGCAGCCATAATAAACTTTTCCTGATTTTGAGAAGTCCAAGTCTCGTGCTCTTTTTCTGCAACAGTATAGGGTTTCCTGCCGAGGCAGGAGGTTGGACTAGAAGACCTCCAAGGTCCCTTCCAACTCTGCTATTGTATTGTATTGTGTTGTAATAAGGAAGATTTTAGAATGTGCGGAGATGGATAAATTGACTAAAGAAATTCAAGGAAAGGAGGGATCAGAATACTATTTAGTTTGGGAAGAATGGTGCAAGTGGTTAGGTGACAGAAATAAGAACCCAGGAACTGTGAAATGTATAATAGAAAAATTAGGATACAGTGATGAGGGTAGGAAAAATAATTTAAGACCGACAAACGTACGAAAAATAAAGGTAATATGATAGTCTGATACAAATGATTAAACATAAACAACTAAGCAAAGGAGTAAGGAACAAGATGACCACAAATACAAAATTAGAATATATAGAATGATTGTAAAGATACACTGACAGGTATCTTCTGTAAGAAGGAAGGATCAGTTCCAGGGTTGTTTGTAAGTTTTGTGTGTGTATGTTTTTGTTGATGTGTGTAAGGGTTTAAAAATTTTAAAAAAATTAAAAATACATTGTTTTTGGAATTCATTCTGCAAAATCTTTTTAAGCCGATGCATAATCGGCACAGCGATACCCACTTGCTTCCTGCTTGCAAAACTTCGAGGTTCTGAGCTTGCCAGGAGCATTTCAATTCTGCAACCTGTTCTGAGAATGGCAACCCTTATCACTCAATGGGTTTTTTAAAAAAAATATTAATTTTTTATTCTCTTACATACCATTTTAAGTATACATTCACATAATGGTTATTCTTCTTTACATTTATCATTCTTATGCATTTATTATTTCATTTAATAGGTTATAATAGGTTTTTCGCCGAGCCCTGAAAACCCATCTATTTCCTGTGGCCGGCCTGGCGTAGTTTTAATTTGTTTTATTAGGGTTTTATAATGGTATTTTAGAGCAGGCCCACTGTTTAATTTGGTTTTAGAACTTTTAGCACATTTATTGGATTATTGATGTTTTATTGTGGTTTTATTATCTCCTGTTCACCGCCCTGAGTCCCGCAAGGGAGATAGGGCGGTATATAAATGTTATTAAATATAAATATAAATAAAATAATGTACAGTTTGTTGAGTCCCCAAGCCTATGTCCCAGACAGCTCGTCTGGTAACCTATGAGTCACCGCATTCCGGAACTGGGCCAGCAGCTGCAGTGATTAACAGAGACAAGCTGTCTGGAATCTGTCTGGAAAGGAGTTACAATGTTGCAAGTGCATTGCTAGGAGTTTCCTGCCTGGTAACTCTATATAAGAGGTTGCCAGAGAAGAAACCTTGCCAGTTGAATCTTGTGTGTGTTGTAAATAGTGTGAATAAACGTTCCTGTTGTTTTGACCATGCCTGAGTCGGAATCCTTTGTCTGATCTAACACTGGCGACGAAGGTGGGATTCAGGCCGTGGCCTTAGAACGCAACGGGTAACGAATACTTCAACAACAGAGCGTAGCGCGACGCACAGCCTCACCATGGCTACGGCGACAATGCTTCCGTTTGCACCGTTCGACCCGATGAAGGAACAATGGGCTTCCTTCTTAGCCCGGTTCGAGTGCTTCTTGATAGCCAGCGACTACGGCGAACTCGCGCCTGCCAGGAAGCTGAGCCTATTCCTCCAGTGCGGCGGCCCTGAATTGTTTGCTACCGCCCGAACCATAGCAGCACCCGCAGCGGTGCACGAAGTGCCGTGGGACGATCTCCTGGGCCGCCTGAGAGCACACTACGCGCCGGCGCCTTCCCGCATAGCGCATCGCTATGCATTCAGGCAATGTGTGCAACAGCCGCAACAGTCGGTAGCCGAGTTCCTGCAGAAATTGAGAGCGACCGCAATCCCCTGCGAGTTCCCTGCTGGCTTCCTGGAGGAATCCCTACTGGAGCAGTTTGTATTATTTTTATTTTATTTTATTAAATTTATACCCCGCCCTTCTCCAAACGGACCCAGGGCGGCACACAGGAATGTTAAAATACATACAAAACATATAAAATTTAAAAGACTTATTCTAATAAAACCTGCGCTAAAAACCAAATTAAAATCCCAATTTAAAACTGTCTAATAGTCAGTAATGGAGGTTAAGCTAGGCCGGCTAGATGGAATAGATGTGTCTTCAGACACTTGCGGAAGAGGCGGAGGTCAGAGATGGTGCGGAGTTCAGAGGGTAAGTCGTTCCAGAGGGTTCGGCCCGCCACAGAGAAGGCTCTTCCCCTGGGTGTCGCCAGTTGGCATTGTCCAGCCGACGGCACCCTGAGGAGGCCCTCTCTGTGGGAGCGTATCGGTCTGAGGGATGTATGGGGCAGGAGGCGGTCTCGCATATAACTAGGCCCCGAGCCATGGAGCGCTTTAAAGATGGTCGTCAAAACCTTGAAGCGCACCCGAAAGACCACAGGAAGCCAGTGCAGCTCACGCAGGATAGGTGTTATGTGGGAGTGTCTAGGCGCTCCCATAATCACCCGCTTGGCTGCGTTCTGGACTAGCTGCAGCTTTCGGGTGCACATCAAGGGGAGCCCCATGTAGAGAGCATTACAGTAGTCGAGTCGAGAGGTGACGAGTGCTTGAGTGACTGTGTGTAAGGCACCCCGGTCCAGTAAGGGGCGCAATTGGCGCATCAGGCATACCTGATGAAATGCCCCCCTGGCCACGGCTGCCACATGATCTTCCATAGACAGCCGGGAATCTAGGAGGACACCCAAATTGCGCGCCCTCTCCACGGGGGCCGGTGTTTCGCCCCCAATGGCCAGAGTTGGAATAATCTGGCTGAACCGGGGCGCCGGAAGCCACAGCCACTCAGTCTTGGCAGGGTTGAGCTTGAGTTTGTTACCACCTATCCAAATCTATTTATTTTAAAGAGGGTTGAAAGAGTTCTGATCCTGAGGTTTTTGTGGTCATGACGTTGTGGTCCGACAGTTGGACCAATTGGATCATCAAGTTTCAGCAGGCTTTCAAGATCCAACGCAACCTGCTGGACAGAAGGTAGTCGGGCAACAAGGGAAATCCTGTTTCGGCATCCTGTTGTATGACTTATGACAACAATAAGCACCCAACCCCATTCAAAATGTTGTCTTCTAACATTTCTGACAAGTAATGAGGATTTAATACCTGCCAACTGAAGTAAGGTTGTAAGCTGATGCAATGAGGATGATTCAACAATACAGGCATCACCGATTTAAGACTCTGGTGGGTTGGAGACTCGGGTGAGGTGTCTATATAGAGGTGGCCATTAGAGGGCATTTCTCTCTCTCGTTGTGTATCTCATTTCTCTCTTTGTGTCCGTTGCTGAGTGGTAAGGAATTTTTATCTCCATGTATACTAGGAGTGAAATTCAGCAGGTTCTGACAGGTTCTGGAGAACCGGTAGCGGAAATTTTGACTAGTTCAGAGAACCGGCAAATACCACTTCTGGCTAGAGTGGGGAGGGACTGGGGATTTTGCAGTATCCTTCCCCTGTCACGCCCACCAAGCCACGCCCACAGAACCAGTAGTAAACAAATTTGAATTTCACCACTGATGTATACATCTCTATATATTTGTGTTGCATTTGTGCTGATAAATAAATAAATAAATAAATAAATAAATAAGGGAGACGAGTATAGATCTATTTCAAGCTATTTAGCTCTCATCAGCTAGCCATACCCTTACTGGGATTCGAACCAGAGAAGTATTACAGGTGAGGCAGTTGTAATTGCCACTAGACCACTGATTCGTCTCCCGATCCGCTGAGCCAGGGGAATAAGTATATACTTGTGTATATATTGTGTATGTATAAGTATATATTTATAATTGTTCCACAACACCCTGTTAGGGCCCTAATTAAGGGAGGAAGCATACTGTTTCCTTTTCTGCCTTTCGGCTCATCACCAGAGACTATCTAGACAGAAAGCCATGAGTTCCGTTGTGTGATTTTTTTAAAATATGTGAGATCAGCTCATAAAATGAGCTGATCTCATATATTTTTTAAATATATGGGATCCGCTCATAAAACTAACAAGGATATATTTGTATATATAGACCACTATTAATTGTCTAAAGGCTTTGTGTGTTTTTTCTCCTGGGGTTTATCTCATAATAATAGTCACGCTGCCGAAACTCTGACAATTTCTGTGATATTTCCAGCCTGAACAGAACCGTATTGTCAGAATTGCCATCATACGCTTGAGCTTTGCATTTGCTAGCTCTCCGTCTGCCCTGAACTATGGGGAGGAATAAGCTGGGAGGGAAAGGGGAAAGCTAGTTTTATCCTACCTTCCAGAGGCTCTATCTCAAGGTCAATACCCCTGGGAAAGGAATGCAATGGCTCAACAACTAACCTGCTGTTGAAGACTGCTCACAATTTATTCAAATATAATTGGACAATAAGGGACCAGCAGAGGAGAAGAACTGGATGGGGAAATTTAACTGGGAAACTTTGGCGCGCGGATGTCGGTTCCGGCTTTGCTGTGTATTCCGCTTGGCTTTTAGTAAAGTATTCCTTTTACTCCAATGGACTCAAGGGTCCTTCTTATTTCAAGGACCAAGTTGGGGCAGGTCTGACACTTATTATACTGATCATGCTTCAGTAATATCCTTGCTGCATTGCTATAATGCGCACTGCTCCAGGGTCTCCAAAGGGGGCAGGGAAAGCACATCTATCGGACCGACGCCATATAAGACCAACAGGTGGAAGACAAACAGAATGTATCCACAAACACCAACAACTAATCAAGACCTGACTCACTAATCTCTCGCACAGAAAGCTGGGCTGTAACTTCCGCAGTAGACATTTGAATGCAGGTTGATACATGCAAGGAAATTCTTAGAGTGACTTAGATGCAAACAATGGAGGTACAAGGTTCATGCTATCGACGAACCTATTCACAGATATGACCCTTAGGTAAATTGCATTCACTCCAAATGAATGGCTACCCACGGTAAACCTGCACCCAAAGCTGGACATCAATGACCTGTGAGAAAGATGCTGGAACCTTTGCAATCAGCGATCCTTGCCTCCTGTTGTGGCCCGTCAGTGGCCAGCCGAGCTGGTGGCAGACTCAGAAAGTGAGGAGGGTTGGGGAGGAACATGGGCCACTCCTGGAGTCTGGGGAAGGCTCTGAGGAGGGCTCTGTGTCGGAGGGAGAGAGGCGGCCAGGGCCATATGCCAGTTATTAGCTGCCTTCAGAGTCGGACATCAGTGGGGTAGAAGAACAGCTGGAGCCTGTTTCCAGTGTGCTCATGCGCAGAGTTGCCAGATGACGGGAACAGCTACAGAACAGGGGTTGACTTGGGAGTAAGGCCAGACAGTGAATGGCCCCTCCCAAAGAGGAAATAGAAGCAAAAGGGGAGTGGAGTTTGCGGGAGACAATTAGTTTGCTTAATTGTTGTGGAGATTTTGTCCGTGATTCTCAGAGACTCCTTGCCAAGTATTTTCTTGTACCGCGTGGCGTTTGGAAGATATCGGACCTGGCAGCTCTCCAAGCCTGATAAGGTCTGTGGTTGTCAATTCACCCTTGAAAGACTGTTTGCCGGTGACTTTGCTGGATGTGAAGGAGAGGGAAAAAGGGGGGGTTGTCGTCACAAGGAGTCTGCTTTGTGATTTTGTGAAGCCTAGGTCAGAACACTTCCTGTGAAGGAACATAGAATAACAGAGTTGGAAGGGACCTAGGATGTCTTCTACTCCAACCCCCGGCTCAAGCGGAGGCCCTATACCATTCAGGACAAATGGCAGTCCAGTCTCTTCTTAAAAGCCTCCAGTGATGAAGCTCCCACAACTTCTGAAGGCAACTTCTGTTCCATGGGCTGATTATTCTCACTGTTAAGACATTTCTCCTTAGTTTGGACTAGAACAGGGGTCTGCAAAGTCGGCTCTTTTAAGACTGGTAGACTTCAACTCCCAGAATTCCCCAGCCAGCATGGCTGGCTGGGGAATTCTGGAAGTTGAAGTCCACCAGTCTTAAAAGACCCGACTTTGCAGATCCCTGGATTAGAAGAACTTCCAACTCTGTTCTTCTGTTATAGGTACCTACCAGGGGTGATACCTTTTCATCTGCTATTTCTTGTTCTGCCCTCAGGCCTTTGGGGAATAAGTTGAGCTTTCCCCACCCCCACTTTTCTCTTGGACAGCTTCTCAAGTATCCTGAGTCTGCTATCCTGTCACCCCTAGTCTTTCTCTTCATTAGACTTTAAAAGGCTCAGAAGATTATTATTTTTTCCCCATTCCCAGCATATTTCAAAACGATGCATGCAGATGGTCTAAAAGTCTTGAGGTCTTGGGAGATAACTGCAAAAACCCTACCCTGGGCTGTATTAACTCAGACCAGGGGTGGGTTCCTGCCAGTTCCAACCTCTTCTATAGAAGAGGTTCCACAAATCTACAGGGCCGTTTAGAACCGGTTCCAGCTCCCTTCCCCCCCCCGCCCGTCTGCCCATCATCAAGAGGAAGAGCGAGAGGAGGAATTCTGGAAGTTGAAGTCCACAAGTCTTAAAGTGTGGTGGCACAACAGTTTCCCCGTCACCTGGAGGAAGTTGATTATCTAGACCCGCGCCAGTCCGGCTTTCGGCCCGGGCATAGCACCGAGACGGCATTGGTCGCGTTGGTCGATGATCTCTGGAGGGCCAGAGATGGGGGTTGTTCCTCCATCCTGGTCCTATTAGACCTCTCGGCGGCTTTTGATACCATCGACCATGGTATCCTATTGCATCGGCTGGAGGGGTTGGGGGTGAGGGACACTGTTTTACGGTGGTTCTCCTCCTACCTCTCTGGCCGATCGCAATTTGTGTTGACAGGAGAGCAGAGGTCGACCTCGAGACCCCTCACATGTGGGGTGCCTCAGGGGTCGGTCCTCTCGCCTCTCCTGTTTAACACATATATGAAGCCGCTGGGTGAGATCATCCGTGGTTTTGGGGTAGAGTACCATCTCTACGCTGATGATACTCAGCTGTATATATCTACCCCAAACCACCCCAACGATGCCGTAGCGGTGATGTGCCAGTGCCTGGAAACCGTACGGATCTGGATGGGAAGAAACGGACTCAAGCTCAACCCGACCAATACCGAGTGGCTGTGGTTTCCGGCTGCCCGATTCAACCAGCTGATCCAATCGCTGGCCATAGGGGGCGAACATCTTGCCCCAGTGGATGGGGTGCGCAACTTGGGTGGCCTCCTGGATGCCTGGCTGTCCATGGAAGATCAAGTGACAGCCGTGGCCAGGAGGGCGTTTTACCAGGTTCGCCTGGTTCGCCAGTTGCGCCCCCTATTGGATCGGGACGCCCTCCGCACAGTCACTCATGCTCTTGTGACATCCCGACTGGACTATTGTAACTCTCTCTACATGGGGCTCCCCTTGAGGTGCACTCGGAGACTTCAGCTAGTCCAGAATGCAGCCGCGCGAGCAATTATGGGAACCTCAAGGTTTACCCACATAACACCGCTCTTGCGCGAGCTGCACTGGCTGCCTGTCGTCTTCCGGGTGCGCTTCAAGGTTCTAGTTATCATCTTTAAAGCGCTCCATGGCTCGGGACCTAGCTATCTGCGGGATCGGATCCTGCCTCATACATCTTCACAGCCTATTCACTCACACAGAGAGGGACTTCTCCGGGTGCCGTCCATTAGACTTTGTCAGCGGGCGACGCCCAGGGGAAGGGCTCTCTCTGTGGCGGGCCCAGCCCTCTGAAACGACCTTCCCCCCGACATTAGAACAACTACGGACCTCCGCTCCTTCCGTCTAAAACTAAAAACATATCTGTTCTGCTTGGCCGGCCTAGGGTAGTCTCCCTTCTATGGGGTTGTTAATAATTTTAGATGGGGATTTTAGTAATTTTTAACTGGGGATTTTTAGCGCAGGGATATCATTTAGTTTGTTTTTATTATGTGTGTATATTTATTGTTTTATTTGCCCTGTGCACCGCTCCGAGTCCCTTCGGGGAGAGGGAGCGGTCAACAAATTAAATTTACTATTATTATTTATTATTATTATTATTATTAAAGCTGTCAAGTTTGAACACCCCTGGGGATTTTTTTCCTAAAGGGTTAGGGGTGCGAGGGTCTTGTAACTTCGCAGCTTTAAGACTTGCACGCTTCAACTGCCAGAGTTTCTGAGCCAACATTTTGGTTGCTAAGCAAGAGCGTTGTTAAGTGAGTCTCACCACATTTTACAGGTTGGCCATGCCTACCCAGTCACATGACTGCCAAGCCACTCCCACTTGATCACATGCCCAGCAAGCCACTCCCACTAAGCAGGCCACACCCACACAAGAGGCTGTAAAAATTTTTGAAACCCACCTGCACCTGTACCAACACCTGATTTTTGACTTCTTTCACACATTTCAGAATAACAGAGTTGGAAGGGACCTCGGAGGTCTTCTAGTCCAACCCCCTGCTCAGGCAGAAGAACCTATCCCATTTCAGACAAATGCTTGCCCAAACTCTTCTTTAAAAACTTCCAGGGTTGGAGCATTCACAACTTCTGGAGGCAAGTCGTCCCACTGATTAATTGTTCTAACTGTCAGGAAATTCCTCCTAGGTGGCTTCTCTCCTCGATTAGTTTCCATCCATTGCTGCTTGTCCTGCTTGCCACCCCATTTTTTTCCCCTGTCCAAGGAATTCCTTATTTTGCAATGACTTTCCCAGATGGCTCAGAGTCCACACAACATACAGAGAACAAAGGCGAATGTTGCCATTGCTTCCCGGTAATTGGTCATTGGAGGAAAGCTTTGCCTAACACTCTCGAGATCCATTCTTTGCTTAAAAAAACAATAGCACAGAGAAATGTTTTGTTTCTCTTATTTTTCTGAGTCATTTAGGACAGGGGTCTCCAACCTTTGCAACTTTAAGTCTGAAGGACTTCAGCTCCCAGAGTTCTCCAGCCAGCAACGCTGGCTGGAGAAGTCTGGGAGCTGAAGTCCTTCAGACTTAAAAGTCCTTCAGCTTTGCTGGCTGGAGAACTCTGGGAGCTGAAGTCCTTCAGACTTAAAGTTGCAAAGGTTGGAGACCCCTGATTTAGGACAGGGGTCACCAACCTTTTGGACCTCAGGGATCACTAAATTCATAATTTTAAATCCCACGGGCCACTAATAGGATTTGCCAAATGATTGGCTTGGGGGAGTGGGGGGGCGTGGCAAGGTGGCCACGTGACTGGGTGGGCGTGGCCAACTGGACGTCACTCACATCAAGGGGCGCCACGACGGCCTCTATTTGCCACTCCTTGCCCGGGCTCCTTAGGGCCCCAACAGGAAGCAGTTGCTGGAGCTAAGCAGCCCCCAGGAGAAAGAGTTGGCAAAACAGCTCAGTTCAGATTGGTTCTGACCAAGAAGGAGGCTCAGCAGAAGCACCACCTCACTGAGGACTAGGAGCATGGGCTTTCCAAGCAGAGGGAAGACCTGCAGGAGTGTAAGGCCAGGCACTGGCGCCTGGAGGCTCAGCGGGCTGAGATGGTCAGCCAGTTCCAGGCCATGATGCAGCCCCACTGGAACGAGGCCCTCCGGCTCTTCGCCACCAGCGGCTCTTCCCTCCAGCCTTCGCCCAAATCCCCCTACCAGGAGGCTGAAGTAGACCCCAAGTTGGAATTTCTGCTCCCCTTTTTGTCCGACCCACACAAAAAGGCCCTGAAGCGGGAGAGTCTCTGCAGCAACATAAGCGTCCATTGCACGTATCCATCCCAGGGGCCATAGTTTGAGGACCCCTGATTTGATGTAATATAAAAAATGCAAATAATTTTTCTGCAGACCAGCAAAATTTTCTCGCACATCACCAGCAGCCCACGGACCACCAGTTGGTGACCGCTTCTTTAGGACACTTGGCTCCAGTGGTGGGTTTCTGCAGGCTCGCACCTACTCGCGAGAGTCGGTTGGTGAAATTTAGAGAACCGGTGAGAGGGGGTTCCACCAGCGTACCTGGAAGTAAATCTGGCCTGTTGCTGCCAGTGACCCAACGGGAAGGAAAGGAAAGGAAAGGAAAGGAAGGAAGGAAGGAAAGAAAGAAAGAAAGAAAGAAAGAAAGAAAGAAAGAAAGAAAGAAAGAAAGAAAGAAAGAAAGAAAGAAAGAAAGAAAGAAAGAAAGAAAGAAAGAATTTATCATCACAATTGAGTCCAAAATTTTGGTTGCTAAGCAAGAGCGTTGTTAAATGAGTTTCACCACATTTTAAAAGGTGGCCACTCCCACCCTGTCACATGACTGCCAAGCCACGCCCACAAAATAGGCCACACCTACAGAGTAGGTTCTAAAAAATTTGAAACCCACCACTGCTTGGCTCAGAAAGCCCCCCCTCTTCCCCACGATTTAGGAACAAACTCTGCCCCGAAAGCAGAATCCCGGCTTGTGCAAGAGGGGGAACAGCAAAACGTTGCATCATTTTTTGACCCAGCCTTTTGCTGACTCAGCAGGGAAAAGTCAATCTACCCAGAGAGAAGGGTTCTCGCTCTGCAGTCGTTGTTTTTTTTCCAATTATGAAAGTTTCTGGCTAGCTGCCTCCGGATAATTAAATCTTGGGGATTGGCATGGGCTCCTCTTGGTAAGGGCAGCTAGGAAGAGGAAGATGCTCCCTGCCTGTCGATGATGAGGACGGGCATTGCGAAATGCAGAGGTGGGAATCGTCACGCAGAAAGAGCAGGGTGCAAAACTGGTGGAAGGCTGGTGAAAGAGAATAGAATAGAATTAGAATAGGATTGGACTGGAGTGGAGTGGATTGGATTAGAGTAGAGTAGAGTAGAGTAGAGTTAGATTAGATTAGATTAGATTAGATTAGATTAGATTAGATTAGATTAGATTAGATTAGATTAGATTAGATTAGATTAGATCAGGATAGAATAGGATTAGATTAGATTACATTAGGATGGGGTGGGATAGGATAGGATAAAATAGATTAGAATAGAATAGAATAGAATAGGAGGAAAGGATAGGATAGGATAGGATAGGATTAGATTAGAATAGAATAGAATAGAATATGGTTAGATTAGATTACACTAGATTATATTATATTAGACTAGACTAGACTAGATTAGATTAGATTAAAATAGAATAGAATTAGATTAGATTAGATTATAATAGAATAGATTGGGATTAGAATAGGTTAGAATAGAATAGAATAGAATAGAATAGAATATTAGATTAGATTAGATTACAATAGGATTAGATTAGAATAGAATAGATTAGATTAGAATAGATTATAATAGAATAGAATAGGATTAGATTAGGATCAGGATCAGGATCAGAATCAGGAGCAGGATTAGATTAGATTAAAATAGGATTAGAATAGAATAGGATTTCTGTCACTAAGTGAGACGGTTAAGTGAGTTTTGCCCCATTTTATGTCCTTTCTTGCCACCATTATTAAGCGAATCACTGCCATTGTTAAGTTGCCAACACGATTGTTACATGGATCTGGTTTCTTCATGGACTTTGATTGTCAGAAGGTCGCAAAAAGGGATCACATGGCTCTGGGGCATTGCGACCGTCATAAATATGAGTCGGTTACCAAGCATCTGAATTTCGATCATGTGACCATGGGGAGGCTGCAACAGTCGTACGTATGAAAAACGGCCGTAAGTCCCCTTCTCAGTGGACCTGTCGCTAAATGAAGTGTAAGTTGAGAATTACTTGTCCCCTAGAAATCCCCTTTGCGCCTCTTGTTGAGCCGATTTTCAGCTCTAATTAGCAAACAGTTGCTAATTAAGGAATGCAGATAATTTACCTGCACCTGTGTCTTTCACATACTCTGTTTCTTTCGGTCTGCTTTCCACTTGCACCCCCACGGTGTTATGTTCACACTCGGAGGATCAGCCGCCTCAGAGCTCTCTTCAGTGGGTGGACAGTTACAATGTGCCTTTGCAACCCAGGAACAAAGTGTAATTGTTGCTTTTGAAGTAAACACCAGGGGCACAAAGGCTCTGCTGGGGTGTGTGTGTGTGCTTGTTTGTTTTCCAGCAGCCCTAAACTTGTGGCATCTTTGTACGATCGGTCATGACTGCACTCAATGAAAGAAGGAAAAATAAAACAGCTGAGACCTGCTCGGCTCCCGGCGGACATTTCGTTACCAAACTAGGTAACATCTTCAGTGGGCTTTGGAGGAAGTGTCTTGGTTTTATAGGTCCTGCCTGGTCGTTTGGTCTCGTGACTGGTCGAATCACGAGACTTGATTGAGTCACAAGGCTGGTGGAATCAAAAGATTGACTCTGGTCTCGTGACTTTGTGACTTCTTCTTCTTCTTCTTCTTTTGAACAGCTTATTTGTACATTTTCAGTTAACGTACACAAGTGCTCTGTGAACTCACTTTGTGACTTCTGACTGGTTGCCGCGAAGAGCGGAATTCAGCCAGCGAGGTGATGGTCGATTCTGTCGTTGACTGATGGTTTGGGTCAGGGGTGAAATGCTACCGGTTTGGGCCAGTTCGCCTAGTAAAAAATGCTACCAGTTCGCCTGAACCGGTAGCAAAAATAAAGTTGTTAAAAGAGTTTTTAAAAGTTCCCACGATCACGCGGCACAGCTGATTGTCACACAACTGATTGTTAGAACTTTAAAAAAACCCATAAAACCATTTTTTAATACCGGTTCGCCCAAACTGGTAGTTAAAAAATACTTTTAAATGCTTTTAAAGATTTTTAAAAGTTCCAACGATCAGCTGTGTGACAATTAGCTTTGCTGCGCAATTCATATTCAGTAGAATCGTGCTTTCTAGCGAATCTCAATCGCGCGGCACAGCTGTTCCCCCCCTTCACTGTTCTACATACCTTTGCAGATTCAGAAAAAGCTTCTGAGCACCCGCAGTGCACATGCGCGCAAATCAAAAGCCCAGGGAGTTCAAATGGATATAATGGTTTATTGCTAGCTTATGCTCTCTACGAGAATCTGAACTACCAGGAAAATCAAAAGTTCAGGCAGTTCAAATGAATGTAAATATTTATTGCAAGCTCATGCTCCCTTCAAGAATCAAAATTCCCAGGGGAAGGGCCTTCTCTGTGGTGGGCCCTGCCCTATGGAACGACCTACCCCCAGAACTCCGTACCATCACCGACCTCCGCCTCTTCCACCAGTGTTTAAAAACACACCTCTTTCATCAAGCCGGCCTAACATAGCCTCCGCTGGGACTATGTAGATAGTTTTAATTGGGGATTTTAATTGGTTTTAGCGCAGGACTGAATATTTAATAGGTTTTTTAAAAATTTTGTATTATTTTGTATGTATTTTAAATTCCTGTGCGCCGCCCTGGGTCCATTTGGAGAAGGGCGGGATATAAATCAAATAAATAAATAAATAAATAAATAAATAAATAAATAAATAAATAAATAAATAAATAAATAAATAAATAAATAAATAAATAAATAAATAAATAAATAAATAAATAAATAAATAAATAAATAAATAAATAAATAAACAAACAAACAAACAAACAAACAAACAAACAAACAAATAAACAAACAAACAAATAAATAAATAATAATAATAATCTTTATTGTCATTGTAAAAATTACAATGAAATTGGTTTTAATTTCACTGGTGCAAAATTATAACAGAAACAAAAAAGAGAGAAAAGAAAAAAGAAAAAACTAGCATGTGCATGGAGTGATTGCGGTTGAATTTAAAAGTCTCACAGCCCATGGATAGAAGCTACCTTTAAACCTGTTCGTTCGGCTGGCTATACTTTGATATCTTCTGCCTGATGGTAGAAGGGCAAAGAGATACCAACCAGGGTGTGAATCATCTTTGAGAATCTTCCTTTCTCTGCTAAAGCAGCGAGATCCGGCGATGTTATCCAGCGATGTCAGAGGTTTCTTGTGCCGAATTGATCACTCTCTGTAGTGACTTCCTCTCCGCAACTGTTAAACCAGCATACCACACTGTGATACAATATGTGAGGACACTAAATAAATAAATAAATAAATAAATAAATAAATAAATAAATAAATAAATAAATAAATAAATAAATAAATAAAATTCTTGAAGATCAAAGTAAATTGGTGTTCAGAGGTGGTATTCAGCCGGTTCAGACCGGTTCGTCTGGACCAGTAGTGAAAATCATGGGTGCCCTCCCCCGCCCCAGATCTATGCTGTCCTAGGCACGTTTTTGAGGCCAGGCACAAGTGGTGGGTTGCAGGCGGTACGCCCCAGGATGCCTGCCTAGAGCACCAGATCCCGTTCCAGTACGGTGCTCCGGAGGGTCCACTCGCCCACCTGAGCTCCTTACTTGTCTTTTAAGGCTTCTGCGCACACGCATGGCGCGTACAGCCCCTGTGCGACGCTCCACTGAGCAACTGGAGCATCGCGGAGGCTTACGGAAGCATCGGTGGCAGCTACAATGCACGCACGCACGTCCGTGTGGGCGATGCCGGGCCCGTTTCAAATGTACTGGTTGGAACGGGATCCGGAACCCACCACTGCCAGGCACATGTGCGAAAGGTGTGTGGACGAGCAAAGCACATTCACGGAACACTGGGCGCATGAGCAAAACGGGTGCGTGCGCACAGCAAAGTGGTGGTAACAAAATGTGAAACCCACCACTGCACAGGATGCACATGTGGACCGAGGGGGAGGAACTTTGACTTCACTTTGGCTTTCAGATTCGGGTTTTCCCCAGATGTGCCAATATGGCATCTCTAATAAAGCTGTACTCTGAGGAAGATGCCTGCCTCCGAGTTTTGATTCTGTTGAGGGTGCTCCTTGGAACCCGGACATTAACCCAGATCTGAAAGCGACGTGGGTCAAAACAGTGGTGGGTTTCAAATTTTGTAGAACCTACTCTGTAGGTGTGGCCTATTTTGTGGGCGTGGCTTGGCAGTCATGTGACAGGGTGGGAGTGGCCACCTTTTAAAATGTGGTGAAACTCATTTAACAACGCTCTTGCTTAGCAACCAAAATTTTGGACTCAATTGTGATGATAAATTCTTTCTTTCTTTCTTTCTTTCTTCCTTCCTTCCTTCCTTCCTTCCTTCCTTCCTTCCTTCCTTCCTTCCTTCCTTCCTTCTTTCTTTCTTTCCTTCCTTCCTTTCCTTTCCTTCCCGTTGGGTCACTGGCAGCGGTGGGCCAGATTTACTTCCAGGTACGCCGGTGGAACCTCCTCTCACCGGTTCTCTAAATTTCACCAACCGGCTCTCGCGAGTAGGTGCGAACCTGCAGAAACCCACCACTGGGTCAAAAGCTAGGATGTGAAAGCGGACAGATTAAGCTGACAACTGCTTTGCCTAGCAACAGATATTTTGGACTTAATTGTGGTCATAAGCCAAGGACTACCTTGTAATATAGTGTATTTTTCGAACTATAAGACGCACCGGAGTATAAGGCGCACCAAGATTTTGAAGAGGTTAATTTTTTAAAGAGGTTTTTGCACTCTGCAGGCCTCTCAAACCCTCTGCACACCTTGTTTTCTGCAAGGAAAAAAAAGGGCATGCAGAGGCTTTGGGAGGCTTGTAGAATGCTCCTGGGGATGGGCGGGGGCAAAACTGAGCAAAAACAGCCTGTTTTTTGCTCATTTTTAGTTTAGTTTATTGGTTTTGGCCCTCCCCAGCCCCCAGGAGCACTCTGGAAGCCTCCTAAAGGCTATGCACGGCCATTTTTGCAAAGGGGGCAGGGTTTCGGTAGGCCAAAAACGCTGTATTCAGCATATAAGACGCACCCACATTTTCACCCTCTTTTTGGTGGGAAAAAGGTGCGTCTTATACTCCGAAAATTACGGTAGCTAAGAAAGATGTGTTGGAGGGGAGGCTTTACTGAGTTTCCCTGAAAATAAGACAGGGTCTTATTTTCTTTTGATCCCCCCCCCCCAAATAAGCGCTTGGCCTTATTTTCGGGGAGGTTTTATTATTTTTGAGGTGCAGGAGGCAGCAAGCAAGGTGTTAATGACCATCTTTAAAGCGCTCCATGGCACGGGGCCTAGTTACATGCGAGACCGTATCCTGCCCCATACATCCCTCCGACCGATCTGCTCTCATAGAGAGGGCCTTCTCCGGGTGCCATCGGCTGGGCAATGCCGGTTGGCGACACCCGGGGGAAGGGCCTTCTCTGTGGCGGGCCCTACCCTCTGGAACGACCTGCCCCCTGAACTCCGTACCACCACAGACCTCCGCCTTTTCCGCCGGCGTCTGAAAACGCATTTGTTCCAACAAGCCGGCCTAGGATAATCACCCGATCTGGACTGTTTAGTTATACATTTTAATTAGAGAATTTTAAAATGTTTTAGCACGGGGTAATTTAATTTAGTTGGATTTTAATAATTGATCTATTTATGTACGTTGTGTTTTAATTTGCCTGTGCGTCGCCCTGGGTCCTTTTGTAGGAGAAGGGCGGGGTATAAATTTAATAAAATAAAAAAAAAAAAAATAAAGCGTGGTCACCTCATGGCTGCTGCTGTGTTGCAATATTCTTTGGGAGGGCTTATTTTAGTGCATGCGCTCAAAAGCCCGATTGCTCTTATTATCCAGAGAGGTCTTATTTTCAGGGAAACAGGATAACAACCTCACAAGCATGTGGTAGAAGAGAGAATTTGCCACTACAAGCTGGTGCCCTGCTGACCATTGACAGGCATCGACAAATGCTCAGTGTAATTTTGAGCCATTGCTGGTTCTGGGCTAGTCACGGGAACGCTGTGTCCTGACCCCGAGGGGCACGATGAATTTGGTGTGGGTGGAGAGGAGGACTCAGTTATTTGTAGAGCAAGAGAGAGCATTTTTAAAGTCAGCTGCTGTTTTGCGGCCCGCTTTTAGATTCGCAAGGGAGCATTTTCTTTAGGAAAGAGATCCCTTTAGCAGGGGTGGGATTCAATTTTTTTTACTACCAGTTCTGTGGGCGTGGCTTGGTAGGCATGTTAGGGGAAGGATACTGTAAAATCTCCATTCCCTCCTCACTCCAGGGTAAGGTTACTGCAAAATCCCCATTTCCGCCCGATCAGCTGGGACTCGGGAGGCAGAGAATAGATTTATTTATTTATTTATTATTTTATTAAATTTATACCCCGCCCTTCTCCTTGCAAGGACCCAGGGCGGCGCACAGGCAATATTAAAAACCATACAAAATACAAAAATATATCATTAAAAAACTATTAAATTATTCCCATGCTAAAACCCATTTTAAAACCCTAAGAATTTAAAATTTATCCACATTTAAAAGTCAGAAAACGGGGGTTATGCTAGGCCGTTTTGTTGGAATAAATAAGTCTTGAGACGTTGACGGAAGAGGCGGAGGTCCGAGGTGGTGCGTAGTTCAGGGGGGTAGGTCGTTCCAGAGGGCTGGGCCCGCCACAGAGAAGGCCCTTCCCCTAGGCATCGCCAACCGGCATTGCCTGGTCGACGGTACCCGGAGAAGGCCCTCTCTGTGGGAGCAGATCGGTCGAAGGGATGTATGGGGCGGGGCCAGCCAGAAGTGGTATTTACCGGTTCTCTGAACTACTCAAAATTTCCACTACTGGTTCTCCAGAACTGGTCAGAACTCGCTGAATACCACCTCTGCCCTTTAGGCCAGAGTGGGTGTCAAATTCGATTTCATTGAGTTTCAGGATTGTGTTTGACCTTGAGGGGCCTGGGTGGGCATGGCCAGGAAGAGCATGGCCAACCCAATGTCACTTGTGTTGGGGGCGCCTGTGGCAGCCTGAGTGCTCTGCCAGCCAAAACAGGCCCCCAAAGCTCCATTTTTGGCTGCAACGGCTTCCTTCAACCCTCTGCCAGTGAATATGGAGGTATTTGGGATGTCCTTAACAACTCTGCATACCTTACAAGGTCCCGTAATTGTATCAGTAAAAACAACCATAAATACAAGAAGGACAAAAAGTACCATTACTGTAAAAGGCCTGACAAAAATCAATATGTTTTTTTCCACCTCTTGCTGAACTGTAAAACAAATAGGTTTGCTTCACCTCCAGTGAGAATTTATTGGAGAAAGTCAAATCTGTGATTGATGTGACAAACAAGTGGATAGAGAGGAAATAAACATAAATTTACAGCCTAGAAATGCTGTGCCATCACGACCAACACATAAACTGCCTTTCAGAATGGCATCAGGTCAGGTTTATTTAATGCCGTGTCTTTCAAACTTGGGCAATGTCAGGAGCCGTGGACTTCAACTCCCAGAATTCTCTACGGTGGCTGGGAAATTCTGGGAATTGAATTGATCCACGGATCCTGACATTGCTCGAGTTTGAAAAACACCGATTTAAGGATCGGAGGTCATTGATAAAACACAAACCAGTTCGGGAGAGGATTTCCCCACTCAATGGTCACTTCTCTGACGCCCGTCTTTTCTCCCTTCATAACCTTTTGCACATCTGGATTGAATGTTACTGTTGGAAGAAATATCCATCTGGTTCAGTTCCAAGTTGAGAGAAAGGCAGCGATGAGATTCAAAAATGTTACCAAACAGTTCTCTGCCCCGGTTGCTGGGTGGGCGTAGCCCTAGTGGGCATGGCCTACTTCTTGCAACACGGCGGGGTGGTGGTGGAGATTTTGCCCTCCCCAGGCTCCGGAGGTCTTCCCCGAGCCTCCTGGAGGACAAAAATGGCCTTCCACAATTTCTATTGTGGCTTAGGGCTAACCCCACCTTTGTTCTGACCTTGCTGCAGGGAATTTCCTTATGAATAGAGCTGTCTATCTCTTTATCTCTTAAGTGCTGACATCTGCTATGGGCTATTAAGGAAGGTGGGGGCTACTTTCCAAGGGCGTGTTTTTCTCCATTTCTCATCCAGGCAAATATAATATCCTACCTTTTTCAATATTTCTCAAAATACCCAGAGAGATACATATTAAATTTGTAAGAAGGTCTACAAGGGAGGGGATCCTGAGAGCACAGAGAGACGGTTCTTTAATCTATCAACAGAACGAGATTGCCATCTTGAAACAGATCCCGAAAAATATTAGAGAGATAAGGAGGAAATATTCCTTCTTGTCCAAAAGATTATTCAAAAAGGGGGTGTGGTTCAAGTGGGTGATGCCTGAGGGAATGTTGGTGTTCTGGGAGGGAGGAAGGGTAAGAATTAAAACAATTGCAGAGGCGGACGCCTTTCTCAAAAAACATTCCTCAATCCTGGAGGATGAAAATGGGGGAACGGAGGGGGCCACAGCTCCGCCCACTCAAGGTCAGGGAGAGGAAGACACAATTGCCAAAAGACTTAGATCTCACAAGTGACTTTATTTTTGTTTAGTGTAACTTTTATTTGGATGTTTACAAATGATTGATTGCATAGATTTTAAATTGAAATATCTGTATCTCTTTCCACTTTGTATAACAAATGAAAAATTTATTGTATTATCTATTTTTTTTAATGAAGCCTCGGAGGGGGCCAACACCTCCGACATAGAGGTTCTCAAAATGTCTTTGTATCACCGTATACCCTTTTCCTATTTCTTCTAAAATTTGTAAAACCCAATAAAACTTTTTTAAAACAATATTTCTCAAAATATTTCCTTCCCCTAGGAGAGAGCTCGGTGCTAACTTTTCTGCATTGCTGTGAACGTTCGTGTTGCAAGTTCCAAAAACAGGAAGGAGAATCTGGGGATTTTTATTTAGTTTTTGTCTGTTTGTTTTGTTTCTTCCCCCAGCCGTTAGGAAAGGCCCTTTTTTTTTTTTTGCATTAAGGCACGGTAAAGAAATTAAGGATTTCACGAGAAAAAAGGAGAATGGACAGCAGAAGAAAAAGAGGTGTCAGAGGGAGGGGGAGAGAGGGGGGATTAGGGGAGGAAAGCAGGATTTGGACTCAATGGCAAACTGGTTGTCATTGTTTCCTAGCAACCTCTCGCCAATGGGCAAAAAGAAAGAAAAGCACAAAGGAACTTGCTTGGAAGAAAATGCCTGTGTCCATTCTGGGGGGGCGGGTGGGGAGAAGATACTTGAAACCTTTGGTGCAAATCTACTGGATTATTACCGTAATAATGCTTACTTATAAGTCTTTTTTGGTTGAATCCAGAGTGATGAAAGCAAAATGGGGGTACAGTAGCAATGGCCTCCCCCGAAATGCAGGAATAAAAACACACCCCAACCACTGCAGGCTGCTCCAATGGTTTGAGTGAACCAGTGGTGGGTTTCAATTTTTTTGGGAACCTCTTCTGTAGGTGTGGCCTGCTTTGTGGGAGTGGCTTGCCGGCCATGTGACTGAGTGGGAGTGGCTTGGCAGCCATGTGACCGGGTGGGCGTGGCCAACTTGTAAAATGTGGTGGGAGTCACTTAACAACGCTCTTGCTTAGCAACCAAAATGTTGGCTCAGGAACTCTGGCATTGGAAGCATGCAAGTCTTAGAGCTGTCAAGTTACAAGACCCTGGTGTTATGTTCGTTGAATAGAGGGAGTCCAGACTCAGGCTAGCAAGGAACAACTGTTTATTCGCGAGAATAGCGAAGGCGCTGAGAGAAAACTATTTACAGAAGCGGAGCGCGGTAGACAGGGGCTCCCGCGTTTGACAGCTACTTATACGCGAGCTGTCAAACAGGGAGCCAATCAGGTTGTTTCAGGACCCGGTTTCCCGCCAGTCGCGTCTGGGCCAATCAGACGTGACTGGCGGTTACAGGCTGGCTACAACCTGTTGCCATGGTCCTTTCAGGCAGAGTGGAAGACTTGCGGCTGGTCGTATGTTGAGACCAGTCGCAAGTCGAGGACACAACACCTGGCACTCCTAACCTTTTAGAAAAAAAAACCCCAGGGTTGTTCAAACTTGACAGCTTTAAGACTTGTGGACTTCAACTCCCAGAATCCCTCCTCTCGCTCTTCCTCTTGATGATGGGCGGACGGGCGGGGGGAGGGAGCTGGAACCGGTTCTAAATGGCACTGTAGATTTGTAGAACCTCTTCTATGGAAGAGCTTAGAACTGGCAGGAAATCCACCCCTGGAATTTGATTTTGATTTTATTGAACTTCTATACCGCGCCACTCTCCCAAAAAAGGGACTCGAGGCGGTGCACAGGAAACTAAAAACATCAATATAAACATATACCAAAAAGAATAAATACATCATAAATGATCGATAAAATCTTATTAAATTAAGCTATACCCTGTGCTAAAAACAGTGTAAAAACCCATTTGTTAAAACTTTAATTTAATTTAATTGAAAATCAGTCGGTAAAATAGTCTCGGGGAATTAGGCCAGGCGAGCTAAACGAAAGAAGTGTCTTTAGATGTTGGCGGAAGAGGCGGAGGTCCGTGATGTTCCTGAGAGCGGGGGGCAGCTCGTTCCAGAGGGCAGGGCCTGCCACAGAGAAGGCCCTTCCCCTGAGCGTCGCCAGCCAGCATTGCCCGGCTGACGGTACCCGGAGAAGGCCCTCTCTGTGGGAGCGAATTGGTCGAAGGGATGTATGAATGAAATGAGGAAGTCTTCATAGGACTATCTTCTAGTCCTAGTACTTCTGTTGGAAGAAATGTTCTTCTGGGTTCAGTTCCAATGGAGAGAAAGACACTGGAAACATGGAGGCTGTTTGGAAAGATGGTTTTTAATGGTGGACAGGACCACATGGTTTGAGGTCCTGGGCAAAAAAAGGGAAGAGATACTGAGAGTCCTTGAGTTTTAGGCCCTCTCTGCACTTTTGAATTTGAGCTTGTATTCTGATTGGTTGCCAGGCTCCCATGGGGCCATGCAAGAGCGACTGTGTAGGCTGTTCTGAGTCCCAAGCTTGGTTGACTCTTGCTGGGTGACGATGTAATGAAAGGGCTTTTGGGATTCCTATTTTGGCGCTGCCTGAAGGAGGTGGATCTTTGTTATGCAGAGTAGACTGGAAATGAAAAAATAACTTATGACCGTTTTTCGCAATTATGACCGTTACCACGTCCTCATAGTCAGGGGATCAAAATTCAGGCGCTTGACTCACATTTATGACCGTTGCAGGGTCCCGGGGGTCATGCGCTCCCCGTTTTGCGACCTTCTGACAAGTAAAGTCAATGGGGAAGCCAGGTTCACTTAACAACCACACGAGTCACTTAACAACTGCAGATTTTGAATGGAAAGGTTTTTCAAGAAAAAATCAGACAACCATTTTCTCCAGGATGGAATAAGGACTCCTGGGTTACCGGGGGGAGGGACTAGAAGGCCTCCAAGGCTCCCTTCCAGCCCTGTGATTCTATGATTCTATATGGCCTGGATGGCAAAGTTAATGGAGTTGGCGGAGATGGTGAAACTGACGGCTTTGATTAAAGCAAAAACTTTGTCTCGCTTCATTTTTGTTGGACTTTTGACTTGAAACTGAAAGGAAGGAAATTTTAACCTTGGGATTTGATGCCTAGAAGTGTTTATGACTACAGAAGTGCTGTGTTTTATGTTTTACTCTCGGTCAAAAGGTTATCGTATTGCAGGCTTGTATTGGTGCTTGTCACCATCTTCAAATCGCTCCATGGCTCGGGGCAGTGGTGGGTTTCAAATTTTTCAGAACCTACTCTGTAGGTGTGGCCTATTTTGTGGGTGTGGCTTGGCAGTCATGTGACAGGGTGGGAGTGGCCACCTTTTAAAATGTGGTGAAACTCATTTAACAACGCTCTTGCTTAGCAACCAAAATTTTGGACTCAATTGTGATGATTCTTTCTTTCTTTCTTTCTTTCTTTCTTTCTTTCTTTCTTTCTTTCTTTCTTTCTTTCTTTCTTTCTTTCTTTCTTTCTTTCTTTCTTCCTTTCCTTTCCTTTCCTTTCCTTTCCTTCCCGTTGGGTCACTGGCAGCGGCGGGCCAGATTTACTTCCAGGTACGCCGGTGGAACCTCACCGGTTCTCTAAATTTCACCAACCGGCTCTCGCGAGTAGGTGCGAGCCTGCAGAAACCCACCACTGGCTCGGGGCCTAGATACTTGCGGGACCGTCTCCTGCCACATACCTCCCTCCGACCAATTCGCTCCCACAGGGAGGGCCTCCTCAGGGTGCCAACGGCCGGTCAATGCTGGCTAGCGGTGCCCAGGGGTAGGGCCTTCTCTGTGGCAGGCCGGCCCTCTGGAACGACCTACCCCCACGAACTTCGCATTATCACGGACCTTCCCCTCTTCCGCCGCTCGCTCAAGACATACTTTTTCCAGCAAGCTGGTCTAGCTTAGTTTTTAGATTCTAGCTGTGATATCGCTCTTGCCAATGAGGAAATGGACGTTGGGTTTTATTAGGGAATTTTAGCACAGGCTTTTAATTTAATTCTCTTTTAATTATATTATTGTATTTTCTATTATTTATTGGTTTTAACTTTCCTGGGCACTGCCCTGAGTCCATCTCGATGGAGAAAGGCGCGGTATACAAATCGAAATAAATTGAAATGGAAATTGAAATCGTGCTGAAATTGAAATAGTTGTTCTATTCTATAGTTTCTCCCTCACCTTCTTTTCTGTACCTCACCTCCCATTTTTTTCCCCTAGTCCCTCCTGTTTCGTTTCAATTTTTTTCCTTTGCCTCTTTGTACAGGTAGTCCTTGACTTACAACAGGGACCAAAGGGACCAAAGTTACAACAGCTCTGAAAAAAACAAAAGACCGATGACCATTTTTCACACTTACGACCAGTGGTGAAATTCAAATTTTTTTACTACTGGTTCTGTGGGCATGGCTTGGTGGGCGTGGATAAAAGATGCATTTGAACTACTATGGTTTAAGTCAGGGGTGGGCAAACTTTGCAACTTTACGTCTGAAGGACTTCAGCTCCCAGAATTCTCCAGCCAGCAAAGCCATATGCTGTAAATACTGTAGGGTCCTTCTAAAATCTCCTTGTATGCAAGCTGGCGTCTGCGAGACCCTTCCCATGCATTTGGTTACAATTTTATATGAGCCCAGCGGGCTGCTAGTTATATACAGGTAAGTCCTTGTTTTACAACCATTCATTTAGTGATCATTTGAAGTTACAACAGCCCAGAAAAAAAGTGACACGACTGTCCCAAAGGTGCTTTTTTTTTCAAGAGCCCACTGGACTTTCTGGGGTTTCTTTTCTTTGAAGATGTTTCGCTTCTCATCCAAGGAGCTTCTTCAGTTTTGACTGAATGGTGGAGCAATGGAGGGATTTATGCTCTTTGCAGACAGCTGGTCATTTGCATCCTTTTAGAGGGTTGTTGAAGCACCTGGAGGTTTAGGTGTCCTCAGGGTCACCTGAGCGGTTCAAATGGGTGTGGAGCCTTTCACACCCATTTGCACCATCAGTGACCCTGAGGCCACCGATAAACCTCCAGGTGCTGCAACAACCCTCTAAAGCAGGGGTCTCCAACCTTTGCAACTTTAAGTCTGAAGGACTTCAGCTCCCAGAATTCTCCAGCCAGCAAAGCAAAGCTGGCTGGAGAAGTCTGGGAGCTGAAGTCCTTCAGACTTAAAGTTGCAAAGTTTGCCCACCCCTGGTTTAAGTGAAAGCTCATAGCTTGTCCTTCTGCTCCTTCCCTAGTTCTTGCTTGTGTTTAGTTAGGCTTCTAAGGATGGTAGACATTTGATTCCAAAACCAAACTTTTTTCCCTGTGGATTGTGGTTTTCTTAGCACCGTTTCCAGTAAGTGCTGCGTGTTCTGATTTCACCACCACAGTGGGAGACAATTAAGTGGCATCTGTGAGTCAAGAACTGTTCGGAATAAGATGGAAAATTTGGTGGCCCGAACGGGATGCAGGCCACCAAATTTCCCATCTTATTTCGAACAGTTCTTGACGCAGGCCAGAAAACAGGATGAAGTAAAAAAAATGGGGCAGGAAACACCCCACAAAGCCATTGAAGTAATGATTGCATAAAGGATAACTCTATACACTACGCAATTTGACAAATACCATATAAATTTTCGTTCCCCCCTTGAGTGTGGGGATCTGCAATGCTCAGGCTCTTTGCAATTTTTACTTAATGGTCGGTAGGCCATTTGGAAGAAGCAAAATTGTTAGGTGTGAAGAATCAAGGTCATTCATAAAGCTGTAGCATGGAAGATTTATTCAAACCTATACACAAGAATCTGGTCAACCAAGGGTCAGCACTAAATTGGCGCTAGATAAAAGTCAACAGAATTCAAGGGAGACTGAACTTGGATCTCTTGTGGCAATGAAAATACTCTGAACTGATGATGCATTTAACTCTACCACCTGGTTTTGCTTGTCTTCTCCCACAATAAATAAATAGTAATATAAACTAGATTTGACAATGTTGGATATTGTTTTGTTTTTATACTTTTGCTTATTCATATAACTGTCAAGGTTCCAAGTAATAAATCCATTAATAATAATAATAATAATAATAATAATAATAATAATAATAATAATAATAATAATAATAATAATAATAATAATAATAATAATAATAATAATAATAATAATAATTTATTTTTATATACCGCGTCCTCTCCCCAAGGGGACTCGGAGCGGTGCACAGGGAAAAATTAAAACACATAAAATATATATGCAAAAATAAATACAATAGAGTAAAAACAAATTAAACTTAATAGTCCCTGCACTAAAATCCCCATATTAAAACTAGTGTTCCCTAAACCCTAAAGGTAGAGACTAACCTAGGCCGGCCAAGCAGAAAAAGTAAGTTTTTAATTTCTGACGGAAGGAGCGGAGGTCCGTGGTTGTTCTAATGTCGGGGGGAAGGTCGTTCCAGAGGGCTGGGCCCGCCACAGAGAAGGCCCTTCCCCTGGGCGTCGCCCGCTGACAAAGTCTAGTGGACGGCACCCGGAGAAGTCCCTCTCTGTGGGAGCGAATCGGCCGTGAGGATGTATGGGGCAGGATCCGATCCCGCAGATAGCTAGGTCCCGAGCCATGGAGCGCTTTAAAGATGATAACTAGCACCTTGAAGCGAACCTGAAAGACGACAGGCAGCCAGTGCAGCTCGCGCAAGAGAGGTGTTATATGGGTGTACCTTGCGGTCCCCATTATTGCTCGCGCGGCTGCATTCTGGACCAGCTGAAGTCCTCGGGTGCACCTCAAGGGGAGCCCCATGTAGAGAGAGTTACAATAGTCCAGTCGGGATGTCACGAGGACATGAGTGACTGTGCAAAGGGCATCCCGATCCAATAGGGGGCGCAACTGGCGTACCAGGCGGACCTGGTAAAACGCCCTCCTGGCCACGGCTGTCACTTGATCTTCCATGGACAGCCGGGTATCCAGGAGGACACCCAAGTTGCGCGCCCCATCCACAGGGGCAAGGTGTTCGCCCCCTATGGCCAGTGATGGAGTCAACTGGTTGAATCGGACGGCCGGAAACCACAGCCACTCGGTCTTGGCCGGGTTGAGCCTGAGTCTGTTACTTCCCATCCAGATCCGCACGGCTTCCAGGCACTGGCACATCACCGCTACGGCATCGTTGGGGTGGTTTGGGGTAGATATATACAACTGCGTATCATCAGCGTAGAGGTGGTACTCTACCCCAAAACCACGGATGATCTCACCCAGCGGCTTCATATATGTGTTGAACAGGAGAGGCGAGAGGACCGACCCCTGAGGCACCCCACATGTGAGGGGTCTCGAGGTCGACCTCTGCTCTCCTGCCAACACAAATTGCGATCGACCGGAGAGGTAGGAGGAGAACCACCGTAAAACGGTGCCTCCCACCCCCAACCCCCCCAGCCGATGCAATAGGATACCATGGTCGATGGTATCAAAAGCCGCTGAGAGGTCTAATAGGACCAGGATGGAGGAGCAACCCCCATCTCTGGCCCTCCAGAGATCATCTACCAATGCGACCAATGCCGTCTCGGTGCTATGCCCGGGCCGAAAGCCGGACTGGCACGGGTCTAGATAATCAACTTCCTCCAGGTGACGGGGAAACTGTTGTGCCACCACACTCTCTACAACCTTCGCCAGAAAGGGAAGGTTGGAGATGGGACGATAGTTGGCTAATAAAGCTGGGTCCAAAGAGGGCTTCTTCAGGAGGGGCCTCACCATGGCCTCTTTAAGGGAGGCAGGCAAGAAACCCTCGCTTAAAGAAGCGTTGACAACCTCTTGGAGCCAGCCTCGTGTCACCTCCCAGGATGCCAGTACAAGCCAGGAAGGACACGGGTCCAATAAACATGTGGTGGCTCGCAGTCGCCCACGTAACCTGTCCATATCCTCGGAATTGCAAGCAAGACTCCGAGGCAATTGAATTCCTCAAAGATTACTTTGATTGGAAATATCATATTGGCACATATCTGGTGAAAACCGACTCTGAAAACTCCCACAGTTTTTCCACTTTATTAAAAGTAAAAGATTTTCTACTCTCTCAAAACAATCAGTCACATGGTCCAACCACCGTGCAGTCCGGCAACCGGGTGGCATCACTCTGCCAGGTGTGAGAATGTCCTTGGTTCCCAAGAGAAAGCATTTTGTTTTGGCCAAAAAAATCCTTCTATCTCAAATCTCCCCTCTCTGACTCTCAGCTCCAGGATGGCAGCACTGAAGCAGACAAAATGGCTTCGGTCAAGATAGCTTCAGAGATGACAATAACACTGGGAGAGGGGAGAGTCCCTGATAATAAAGAAATAGCCAAGAAATGATTGTTGCATCATACTTAATTATTTGCTTACATGGGTGTATTCTATATATTTTTGTTCCCCCAAAACAATTCTGTTTTGATCTGTTGAACCGAGAAAGAGTGACTATCAGGCACAAAGGATTAGAACCATATATAAAACTGCAGGACAGAAGATTTCTTTAAGCCTATATATAAGAATCTAATCAAGTAATAAACCTGTCATTCTGGGCCCAACATTTGGGAAGCCAGGCTCTGCCTGTCACAAGCCAGGACAAAGGGTGAGTGATGGAGGAGGAACACCTCCTTAAAAAACCTTGGTCCAGCTGGCCAAGCGGGTAGCACCTCGTAAGGGCGCGTTTCCAGAGTTACAGGAGAAGACGGTCAACGGTTTTGAAGGCGGAAGAGGGCTCTACGCCCCAATGGCAGATCAAGTGGCAGGACCACCTTCTAGGGCAGTGGTCGGCAAACCGCGGCTTGCGAGCCACGAGCGGCTCTTTGGCCCCTCGGGTGCGGCTCTTCCTCTCTCCTTTCCCCCCCCGAAGGCAGCGGAGGGCCCGGCATGTCGGTTGGGGCGGCTCTGGCTGACTCCCCCTGGAGCGAGCGAGCGAGCCAACGGGCGGGGGGAATGCCCGGGGCTGTGGCTGCGCCGGAGCTGTCCGGGCGCCGTGCGCACAGGGAGGCGGGCGCCGTGCGCACAGGGAGGCGGGCGCCGTGCGCACAGGGAGGCGGGTGCCGCGTGCACAGGGAGGCGGGCGCCACGCACACAGGGAGGCGGGCACGCGGCACCTGGACAGCTCCGGCACAGCCGCAGACCGGACGCTACCCCCGCCCATTCGCTTGTTCACTCGCTCCAGGGGGAGGCAGCCAGAACCCCCCCCCAGCAGACATGCCGGGTCCTCCGCTGCCTCGGGGGGGGGGGAAGGAGAGAGGAAGAGCCACACCCGAGAGGCCAAAGAGGGACCTGGTGGGAACGTGGCCGGCCGTCCTGCCCGATGCGCTCGGATGGCGGGAGCTGCCTGTCGCAGGGCTCGGGCCCAGCAGCAGCAACAGCCACCTGCAGAGAGCGCCGAGCCATGCTTTCCGGGGCTGGCCGCCGCGTGTGGCTGGGACGGAGGTGGGCATGCGGCGGCCGGACAGCCTCCGTGGTGCTTGGATGGCCGCTGCCTCGGGTTCTCCCCCTGTCCGCTCACTGTGTGAAAACCCGTGCCGGGCTTTCCACTGCTTGGGGGGGGGGGGAAGGGAGGGAGAGAGAGAGGGGGAGACTGACATACAGAGAGAGAGGGAGGGGGAGGGAGGAAGAGACTAACAGAGAGACACAGAGAGAGAGGGTGGGAGAGAGGGAATCAGAGAGAGGGAGACACACACACACACACACACACACACACACAGAATTGTTGAGTCCCCAAGCCTATGTCCCAGACAGCTCGTCTGGTAACCTATGAGTCACCGCATTCCGGAGCTGAGCCAGCAGCTGCAGTGATTAACAGAGACAAGCTGTCTGGAATCTGTCTGGAAAGGAGTTACAATGTTGCAAGTGCATTGCTAGGAGTTTCCTGCCTGGTAACTCTATATAAGAGGTTGCCAGAGAAGAAACCTTGCCAGTTGAATCTTGTGTGTGTTGTAAATAGTGTGAATAAACGTTCCTGTTGTTTTGACCATGCCTGAGTCGGAATCCTTTGTCTGATCTAACACTGGCGACGAGGATGGGATTCAGGCCGTGGCCTTAGAACGCAACGGGTAACGAATACTTCAACAACAGAGCGCAGCGCGACGCACAGCCTCACCATGGCTACGGCGACAATGCCTCCGTTTGCACCGTTCGACCCGATGAAGGAACAATGGGCTTCCTTCTTAGCCCGGTTCGAGTGCTTCTTGATAGCCAGCGACTACGGCGAACTCGCGCCTGCCAGGAAGCTGAGCCTATTCCTCCAGTGCGGCGGCCCTGAATTGTTTGCTACCGCCCGAACCATAGCAGCACCCGCAGCGGTGCACGAAGTGCCGTGGGACGATCTCCTGGGCCGCCTGAGAGCACACTACGCGCCGGCGCCTTCCCGCATAGCGCATCGCTATGCATTCAGGCAATGTGTGCAACAGCCGCAACAGTCGGTAGCCGAGTTCCTGCAGAAATTGAGAGCGACCGCAATCCCCTGCGAGTTCCCTGCTGGCTTCCTGGAGGAATCCCTACTGGAGCAGTTTGTATGCGGCGTAAGAGACATCCGCCTAAAGCGCCGCTTGCTTTCAAAAACTGTCCTGACTCTCGAGCAAGCGGTGGAAGAAGCACGCGCGACAGAATTGTCGGAGATCTCCACATCCGACATGGGCCGCGCGCACCCTCCTCTTTTCCCCACTCCACAAGCGTGTCTGGTAGACGAAATAGCGCCGCTGGATGAGCTGGAGGAGGAAGACCGTGGGGACTGCATGAGGGTGACCGGGCGCGTGCTGAATCGCGCATTCACACCGCAGCAGAAGTCCGGGAACTGCCTAGGCTGCGGAGGGGCCCACCAGAGACCAGAGTGCCCATTCAAGGCATCGGTGTGCCGCAGATGTGGCAGGAAAGGACACCTAGCAGCTGTGTGCCGTGCTGCCACTCCAGTGACAACGCCAGCTGCCGCCTCCAGAACCGTTCCACCAGGACAACGAGGGTCGCAGAAGTGTTCAGGACGCTACCAGCCACAGCCGACCGACTGCTTCGCGCTGGCGGAGATGCCCCCAGCTCTAAGCTACGACCAGGCAGAGAGTAGGAGACTGTCAACAGTGGTTTGCTTAGAGGGGGTGGGGGTAAAAATGGAAATAGATTCAGGGTCCTCTAGATCACTCATGTCCTGGGCGCATTTAGTTAAGCTTTGCCCCAAGCTCAGGAAGCGGGATCTCGGCCCCACAGCGACGATCCTGAAAGATTACCAGGGCTCACAAATTCCCATTCTAGGTCTGCACAGAGTGAGAGTAGACTACGGCCCCTTCCACGGATCCCTTCCCATCCTGGTAGTGGCCAAACCCCTAGCTGCCTTGATCGGATTGGACTGGTTTCCAGCCTTGGGACTGTCAGTCCAAGGAGTACACAGCGTGCCAGCCAGTTCTCCGGTAGACGAAGTAATCAGAGAGTTCAACGACGTCTTTGATGGCAGCTTAGGAACGTACAAAGGCACTCCAGTTTCCCTAAATTTGGACCCCCAGGTTGCTCCAGTCCGCTTGAAGGCCCGCAGGCTGCCGTTCGCGCTGAAGCCCAAGGTTGAAGCGGAATTGGATCGATTGGTGGCGCAGGGCGTGCTCGAACCCGTCGATCAGGCGAAATGGGAGACCCCAATTGTGGTCCCCATTAAGCCCGACGGGTCCGTGAGGATCTGCGCCGACTATAAGTCGACGATCAACCTCGGGCTTCAGGCGAACCCATACCCGGTTCCGGTGGTGCAAGACCTACTCCACTCATTGGGACGAGGTCGAGTGTTCGCGAAACTGGATATGGCGCAGGCCTACCAACAGCTCCCGGTGGATGACGAGGCTGCGGAAGCGCAGACCATCGTGACCCACCGTGGGGCTTTCCGCTGTCGCCGTCTCCAATTCGGCGTGTCCGTAGCCCCGGGGATCTTCCAGAGCCTCATGGAGCGACTGCTCCATGGGCTCCCTGGCGTTGTACCGTATTTTGACGACGTCCTGATTGCTGCTTCCAGCATATCAGAACTCGCCAAAACGTTACGGAAGGTCCTCAGAGTTTTCAGGGGCGCGGGTTTAAAGTTGAAACGCAGCAAATGTACGTTTGCTGCGCCTAGGGTGGAATTCCTGGGTTTCATGATTGACGCCCAAGGAATTCACCCAACCCCCTCCAAGGTCGAGGCCATCCAAAAGGCCCCCACTCCTGCCTCCAAAACGGAGCTGCAGGCATTCCTCGGCCTTTTGAATTTCTACGCGCCGTTTATTCCCCATAAGGCATCGCTAGCCGAGCCGCTGCATCGGTTGCTCGACCGATCCGCGGCCTGGCACTGGGGCAGCCGCGAAGCACACGCGTTCGCGGCTGTCAAAGCCATGCTCACGTCAGATGCGGTACTCGTCCAGTACCATGACAGGCTTCCTCTGACGCTTGCGTGCGATGCCTCCCCTTTTGGCCTGGGGGCTGTCCTTAGCCACGTCTTTCCAGACGGCTCGGAAGCCCCCATTGCTTTTTACTCCCGGACAATGTCTCAAACGGAGAGAAACTACAGCCAAATCGACAAGGAGGCTTTGGCTGTAGTGTCCGGGATTAAGAAGTTCCACAATTACCTCTATGGGCGGACCTTTTCTGTTGTCACGGACCATAAGCCGCTCCTTGGGCTATTGGCCGGTGACCGTCCGACACCCCCCATCCTGTCGCCCAGGATGACCCGCTGGATGGAATTCCTGGCAGCGTATGACTATACGCTGCTATACCGTCCTGGCAAGCAGATAGGGCATGCTGATGCCCTAAGCCGCTGCCCTCTCCCGGGGCCGGATCCGGCCCCTGTGCCTGCTCTCTCTGTCCTGATGGTCGCGGAGTCGGACTTGCCCCTGTCCTCTTCCGCCGTTGCCGCTCACACCCGCGCAGACCCCGTCCTCGCCCAGGTCTGCCGATGGGTGCTGAGGGGCTGGCCTTCGGGCAGTGTGGCTGAAAACTTTCGGCCTTACAAGTCACGCCAGCTGGAGCTCTCGCTCCATTGCGGGTGCTTGTGTTGGGGAGATCGGGTCATCGTCCCTTCCCCTCTCCGGCACATGGTTCTTCAGTCGCTCCATGCCAACCACCCAGGCATCGTCCGTATGAAGGCATTGGCCCGGAGCTATGTCTGGTGGCCCGGCATGGACGCTGAAGTGGCGGAATGGGTGGCCGCCTGCTCCTCCTGCCAATCGTCCCGGCCGGCCCCGCCGGTCTCCCCGCCGAGGGAGTGGGACGCCCCCAGGTGCCAATGGTCCAGGCTCCACTTGGATTTCGCGGGTCCCTTCCATGGCCAGAATTTCCTCGTGGTGGTGGATGCGTTCTCACGCTGGGTGGAGGTGATTCTCATGGCTTCCACCACAGCGGAGAGCACGGTGCGTGCCTTGCGCCGTCTGTTCGCGACCCACGGGTTGCCGGACGTCGTTGTGTCCGACAACGGACCCCAATTTCAATCCTCCACCTTCTTGGACTTTCTGGCCACCCAAGGGATCCGCCACGCGCCAGTCGCCCCTTATCACCCGGCGTCTAATGGACGCGCGGAACGAGCCGTGCGCTCAGCCAAGGAAGCCTTGGCCCGTTTGGATAAAGGGGACTGGCAGGCAAGGGTGGCCGCGTACCTTTTGGGACAGCATGTCACACCTTGCCCAGCCACAGGGAAAAGCCCCGCGGAGCTCTTGATGGGCCGACGCTTGCGGACCACTCTGGACAGACTGCACCCCGATTACGACGGGTTGCAGAGGGGCAACCTGCAGATTCCCACTCCTCGTTTATTTGAAATTGGGGACCTGGTTTGGGCAAGGAACTTTTCAGGGGAGCCGCGATGGATTGCCGCAACCATTTTGGACGTAACCGGACCCTGTTCTTACAGAGTCGGCCTTCAGGATGGATCCGAGTGGCGGCGCCACCTGGATCAACTGAGGCGCCGCCTGCCCAAAACAGCAGTCACCACGCCAGGCCGTTCCTGCCCGTTGGCCCCCGTTGGGCCGTTGTTCTCTGCTCAAGCCGAGCAGTTGTTTGGAACCCCGGAGTCCCTAGCCGGTCCAGACCTCGTATCGGCGGGAACAGCACGGGGAGACCGCCAGGACCTCACAGCCCAATCTGACTCTCAGCTGGGGGCCTCGCCCATCGGGGAACCACCCTACCAGAATAATACTCGCCAGCAAATGCCAACTACCTCAAGCCCGGTCGCCACGCCCCCTCACCCGGACTTGCTAGGGTCGCCATTGCCGCCTACGGCGACTCCACCTCCGAGGGCAGGCTGCGATGACGTAGGCGAAGGCTCCGTGTCCCACAGGGAGGAGCCTCCTCAAGAACTAAGGCGGTCAGGGCGGACCCGACACCGCCCCGCCTATCTGAACGACTACGCGTGCGCATGTACTGTGTTGGACAGAGAACCTAGACACATGCGCACTGACTATGGGGGAAGGAGTGTTGAGTCCCCAAGCCTATGTCCCAGACAGCTCGTCTGGTAACCTATGAGTCACCGCATTCCGGAACTGGGCCAGCAGCTGCAGTGATTAACAGAGACAAGCTGTCTGGAATCTGTCTGGAAAGGAGTTACAATGTTGCAAGTGCATTGCTAGGAGTTTCCTGCCTGGTAACTCTATATAAGAGGTTGCCAGAGAAGAAACCTTGCCAGTTGAATCTTGTGTGTGTTGTAAATAGTGTGAATAAACGTTCCTGTTGTTTTGACCATGCCTGAGTCGGAATCCTTTGTCTGATCTAACACAGTTTGGGTTGCTTTATTTACCATCCCTTCCTCCTGTAGTAACACCACCTTATTTTCCCTTTCTTTTCTCCTTCTCTCCCGTCTCTCCTTCCTTCCTTCCTCCTCTCCTTCCCTTCCTTCTTCCCTTCCCTTTCTCCTACTCCTACTCCTACTCTTACTCTTACTCTTACTCTTCCTACCCTCTCTCCTTCTCTTCCTCTCCTTACCTCTTTCTTCCTTCCCTCCTCTTCCTCTCATTCTCTCCTCCTCTCTCTCTCTCTTTTTCTGTTGTTATAGGTGTCTCTTTCAGATCTCAGTTTATGTTTCCTTGGGATGGTATTTCCGCCAACCCAAATATAACTTGATATCATTTCTTATTCCCTTACCTTCGCTAATCTATCCTAACGATATTTCCCCTCCCTTGATGTCTCGCTCTTAGATGTATACTTATGGGCATTTGTACTGATAGATAAATAAATAAAGGGAGACTAGTATAGATCTATTTCGAGCTATTTAGCTCTCATCAGATAGCCATACCCTTACTGGGATTCAAACTCAGGCTCTTTACATGTCAGGCCTTTGCCTTAACCAGGCAAAATGGTAGCAGAGTAAGCTCCCTCCCTCCCATATTTGGGCATACCAGGTGCTCTGACATAAACATTGACTTATTTCCCTGGTTCAGCTGATAAGGGAGTAGAACTCATGGCCTAATGGTTAAGGCAAAGGCCTGACATGTAAACATCCTGAGTTCGAATCCCAGTAAGGGTATGGCTATCTGATGAGAGCTAAATAGCTCGAAATAGATCTATCCTAGTCTTCCTGTATTTATTTATCTATCAGCACAAATGCACACAAAATGGTTTCCTGCCTGGAAGGCTCCTAGGTTGGAGCTGAAAGGCAAAATGTGTAGCAGTAAGCTCCCTTCCTCCCATATTTGGCCATACCAGGTGCTCTGACATAAACATTGATATATACTTATATTTTTAATGTTTTCTTTTCTTTTTTCCCCTTCTTCCCCCATCCTCCCTTTTTTTTTAAGAAGCACCAGGTCAAGAGTGCTCGGCTTAAAGCTCCCAGATGAATAGGCTGCTTTCTGTAAAAAAAGAAGAAGAAGAAAAACGATTACAGAAAAATGCCTGGGAACCCACAACGGGTGTGATTGCCGACTGCCTGCCCCGAAGTTTCCACCGGAGAATGGCAGTTTCCTCATAAATGTGCAGAATTTGGCAAGGCTGGAGTGGTGGAACAAAAAGGCCCTTTGTCTGAGGGAAATGGCCGAACAATGGCCAACACATGTCCCTCTGTGACTAACATGTCACTTAAGACCGGCCTAGCAAGACACTCGATGGCAGGGGACGCTCAGATTTGAACAGCGACAGATGGCGAAACCCGAAGGCGGGCCCCGGCTCCTTTAGATAGGGCCAAACTCTTCTTTTGTGGGGGTTGTTTTCCTTGGCACGGCGCGCGGGGCAATTCAAGATAAGCGCCGCGTCTGTCGTGGCCCTGGGCAGGCATTGTACGTGTGGTCTTTGGCTCCCGAAGGAGACAACCTGAGCCCCAAGCACAGGAACAGCAGACAGTCCTTTGGAACGGCTCTTCAAATCGGTGGCCCCAGGATGTTTGATCTGGCAGCATCAAATCAGCATTCCTGGCTTGTTCGGCTGCTGTAGAGCTACAGATCCTGTTGGCAGGGAGATAAGAAGTCCTTTTGATCTCGGGAAAAGGAGGCGGAGGGAGAAAAGGAAGGTTTTGATTTGGATGGACCCAAAACAAGCACATCCATCAAAAACCTCCGTTGGACTAGTAATACAATATAATAGCAGAGTTGGAAGGGACCTTGGAGGTCTTCTAGACCAACCCCCTGCCTAGGCAGGAAACCCTATACCATTTCAGACAAATGGCTATCCCACATCTTCTTAAAAACTTCCAATGTTGGGGCATTCACAACTTCTGGAGGCAACTTCTGTTCCACTGATTTATTGTTCTCGCTGTCAGGAAATTTCTCCTCAGTTCTAAGTTGCTTCTCTCCTTGATTAGTTTCCACCCATTGCTTCTTGTTCTCCCCTCAGGTGCCTTGGATAATAGTTTGACTCCCTCTTCTTTGGGGCAACCCCTGAGATATTGGAAGACTGGGATCATATCTCCCCTGGTCCTTCTTTTCATTAAACTAGACCTACCCAGTTCCTGCAATCGTTCTTCGTATGTTTTAGCCCCCAGTCCTCTAATCCTCTTTGTTGCTCTTCTCTGCACTCTTTCTAGAGTCTCCACATCTTTTCTTAAACCATTTTTCCAAGCAGCCTCCATGTTTCCAGTGTCTTTTCCCCCACCTGGAACTAAACCCAGGTGGACATTTTTTCCAACAGTTCTATTCTTGGCTTGTGCCCAAAACCACCTGGGTGACTTCTGTCTCAGTCCTAGGGTGAAGACGAGGGCAAGCCACTTTCAAAGGAAAAGGCATAGAGACATACATGTCCAGGCAGTTGCCAGGAGTTAGGACTAACTTGACAGCATCCAAAAAGAAAACAACCCACCTACAGAACAAATTAAAATATGGGCGGCAGATCCTATTTAGAATTCTGATGACATGTTTTGGATCTGTTTCAAAGCAGCTGCTCAGAAGATTCTACCTACCATTCCCTCTGCCTCCCCCAACCCAGGATACTTTGGGCTACAGCTGCTTTCCTTTGTTGTCTTTAAGAGACAATGTTTAAAAATTAGCACCGGACTGCAGCTTTCCAGGAGTTTTTAATGTTCTAAGGCAAGGGTTGGCAAACTTAAACCCTCAAAGAGCCACAAAGGTCCTAACCAGAAGCCCCCTGTTTATTTCTGCATAAGAGTCTCCTCCTAGCATGGTGTCCTTTTTCCTCTGCCAAGCAGAATTCCAGTTTCCACCACCATAGAGTCTCTTCCTAGCATGGCGTCCTTTTTCCTCTGCCAAGCAGAAGTCCAGTTTCCACCACCATAGAGTCTCCTCCTAGCATGGCGTCCTTTTTCCTCTGCCAAGCAGAAGTCCGGTTTCCACCACCATAGAGTCTCCTCCTAGCATGGCGTCCTTTTTCCTCTGCCAAGCAGAAGTCCGGTTTCCACCACCATAGAGTCTCCTCCTAGCATGGCGTCCTTTTTCCTCTGCCAAGCAGAAGTCCGGTTTCCACCACCATAGAGTCTCCTCCTAGCATGACGTCCTTTTTCCTCTGCCAAGCAGAAGTCCGTTTTCCACCACCATAGAGTCTCCTCCTAGCACGGCATCCTTTTTCCTCTACCTGTCCTAACCGAAAGCCCTATCAATTGTGGAGCTGACTGGCAACAGGGAGCCGCAGCAGAGGGATGAAAGAGCCACATGCGGCTCCAGAGCTGCAGTTGGCTGACCCCTGTTCTAAGGCAGGTGTGTCAGACTTGATTTCATTCAGGGTTGTGTTTGACCTCAGGGGCCTAGGAGACGTGGCCAGGGTGGGCATGGCCAGCTCAACATCACTTATGTCGGGGGCATCTGTGGTGGCCCGAGGGCTCTTCTGGTGAAAAAGGAGCTTGGGAAGGCTGTGTGTTTTCGCTGGTAGAGGGCTGCAGGAGGCTGTTGCAGTCAAAAACGGAACTTGGGTGGGCCACGCGCGGCCCTCCCGAGCTCCATTTTCATTGGCAGAGTCACTGCGAATTGGTCTTTTGTTGTTTCCAGGGCTGCCCCACGGGCCAAATCTAAGCACTCCCTGGGCCAGATCCAGCCCCCGGGCCTTAGGTTTCACACCCATGTTCTAAGGGAATCTACTCAGAATACTTCCAGGGCCCCTAAAGAACTTGTGAAAGTATAAGTACGGGAAGGTGATCCATTTTGCACAGTACTGTCCATGATTGTCGTGTGACCACGGCTGTGTAACAACACTGAAGTGGCTGCAACTTTGCCAAATTTCGATTCCCGCCAGAGTCGCGGGTCCCAAATTTTGAACACGCTCTGTAAGTTAGCCCATTGGACCTAAGTTGATTCAAACATTGTTCCCCTATGATGCAACGTTTCGCCCAATAGAAGGTTGCAAGCAATCATCACACAGACACGAGAGTTTTAGTAGCGTATAGATTTTATTGTACAGTAAATTAATTTACATACCGGAGGCATTTCCTCTCTCTTGTTTTAGTACAGAAGTATAGATTTATTGTATCTGGAAATTAATTTAAACAGTGGAGGCATTTCCTCTCTCTCTTGTAAACAGAGGTTGAAAACATCCGCAAGAATAGAAGCAGGGTGAAAGAACGCCAAGTGTCTCTGATTCTTTGTTACGTTTGTGACACACACACACACAATGTCTTTGCTCCTTGGGACCGTCACCAGGGGTGGGCTGCTGGGGGTTCGCAGGGGTTCGGGAGAACCTCTAGCTAAGATTCTGTGCAGTTTGGAGAACTCCCAAGTCTCACCGCTGGCTGGCCCCGCCCACTCCGCCCAGGAGTCCCCATCCAACCCATTTAGGATGCAGGTAAGTGCAGGGCGTAGGGATGCATAGGGACACCATAGCGACGTGGTGGCTCAACGGCTAGGATGCTGAGCTTCCCGATCAGAAAGGTCGGCAGTTCTGTGGTTCAAATCCCTAGTGTCGCGTAACGGAGCGAGCTCCCGTTAAGTGTCCCAGCTTCTGCCAACCTAGCAGTTCGATAGCATGTAAGGAATGCAAGTAGAAAAATGAGGACCACCTTTGGTGGGAAGGTAACAGCACTCCGTGCGCCTTCGGCGTTGAGTCATGCTGGCTACTTGACCACGGAGACATCTTTGGGCAGCGCTGGCTCTTCGGCTTTGAAACGGAGATGAGCACCGCCCCCTAGAGTCGGGAACGACTAGCACATATGTGCAAGGGGAACTTTTATCTTTTAAATGCAGGGCGCTTGCAGAGGCTCGGGGAGGGCGAAAAACAGGCCTACCGGAAGTTCGGGAAGGCTGGAAACAGGCCCATCTCTGACCACTAGAGAGCGTCCTTAGCCCAGGGAGAGCAAAAATGCCACCACCACCTCCGCTGTAATGCAGGAGACCGATTAGGCCACGCCCACTATGGCCACGCCCACCAAGCAACCAATACAATACAATAGCAGAGTTGGAAGGGACCTTGGAGGTCTTCTAGTCCAACCCCCTGCGTGGGCAGGAACCTTATACCATTTCAGACAAATGGCTATCTAACATCTTCTTAAAGGCTTCCAGGGTTGGGGCATTCACAACTTCTGGAGGCAAGCTGTTCCAGAGGTTAATTGTTCTAACTGTCAGGAAATTTCTCCTTAGTTCTAAGTTGCTTCTCTCCTTGATTAGTTTCCACCCATTGCTTCTTGTCCTGCCCGCAGGGGCCTTGGAGAATAGTTTGACTCCGTCTTCTTTGTGGCACTCTCTGAGATATTGGAACACTGCTATCATGTCTCCCCTGGTCCTTCTCTTCATCAAACTAGACATACCCAGCTCCTGCAGCCATTCTTCATATGTTTTAGTCTCCAGTTCCCTAATCCTCTTTGTTGCTCTTCTCTGCACTCTTTCCAGAGTCTCCACGTCTTTTCTACATCGTGGCGACCAAAACTGTATGCAGTATTCCAAGTGTGGCCTTACCAAGGCACTATACAGTGGCATTAACACTTCACGTGATCTAGATTCTATCCCTCTGTTTATGCTGCCTAGAACTGTGTTGGCTTTTTTGGCAGCTGCTGCACACTGCTGGCTCATATTTAAATGGTTAAATATTAAATATCCAGGCAGAGAACCCCTTGCTAAAAATTTTGAAGCCCACCCCTGACTGTAACCTGTGCAAAAATTATCCTTTCAAAGTGCTGAGATTATGTTGTACAGAGTGAAACGCCAGAGACGGGGAAGACACGGCACATAGTGGATAATCTAGGAGGATGAAGGTGTTAGCTTTCCAGAAACACTCAAGAATTATCTTGCCCTTATATTATCAATCCTGTTTCTTTATAGAATAGATCAATCAAGCTGTCAGCATTCCCTACTCCCACTTCTTCGCAAACACGGTATACTTTAAAATACTTTTGGGTTCTTTATGGAAACGAAAACAAATACGTGTAACAACGTAGTCAGAGATCTCCTCCTACTGGAAACTTTTATCATTTTTCTCTGTGTTAAAAAAAAGAAGACGAAGAAACACAGGGAATCCTCACCTTATGACCATCATTGAGCCTGGAAGTCGTGGTGGTCATTAAGTGGGTCACCTCATGACCATTCCCAACATTATGACCTTTTATGAAGAGGACATTCAGCTAACCCGTTTTCATCAATGGGGTTTTTATTTTGGCGAAGACCAGAAGGAGATGCTAAAATTTTGTTTAAAAAAACACACACACACACCCAAAATCATTATTGTGTTACTGCACGACACTTGCCGTGAATGGGAGCCAATTGACAATTGCCCCAAATGTGATCACAACACCACTGTGTGTGTGTGCGTACAATTGTTGCAATGTTGCAAATTGATTGCAAGTCTCTCTGGGGAGGTCCACATAAGCTTGGATGGTCATTAAGCAACCAATCCTAAATCAAGGACTACAGTGTGTCCTGACCTAGGCTTCCTGAGAAAGCATAAATCACAATCTTAGTCCCCCAAACCATCGTTTATTTATACGGCTGGAAATTATGGTCGTTCCCAGTGCGCAAGGCTTCACAAACAGTCGGTGAAGATTCCGACAGATGTCTGCTCGAGTTGCCACAGTCTTTTCAGGGAAATGTTGATAAACACCCACCTGATTTCCCTGGTAAGGTTGCCAGAGATCTCATTGCCAATTAAGTATGCAAGGCCAAACTTACAATACAATACAATAGCAGAGTTGGAAGGGACCTTGGAGGTCTTCTAGTCCAACCCCCTGCCTAGGCAGGAAACCCTACACCGTTTCAGACAAACATAGCACAGAGTCAAACAGGCCTTTTCAAAGCTTGAACCGACCAGATGAGCTAATTCCTTGCTGCAAAAGCTCACCTCCCATTCGCTCCTCTTTTACGTCTTAGGGGAAGGGGCCAATCATTTCCAAGCCTTACTTCCAAGGCGACCCTGTTTTCTTAATCGTTATTGCCTTCTGGCAGCTCTGCGCATGCACACGCTGGGAACAGGCTCCCAGTGTTCTTCTGCCTCATTAATGTCAGACTCCGGAGGCTCCGGAGGCAGCACATAACTATCAGATGGCCCCGGCCCCCTCTCTGCCTCGGCCGCAGAGCCCGAGCCTTCCCCAGACTCCAGGACCGGCCCATGTTCCTCCCCAACCTCCTCACTGTCCAAATCTGCTGCCAGCTCTGCTGGCTACTGGCTGGCCACAAAGGAGTGCTACCTTGGTACTCATCCTTCATTGGTTCCTGGAGGTGTGTTGAGTACCAAAAATGATGAGTAGCAAATAACTTTTTTCCATCTATATAAATAAAAATGTAACAAGTTTGTTCAAAACTGCTAATCTCCGAAAGTCCTGCACCGATCGCTTCCAAATTTTCACACAAAGTTCCTTTCAAGTACGGCACCAATGAGATATATAGATTGTGTAGATGTCACACCTGTGCCAGATACGCGCAACAGAAATGTAAAAAATGTAGGTAGATGGATACAGAGAGAGCAGTGGGCCACAGGTATTATGTCATCCTTTGTGACATAAAATACTCTGTCCATAAGATTCAAGGAGAAATACAGTAGGTAGGTAGGTAGGCAGCTATAGGGATAGAGGGAGGGAGGGAGAAATGCAGTAGGTAGGTAGGTAGGTAGGTAGGTAGGTAGGTAGGTAGGTGGGTGGATAGAGAGAGGGAGAAATACAGTAGGTAGGTAGGTAGGTAGGTAGGTAGGTAGGTAGGTAGGTAGGTAGGTAGGTAGCTATAGGGATAGAGGGAGGGAGGGAGAAATGCAGTAGGTAGGTATTTAGTTAGGTAGGTAGGTAGGTAGGTAGGTAGGTAGGTAGGTAGGTAGGTAGGTAGAGGGATAGAGAGGGAGAGGGAGAAATACAGTAGGTAGGTAGATAGGTAGGAAGGTAGGGAAGGTAGGTAGGGAGAGGGATAGAGAGGGAAATGGAGAAATACAGTAGGTAGATAGGTAGGTAGAGAGGGAGAGGGAGAAATACGGTAGGTAGGTAGGTAGGTAGGTAGGTAGGTAGGTAGGTAGGTAGGTAGGGAGAGAGGGAGAGAGGGAGAGAGGGAGAGAGGGAGAGAGGGAGAGAGGGAGAGGAAGAAATACGGTAGGTAGGTAGGTAGGTAGGTAGGAGGATAGAGAGGGAGAGGGAGAAATACAGTAGGTAGATAGATAGAGGGATAGAGAGGGAGAGGGAGAAATGCAGTAGGTAGGTAGGTTGGGGGTTATATGGTGGTTGTGTGTACGTGTTTGTGTGTGCAGGTGTAGATCTACACACAGATTGGTTGGCCATTTAACCAGACTGGGTCACAGCAACGCGTGGCCGGGAACGGCTAGAGGGGAATAATGTAGTGAATCAAAAGACAGCCAACTCCGACAGAATTTAGCTTGTGTATTGAATACCAAAGAAAAGATAAGTACCAGTACAAAATTTTTCGTCTTGAAGTGCATTGAGGACCAAATTCAATCAGTTTCAAAAAAGTTGAGTGCCAAGGTACCCCGCTACCTGTAAATATATTGTAGCTTATTGTGCTTGTGATGATAATGCTTTGGGCACTTGACTTAATTGATGAGATGACCCCAAATCCTGCCAGATATTTCAACTTCTCAAAGAATACAACTAGCAAGAGTATTTATACAATCTGCTTGTCGGCTTAGTTGGGTTTGGAAAAACCTGCCACAATTCCTATACAGTGATCCCTCGTTTTTCGCGGCCTCGTTATTCGCGGCTTCACTCATTCGCGGATTTTTAAAAAATTAATAAATAAATAAATACACACACACACACACACACACCGCCCGCTCGCTCTGCCTTTCTAGCCCTCGCCTAGCCGAGCTCCGGGGATGCAGCCGCCGCTCGCCATTCCCTCAACTCTGCCACATACACACACACACACACCGCCCGCTCGCTCCGCCTTTCTAGCTCCGGGGATGCAGCCGCCGCTCGCCATTCCCTCAACCCTGCCACATACACACACACACACACACACACACCGCCCGCTCGCTCCGCCTTACCAGATTTCGGGTGCGTCAGCTTCCCAGTTCGCCCCTTCGCCCCTTCGCCTGCCGAGCTGGAGTCGGCGACGGGACGCGCGGGGGTCGGTCGGTGGCTCGCTCGCTCCACCCGCCGCGGCGCTGCTCCCTCACTGAGGAGGCTGCCGCATTGACTTGCCTCCTGCTGCTGTCCCTAGGGGGGGGGGGTGCCTACTGCTGCTCCCCAGCCAAGGAGGGAAGCAGCCATTTCGGCCACCCCTCCCCTCCTCACTCCTCGCGCGGGGGGGGGGAGCATTCCTAGTGGCGAATCCTACTTCGCGGTTTTTCGTCTTTCGCGGAAGGGTCTGGTACGTATTACCCGCGAAAGACGAGGGATTACTGTATATAGAAAAAATCGCAAAAATAATAGCCAGCCGCGAGTAAGCAGGATATGAAAAATTATTCCTCTCGTAATCTTACCAATTTAGGGAACAAAAATGAGGCCTCCCCACAGGATTAATAGCAACATTAAATATCTCTGTCTCCCTCCCTCCCTCTCTCTGTATATCTGTCTGTCTGTCTGTCTCTCTCTCTCACTGGGTGTGTCAGAGGTGCTCCTGGTTTGGGCCAGTTTGGCTGAACCGGTAGTAGAATTGGGGCCAGAACTGGCAGCAATCCAGGCTGGCCACGCCCTGAACCGGTTCCCCGATCTCTTATGCTGTCGTGATATGTATCTGGACATGCACAGAACAATTTTTAGTCAAGTGTGCATTGCCAGCAATGCGCAGGGGGTGCGCACGACAGTGGTGGGTTTCTGCAGGCTTGCACCTACTCGCGAGAGCCGGTTGTTGAAATTTAGAGAACCGGTGAGAGGGGGTTCCACCGGCGTACCTGGAAGTAAATCTGGCCCACCGCTGCCAGTGACCCAATGGGAAGGGAAGGGAAGGAAGGAAGGAAAGGAAGGAAAGAAAGAAAAAAAGAAAGAAAGAAAGAAAGAAAGAAAGAAAGAAAGAAAGAAAGAAAGAAAGAAAGAAAGAAAGAAAGAAAGAAAGAAAGAAAGAAAGAAATTATCATCACAATTGAGTCCAAAATTTTGGTTGCTAAGCAAGAGCGTTGTTAAATGAGTTTCACCACATTTTAAAAGGTGGCCACTCCCACCCTGTCACATGACTGCCAAGCCATGCCCACAAAATAGGCCACACCTACAGAGTAGATCCTAAAAATTTTGAAACCCACCACTGGCGCACGTGCACAGCAAACCTGTATCAACCAGTATAGAAACCCACCCCTGGTCTGTGTGTCTCTCTCTGTCTCTGCCTCTCACTCTGTCTGTCTCGCTCTCTCTGTCTGTCTCTCTCTGTGTCTCTGTCTCTGTCTCTCTGCCCCCCCACCGTGTGTGTGTGTGTGTGTTTGTACCCAGCCTGTGCACACAGGCTCCACAGAGAAAGAGAGGTGGGGGAGGAAAGATTTTCCCGGGATTGTGCCTGGCGAAAGAAAGAATTAAATCTCTCAAATGCAATTCCTGTCTGAAGGTTGTTTTTTTTAAACAACCACAAAAGTATACTGTAATTGCAGGCAAAAACAAAACAAAAAAATCCTACGTAATTTGTCCATAAGGATGAAAAAAAAAACATTTTAGAATGATTTCTACTACTTTGGAAATTAAAAATGATCAGAACAAGAGCCCCATCTGGTAATTTCTGAAATTGCTGAGTGCATTAAGCTCCTACAACAGTGGGCAGTGTTAGGATATTGCATCCTTTTGAGGTAATTCGAATGATCACCTAAATTTCCTCTTCTTGCTTATTCCACTGTTAGGATACCCTCCGGATTGCTAGTTAGGCCTGGTTAATGAAGGAGAGGAGGAGTTTCCATAATTGTGCCCAGAGATGGGTTTCACCTAATTCCGTGCATGCGCTTTGCTCACCCACATGGCTTGCATGCATGCATGTGGCTCAGAAAAGGTGGCTAAATAGGATGGGATATTACTGGGGTGGGTGGGTTGCTGTTGTGGCCCCGCAGGGACCGGATGAGCTGCTGATGGACTCTTCTAGCGAGGAATCATATGAGTCTGCCCTGGAAGCTGAGGAAGACTCTGGGGGGTGTTAGGCATCAAAGCAGGAACCAGAGAGGCTGGTTGGCCACCAGGAGGCGCCTGAGGCATGGAGCAGTGGGGAGGATCAAAGGCAGTTTGTCCATGATGCAAGAGTGAGCAGAGCTGAGAGGCGGAGGCAGCAATTACGTCGTAGGCAGGCTCACAGACAATGATTAGGCACCAGGTGGTTGTTGAGTGGCCCCTCCCAAGAGAGCTTATAGGTGAGGTGATGGGAGGTGACATTTGCAGGAAACAACCGTTCGGAATTAGTAGTCAAGAAAGTCTGTCTGCGAATTCTAGTCGTGTCTGTTCGTTTAGAATATCTCTGTGAAAGGTCGCTGCAGAGCTAACGTGAGTTGTCTGGGCTCTCAGCTAAAGGACTCGTTATCTTTTTAATTAAACAGTGGCAAACAGCCACACCTGTGTTCTGGTCTATTCACAAGCCGGGGACAGAACAGGTTGCAGTGGTGGGATACAACCAGTACGCCCCAGTATGGGTGTACCGGTGCCTGCTGGGAGCACCAGATATGGGTTCTGGTACGGTGTTCTGGAGGACCCGTCCTCCCGCCTGCCCACCTTACCTCTATTTGAGCTGATCGGGGTTTTCGTGCACACACATGGAGTGTATGGTGCCTGTGTGATGCTCCACTGATCAGCTGGAGCATCGCTGGTGGTAAGTACGCATACATGTGTTCTTGGCAACTGGCATGTATTTACGATGGTTGCAGCATCCTGGAGACACCCTTGGCGACCTGCCCAGGTGACATTCAACAAACTAAATCAGTGGAGGAAGCTGGAGTCAACTATACAATACAATACAATAGCAGAGTTGGAAGGGAGCTTGTAGTCTTCTAGTCCAACCCCCTGCGTGGGCAGGAACCTTATACCATTTCAGACAAATGGCTATCTAACATCTTTTTAAAGACTTCCAGGGTTGGGGCATTCACAACTTCTGGAGGCAAGCTGTTCTAGAGGTTAATTGTTCTAACTGTCAGGAAATTTCTCCTTAGTTCTAAGTTGCTTCTCTCCTTGATTAGTTTCCACCCATTGCTTCTTGTCCTGCCCCCAGGTGCCTTGGAGAATAGTTTGACTCCCTCTTCTTTGTGGCACCCTCTGAGATATCGGAACACTGCTATCATGTCTTCCCTGGTCCTTCTCTTCATCAAACTAGACATACCCAGCTCCTGCAACCGTTCTTCATGTTTTAGTCTCCAGTCCCCTAATCATCTTGGTTGCTCTTCTCTGCACTCTTTCCAGAGTCTCCACGTCTTTTCTACATCGTGGCGACCAAAACTGAACGCAGTATTCCAAGTGTGGACTTACCAAGGCACTATACAGTGGCATTAACACTTCACGTGATCTAGATTCTATCCCTCTGTTTATGCAGACTAGAACTGTGTTGGCTGTGCTGCGTGCATGCTGCGTGTGTGTGTGTGGTGGATGCCAGGCCCCGTTGCAACGTACCGGTTGCAACGGGATCTGGAACCCACCACTGGTGGGTCGCCACTACCAGTTCGCCCAAACCAGTCCGAACTGGCTGAATACCACCACTGATTGTTTCCCAAAAACCCGACATGAAAGCCATGACGGTTTAATCAAAGCTCAACCTCACATTAAAGAAGTGGGAGCTTCCATTATACCATCCTAAGCACCATCCTGTTCCAGCCCTTATCTTTCAGACACCTGCAGTAGTAAGGCTTTGAGTTCAAAGGAACATAGCTGGTTCTTCAGGTCACCTTGATAGAAGACCAGAATGGATGGACTTCCAGAATCCCATGTGAGATATGGGACATCTTTTTCTTTCACTTGTCCCAACCGTCTGACTGTCAGGGTTCCCAATAACACCCAAAATTAAATCAGAGTCCAAGGCAAAGTTCCAATTTATCTCCAGTTTGCCTCCTCCACAGATTCCTTTACAATTTTGGAAGGTTTGCAGAGAAGTGACCCATCATCTGCCTCTATTCCCAGGGGCTCTACCTTCATCTTCACCCAGGTCGGGTCAGTGATGGGAGTCAGCACCTCTCCCAGGACTCCGTGCAAGGGTAGCTAGTGAAGTATTTTAAGAGAGATTCGGGTTAATGTCAGGGTTCCCAATAACACCCAAAATTAAATCAGAGTCCAAGGCAAATTATTGCGCTAAGTTCCAATTTATTTACAGATGCGCCAACATGGCTCTCTTAATAAATTGGAGCTTAGAGCAATACTTTGCCTTGGACTCTGATTTAATTCTGGGTGTTGTTGGGAACCCTGACATTGGATCGGTTTCCGTCAATTCCGTTCTTTTTTTTTTTCAGGAGGCCACTAGACTTTTCTTGTTTTTCTTTGAAGACGTTTCGCTTCTCCTCCAAGAAGCTTCTTCAGCTCTGACTGGATGGTGGGGAATGGAAGGATTGATACTCCTTGCAGACAGCGGGTCCTTTGCATCCTTTTCAGAGAGCTGTGTGTGTCCGTCTGCCCCACAGATGGACACACACACACACAAGCTTGGCTGCTTGCCACTATCTCCTTGGCTACTTGCCACTATCTCCTCGGCTGCGAGCCCTAACTCACGTAACAAAGACAGACAGAGAATTGCAGACGTGAACGAACAGAAGTTCCAATGATGAGTTGTAACTGTTGTTTCCTGCAAATGACCCCTCCCCAAAGCCTTCCTTATAAGCTCTCTTGGGAGGGGCCACTCAGCAACCAGCTGGTGCTCATCAGGGCTTACGATCTTGCCTCTTTCGTAACTTTTCTCAGCCCTGCGTAATCTAGCATCAGGGACAAACTGCCCCTGGTCCTCCCCACTGCTCCATGACCCAGGCGCCTCCTGGTGGCCAACCAGACTCTCTGCTTCCTCAAGGTCTCCCTCCTCCTCCAGGGCAGACTCATAGGACTCTTCACTAGAACAGTTCATCAGCAGCTCATTCAGAGCCGGCTGGGCCACAACAGCAGGGTAGGGTGTTTTCGCCCTATCCAGGCTCCGGAGGCTTTCCTTGAACCTCTGGGAGGGCAAACAGGCCTGTTTCTGGACTTCCAGAACTTACCTGGCATGACGAACAAGCCGTGTGGGAACTCCTGGAAGGGGAGGGGAGGGGCAGGGTGGGCGTGGCCAGCCAGTCCTTTCAACTACCAGTTAATAATTTAATAATAATAATAATTTAATTTCTTGACCGCTCCCTCTCCCCGTAGGGACTCGGAGCGGTGCACAGGGAAACTAAAAAACCATAAATATACAATCAATATACAACATCTTAAAAACAAATTAAACCATACCTGTGCTAAAATACCCATTTTAGACTAAAATTCCCCCTAAACAACTAAAACCCCATAGAGAGAGACTACCCTAGGCCGGCCAAGATATGTTTTTAATTTTAGACGGAAGGAGCGGAGGTCTGTGGTCGTTCTAATGTCGGGGGGAAGGTCATTCCAGAGGGCTGGGCCCGCCACAGAGAGAGCCCTTCCCCTGGGCGTCGCCCGCTGACAAAGTCTAGTGGACGGCACCCGGAGAAGTCCCTCTCTGTGGGAGCGGATCGGCCGTGAGGATGAATGAGGCAGGATCCGATCCCGCAAATAGCTAGGTCCCGAGCCATGGAGCGCTTTAAAGATGATGATTAATACCTTGAAGCGCACCCGGAAGACGACAGGCAGCCAGTGCAGCTCGCGCAGGAGAGGTGTTACGTGGGTAAACCTAGAGGTACCCAGGATTGCCCGCGCGGCTGTGTTCTGGACCATCTGCAGTCTCTGGGTGCACCTCAAGGGGAGCCCCATGTAGAGAGAGTTACAATAAAATTAGCATCTGGTTCACCCGAACCAGTCTTAACCAGCTGAATTCCACCCCTGGACCCTTTGCTCCTAGGACTATTGGCCAGCCGAGACAGGTTGGCACCAACCAGAGCTATCTTTTGCCCCCTGTACTTAGAAGAAGTGCCAAACTGCAAGCATAAGCACATTCTGCCTCGTCGTGATAATTGTTCAATGCTGGCTGTAACGACACCCGTGTTCCCTCAATAAATCCAAAACAAAGTTAAGCAAAACTTTGACCCAACTTCACTGGGAGTTAAGGGCATCTTTTCCCCTGGCCTACAGAAGGCTGCTCCAAAAGCAAATTTGCATCCAACAGCACCAATTAACTGCAGTTAACACGGGAAATGAAGATGCTAGGAGAAGCAACGATGAGGGATGCTAGTGTTTGTTTAACAAGAGTTTTAGATTGGGCATCATGACATTGTGAATGTTGGGTGCTCCTTCCACACGCCACACCTGCACTCTCCATCCAGGTGCATAGGTGCAAAGATACCTGGAAAGAGTGCAGAGAAGAGCAACCAAGATGATTAGGGGACTGGAGACTAAAACATATGAAGAACGGTTGCAGGAGCTGGGTATGTCTAGTTTGATGAAGAGAAGGACCAGGGGAGACAGGATAGCAGTGTTCCGATATCTCAGAGGGTGCCACAAAGAAGAGGGAGTCAAACTATTCTCCAAGGCACTTGGGGGCAGGACAAGAAGCAATGGGTGGAAACTAATCAAGGAGAGAAGCAACTTAGAACTAAGGAGAAATTTCCTGACAGTCAGAACAATTAACCTCTGGAACAGCTTGCCTCCAGAAGTTGTGAATGCCCCAATCCTGGAAGTCTTTAAAAAGATGTTTGATAGCCATTTGTCTGAAATGGTATAAGGTTCCTGCCCACGCAGGGGGTTGGACTAGAAGACCTACAAGGTCCCTTCCAACTCTGCTATTGTATTGTATTGTATTGTATTGTATACGTCAGTGTAGCAGCCTGGTACTCTTCAACCTTTGCAACGTTGAGACATATGGACTTCAACTCCCAGAATTCTCCAGTTGTTGGCTGTGGAATTCTGGGAGTTGAAGTCCACACATCTTAAACGTTTCAAAGATGGAAAAACACTGGGCTCCTAGACTGATGCATCTCCCAGAGGGAATCATAGCAGCTCACAGAAGAAGAAGAAAAGAGAAAAGGAAAAGAGTGAAAAGAAAGAAAGATTTAAGGAAGATTGCGTACTGCAGCCTTCAGTGGAGAGCAGGTGCTCCCCATTTGATATAATTTTCTTGTTCTTTTAAACATTAAAAAGTACAGTTGGCCAAACCTTTTTTTTTTTTTTTTTGCAGTATAAGGTAAATGTAACCGAGCATTAATATTCCTTGGACATTGGCATTCCAGCTCTAAACAGAAGACACAGGTTGGGTGTAGCCAATAATTAGTCTTAAGATTAGAGAAAGGGAATGCTATCTCCTGCTAACAGTTTAATACAATTAAAATGGACATCTATCGCAGGCAGGTTTTATTGCTCACAGCTCCATTCGCATAACACACCGAGCTATAAATCGTGATTTGTAAAAGACCGTGATTGCATTTGCACTGTGGTGCAGAAGCCAAAGAAAATCATGAGGTGGCTTTGTCCTTCTTTAGGAAAAACACCTGAACGAAACAAGACCTTTCAAAGACTTAAAACTCCTCAGATTCATACACTCTATTGCCAAAAGTATTCGCTCACCTGCCTTTACTGGCATATAAACCAGTGGTGGGTTTCTGCAGGCTCGCACCTACTCGCGAGAGCCGGTTGGTGAAATTTAGAGAACCGGTGAGAGGGGGTTCCACCGGCGTACCTGGAAGTAAATCTGGCTCGCCACTGCCAGTGACCCAAAGGAAAGGAAAGGAAAGGAAGGAAGGAAGGAAGGAAAGAAAGAAAGAAGAAAGAAAGAAAAAAAGAAAGAAAGAAAGAAAGAAAGAAAGAAAGAAAGAAAGAAAGAAAGAAAGAATTTATCATCACAATTGAGTCCAAAATTTTGGTTGCTAAGCAAGAGCGTTGTTAAATGAGTTTCAGCACATTTTAAAAGGTGGCCACTCCCACCCTGTCACATGGCTGCCAAGCCACGCCCACAAAATAGGCCACACCTACAGAGTAGGTTCTAAAAAATTTGAAACCCACCACTGATATGAATGTACAGTAAGTGACCTCCCATTTATAACCCAGAGGTCCACTGCGCCCTGTTCTTGAGCTAATCCGAAGGCCACATGAAGTTTGGAGGTCTGTAGCGCTGGACTCTGCAGAACATTGGCCACCTCTTCGCCCTAGGCGCCTCAGCATCCGCTGACTCCGCTCCGTCCGTTGACGTGGCCTCCCACTCCGTGGCTGAGTGGCTGTCATTCCCAAACACTTCCACGTTCTTATAATACAGCTAACAGTTGACGGTGGAATATTTAGGAGCGAGGAAATTTCACGACTGGATTTGTTGCACAGGTGGCCTCCTATCCCAGTTCCACACTGAGCTCCTGAGAGCGACCCATTCTTTCAGAAACGTTTGTCACAACAGTCTGCACGCCTAGGTCCTTGATTTGATACACCTGTGGCCATGGAAGGGATTGGAACATCTGATTCTGGTTATTTGGATGAGTGAGCAAATACTTTTGGCAATATAGTGTATGTATTGGGGGTGGGGGTGGGGGTGGGATTGTGGATAGCCGGAACTTTTTAATTGTTTAATTTTCGGTTTGCACCCAACTTGATGGATTAACCTAGAGCTTGCAGATCTCAACAGCTTTTCTCCGACGATTTCTGTGCCAACATAATTAAGTTCAAAATACTGACTAAGGGAAACTTTGCAGATTAATTAATGCTGGATACTTATGCGGGAGAACGACTGTCCTAAAGACGAAAAGGGGGGAATGGCTGGCTTTGACCAGCTTTTCCTAAAATGCTGAAGAAGGTCTTTTGCGGGATTAGAAGTTCCATCTCCCTGAAAGTTAGAGCTTACCTGAGTGACATTTTGAAACCAAAGGTTTTGCACGTTGATATTGCATTATTTGCTGCCTATAATTTATTGTTCTAGATTAAGGGAGAGATATTCGACTTTCCAGGCCTGGCTCCAACTTTCTGAAGATGGTGAAGGCACTTTGAGAGCCTCAATAACAGATGAACAGAGTTGGAAGGGAGCTTGCAGGTCATCTAGTCCAACCCTCTGCCCAAGCAGGAGACCCTACATCTGTCTCTATCTAGGATCGAACTCACAACCTCCTGCTTGTGAGGCAAGAGCTCCACCTCTAGGCCACACCAGCAGATATGTATCGTCTCTTAATAGTCATGGTCATTCTTCATGATTCTAGCCCACCGTTTTTTCTCTTACCTCACATTTTTGGGGAATACTTAGCTGGTTTGAGAGACGGGCCAATGGCTGATGTGATGGACTACAGATGCCGTATTTTTTGGAGTATAAGACGCACCAGCAAGATTTGGAAGAGGCAAATTAAAAAAAAAAGTTTTTGCACTCTGCATACCTCCCACAAACGGCCCGTTTTTTGTGAAAATGGGCACGTTTTTGTCAAAAAATGGCCATGCATAGCCTTTAGGAGGCTTATAAAGTGCTCCTGGGGAGGTGCATCTTATACTCCAAAAAATACGGTACATTGTTTTTGCTGCCTTAAAAAAAATACAACGAGGGTTTTCTATTCCCGATGCAAAATTTCCCTTTTGACAGAGAACTCCGAAGAAGAAGACGAGCAAACAGCTTTTGTTTCAAAGATGTCGCTTGACCTTCTCCGTTGTAATTTGATTCAATCCTTTAAAAAAAAAAAGTATTAATAGCTGCAAAGTCCCCGCTGTGGTACAAGTTCAGCCACGCATAAATTGAGAGGGGTGCAAAACGGTTTGACAAAAAGAGCGCACCGCTCCGCTTGATGGGGAGGGAAAATGAAGAATATATATTCAAGACGGGGCGAGTTGAAGCAGAGGTCAGCTCAAGGCCTACGCAACCTCTTGAGCTCGGCAGGTTTGTCTTATTTTTAAAGTGGCCAGTTAGATCAGGCAGGCATTTCCCAAGGAGGCGTGGGCTTGGGAGAAGAACTTTGTGGCAGGGAATGTAAAGTGTTTGGAGAATGAATGCATGAAGGAATCGGAATTGAGAGCTGGAATTACAGTCCTAAGCGGTGCCAGTTGTTAAACGGGTTGCCACGGGACTGGGCTTGATTGTTCTGACCGAGGCTTCCCGAAAAAGTATGAAGCAGATTCCCGGTCCTGACAAAAACCCCTTTTATTAAATATGTGTGAATTCCTCTCATTCACATTCAGCCAAGGCGTGGCAAACAGTCTTTCAAAGGAATATTTATGACCACAGACCTTATCTAGCCTGGACAGCTGCCATGTAAATATTGTCCAAATGCAGTGCTGTGCAAGGAAAAACTGGGCACAGACTCTCTGAGATTCACGGACAGATCTTTACACTCCTGAATGGAATCTAATGACCAAATGAACAATTGTTTCCTGCAAAAGCCCACTCCCCTTTCACTCCTCTTTTATTTCCTATTTTAGTTCCCAGCCACGCGTTGCTGTGGCCCAGTCTGGTTAAATGGCCAACCAATCTGTGTGTAAATCTACACCTGCACACACAAACACGTACACACAACCACCGTATAACCCCCAACCTACCTACCTACCTACCTACCTACCTACCTACCTACCTACCTACTGTATTTCTCACTCTCTCTATCCCCCTACCTACCTAAATACCTACCTACCTACTGTATTTCTCCCTCTCCCTCTCTATCCCTCTACCTACCTACCTACCTAAATACCTACCTACCTACTGTATTTCTCCCTCTCCCTCTCTATCCCTCTACCTACCTACCTACCTACCTACCTACCTACCTACCTACCTACTGTATTTCTCCCTCTCCCTCTCTATCCCTCTACCTACCTACCTACCTACCTACCTACTGTATTTCTCCCTCTCCCTCTCTATCCCTCTACCTACCTACCTACCTACCTACCTACCTACCTACTTACTGTATTTCTCTCTCTCCCTCTCTATCCCTCTACCTACCTACATACTGCATTTCTCCCTCCCTCTCTCTATCCCTATAGCTGCCTACCTACCTACCTACCTACCTACTGTATTTCTCCTTGCATCTTATGGACAGAGTATTTAATGTCATAAAGAATGACATAATACCTGTGGCCCACTGCTCTCTCTGTATCCATCTACCTACCTTTTTTACAATTTTTTACATTTCCGTTGCGTGTACCTGGCACAGGTGTGACATCTACACAATCTATATATATATCATCAGTGCTGCATTTCAAAGGAACGTTGTGTGAAAATTTGGAAGCGATCGGTGCAGGACTTTCGGAGATTAGCGGTTTTGAACAAACTCATAGTTACATTTTTATTTCTATAAGATTAATTAATGCTTGAAGTGGAAAAGAAAGAAACTTTGATTTTGGGTTTCACCAATTAGAATGATAGATCTTTATAGAAATGGCTTGTTTATATTATTATGGGGGGGGAACCAAAAAGTTGTGATTTGATGTTAATGCTTTATTTGACTGCAACAGAGAGAGTCGGAAGTCAATGATTCTTTTTTCCCCCCTACCCTTCCTCACTTCCCTCCCTCCCCTTCTTCCTTGCCACATCTTCGATTCACTTTTGCATTTTGCAGCCTATTTTATTTTTTTAACTCAGTAAAAAGGTTAAGCTGGAAAAACTCGCCTTATTTTCTAACTGCTAACCACCATCCCTGCTGCAAATGTTTCAGGCCCGTTAACAAAGTGACTGAGTTTTGTAAAAGAGGAGCGCCCTACAGTGGCCAAATATATATATATATATTTTCCCCCATACCAAAATAAAACTGAAGGTTATTTTTGGCCTCCGCAATTTTTCTAGCCGTGGTTAAAAGTGGCCTTCAGACACTCTACACCAGGAGGGGAAGCTGTCTGGATAGTTACAGGCCTATTACAGGGTCCACTGTTCGAGCTACATTCTGGTGAAAACAGCATTAACATCTATCTATCTATCTATCTATCTATCTATCTATCTATCTATCTATCATCTATCTATCTGGTTCTCTCTCTCTCTCTGTATCTATCTATCTATCATCTATCTATCTATCTATCTATCTATCTATCATCTCTATCATCTATCTATCTATCTATCTATCTATCTATCTATCATCTATCTATCTGGTTCTCTCTCTCTCTCTCTCTCTCTCTGTATCTATCTATCTATCTATCAATCATTTCTATCATCTATCTATCTATCTATCATCTCTATCATCTATCTATCTATCTATCTGGCTCTCTCTCTCTCACTCTCTCTCTGTATCTATCTATCTATCTATCTATCTATCTATCTATCTAGTTCTGTGTGTGTGTGTGTGTGTGTGTGTGTGTGTGTGTGTGTGTGTGTGTGTGTGTGTGTTCCAGCATAACCCTGGAACACCTCCAGCAATTTCAACCAAACTCGGTACACAGATGACTTACTCTCTGGAAAAAAAAAACTGTTGGGGTAAGACACCCCTAACACTCCTCAGTGTTCTGTTCTGTTAAGATACAGCCTGTTGTGCCTTAAAACGGATTCTACCGTACTTCCTTAAAATGGCTTCTACTGTACAGCGGTGTGGAGTTGCCATGGTAACGTCTTCACAGTTACTCCACAAGGAGGCTCCCTCGGGTAAGGGGGAAAATCCAACATTAGAAACATTCATGGAGGGAGGGTTGGGATAAATAAATACCCAGGCCGCACGGGGTTATCTGCTAGTTATTCCTAAATTGCAAATGTTACAATGTACATGGGGGCCTTTTGTCTGCTGCTGACTTCAAACATGAATGCATGTGCACACACCCATACATTAGCACCAGTGGTGGGTTCTGGATTCCGTTCCAACTGGTATGGTTGGAACGGCCTCGGAGCCACCCACATGCACGTGCACGGCGCGCGCATGCAGCAGACCTTCCTGCAATGCTTCCACAAGCCTCCATGATGCTCCAGCTATTCGGCAGCGTTGTACAGGTGATGTACGCGCCATGCGCATGCACAGAAATGCCAAAGGCATAAAGGACAAGTAAGAAGTGAGGGAGGACAGGTGGGCCTTCTGGAGCACCGTACCAGACCGATATCTGGTGCTCCGAGCAGGCTCCGGTATGCCCAGAGCCTGCCCACCACTGATAAGCACGCATACATGTATGAGAGTTTGATCATTGGCAGACTGCGAGTATCTAGTTTATTTGGGGTTTGTCCTTGCTACTGACTTCTACTCAACAAGAGCTAGTACAGTATTTAGATGTAAAATGCCGTGCGCTTTATGGATTCAAATTAACACATTCCCACACACTGGGAGCCTAATGGCATTTGCAAATCCCCTATTAACACATTTTGCAAAAGACTGCTTTTCTCTTCCTCTTCGCTTAGAGGCGAAACTTGCAAACCGTATCCCGTGTATGTGGGTTATATTGGAAAAGAGACAAACGAAATTCTTCCTGGAGTTGAAAAGGAATTTGAGAGAGATTTATCTGGGAAGACAGCTGGACAATATCTGGCAAGTACTGCAGTGGTGGGAGATTTCGGTTGGCTTCAAAACAGGAGTTATATTTCAAGATTTTGCATCGAGGACATTTAACCCCCGTAGGAATTGTACAAAACTCTCCCACCAGTTTGGAGGGAGGGAACAAACAGAAGGAATCCAGTCTGTGGAACATGTGAAAATGGGTAATCTTTTTGCAAAAAAAACGGGTTGTGATGCATTGCACCGTCAAAATAAAGATTCTAATCTATGGTTCAATAGAGAAAATATTGGGATAAATGTCAAGACACTTTTTTTTTCTTTTTGAAAACTAAATGGCTAGTGGCAGAATGTTAGAAGTGTTTGGATCATTTATCAGTTGAAAAATGGCACTGGAAAACTGGGTCAGAAGCTGTATTAAAAAACGTATCTGATAAAGTTTATGGGTTGAAGAAACAAGGAAGATCGATTGTTATTCTACAAGATCTTCAAGAATGATCTTGTTTCATAAATGGTAACTTTTCCCCTATTGATTTATAGCAGGGGTCTGCAAAGTCGGCTCTTTTAAGACTGGTGGACTTCAACTCCCAGAATTCCCCAGCCAGCCTGGCTGGCTGGCGAATTCTGGGAGTTGAAGTCCACCAGTCTTAAAAGAGCCGACTTTGCAGACCCCTGATTTATAGGATATGTGGGAATGATAACACGATGAGCAATAGAAAATATTGATGCTTACACACTTTCCAAACAATATTTTCTGTTCATGATTATACACTTTTCTTTTTCCCCCAGGTTTTATTTATTTTATTTATGTTATGTTACTTTCCATTTCCACCTAACAGTGTGAGATCTCGGTAGTTATTTATTTAGTCATAATCCACATATTTATTATTATATTTGTCACAATAATAGTATTATATATCAATAGAATTACTATATTTGAGGGACACAAGGGCTTCCACCAGCAATCAAAACCACACACAAAGCTTTTCATTTTTAATAAAATGTTGTGCAGTTACATCTTTTTTTTTACAAATGGAGAATGGTTTGCACTGAACCATTAGTGCCAGCACAGGCAGGCTCTCCAGACATGCTGAGCCTGTAATATTAGTACCGTATTTTTCAGAGTATAAGATGCACCTTTTTCCCTCAAAAAAAAAAAAGGCTGAAAATCTGGGTGAGTCTTATACACTGAATACAGCATTTTTTGCCTGTGGAAACCCTGCCCCCTTCACCAAAATGGCCCTGCAGAGCCTTTAGGAGACTTCCAGGGTGCTCCTGGGGGCTGGGGAGGGCACAAATGAGCAAAAAAGAGGCTGTTTTTTGCTCGTGTTTGCCCCCCCCCCCAGCACTCTACAAGCCTTCTAAAGGCTATTTATGCCCTTTTGGGGGGGGGGGAATGGGCCCGTTTTTTGCGAAAAATGGACCGTTTTGGAGAGGTCTGCAGAGTGCAAAAACTTTTTTTTTAATTTGTCTTTTCAAAATCTTGATGCATCTTATACTCTGAAAAGTACGGTAATTCTTAGATATTTCTAGGCCCCAAATTTTGGGGACTGATGATCTAACAGCGCTAAGGAGCTTCATTTTGGGAGACAATCTCCAAAACGGGTGCAAACTTCCCATTCAGGACCAGAACCTGCGGGAAACTCCGAATGAAGCTACACGAACTGCCCTTTGTAATGTTTAGAACAAAGGAAATGACATTTCTGCAGCCTTCTAATCATCCGGTTCTTGCTTTTCTTCTCCGCTGAACATTTCATCTTCTTCCAAGTTCTGTCCCACAGCTGCTTTGGGGATAAATTGTTCAACTTTCACATCTAAGGCTTCGCTGGTTGAACTTCGAATGCTCAGACTTGTTACGAAAGAACCTTAAATTAAAAAGAGAGAGAGAGAGAGAAAGTGCAAGCGAGAGGGAGAAGAATTCAGCTTATTTTGGTACAGACAACATTGTGCAGAATCATTGAAAAGTAGTGCTTAAAATGGCAACTCTAAGCAAGAGTTTGTTAGAATACAATAGCAGAGTTGGAAGGGACCTTGGAGGTCTTCTAGTCTAGTGGTGGGCAAACTTATTAGTCAAGAGAGCCAAATATCAACCGTACCCCGATTGAAATTTCTTTTGAGAGCCAAATGGTGTGGCCTGGTTTGTGGGAGTGGCTCAGGGGTCATGTGACCAGGTGGGCGTGGCCAACTTGGAAAACGTGGCGAAACTCACTTAACGACGGTCTTGCTTGGCAACCAAAATTTTGGGGTCAATTGTGGTCATAAGTTCTTTCTTTCTTTCTTTCATTCTCTCTCTCTCTCTCTCTCTCTCCCACTTTTCTATTTTTCTTTCTTTCTCTCTTTTTCTTTTTGTCTCTCTCTCTCTGTATTTGTCTCTCTCCTCCCTTCACCCATCTCTGTCACTCTGTATGTGTGTGTGTGTGTGTGTGTGTGTCTCTCTCTGATTCCCTCTCTCCCTCCCTCTCTCTCTGTGTGTCTCTCTCTGTTTGTCTCTCACTCACTCCCCCTCTGTCTCTCTCTCTCTCTGTCAGTCTCTCCCTCCCTCTCTCTTCCACCCCGGGAAGCAGCGAAGGGGCCGGCATGTCGGCTGGGAAGGCTACGGCTGCCTCCTCCTGCAGCGAGCAGGTGGGCGGGCGGGCAGGGGGAGCACCCGAGGCTGTGGCTACCTTAAGTGCCGGCGAGGCAGCCTGGGCGCCGCACGCCCACCTCCCTCCCAGCACCGTGTGGCAGGCAGCCCTGAAAAGTGCGCCGCGGTGGCCGTCGGAGGGAATTGGTGGAGACGCACCCAGCCGTCCTGCCCGACGCGCCTGCCGGGTGACCTCGGATGGTGGGAGCTGCGCGTCGCAGGGCTCGGGGACGGCAGCAGCCGCCTATGCAAAAGATGGAGTCTGCCCGTGGCTGGGTGGAGGAAGAGCCGCACTCGAGGGGCCAAAGAGCCGCTTGTGGCTTGTGAGCCACGGTTTGCTGATCACTGTTCTAGTCCAAACCCCTACTTAGGCAGGAAACCCTACACCTCTTCAGACAAATGGTGATCCAACATCTTCTTAAAAATCTCCAGTGTTGGAGCATTCATAACCTCTGGAGGCAAGTTGTCCCACTCATTCATTATTCTGTCAGGAAATTTCTCCTTAGTTCTATGTTGCTTCTCTCCTTGATTAGTTTCCACCCATTGCTTCTTGTCCTGCCCCCAGGTGCCTTGGAGAATAGTTTGACTCCCTCTTCTTTGTGGCACCCTATGAGATATCGGAACACTGCTATCATGTCTCCCCTGGTCCTTCTCTTCATCAAACTAGACCTACCCAGTTCCTGCAACCGTTCTTCATATGTTTTAGTCTCCAGTCCCCTAATCCTCTTTGTTGCTCTTCTCTGCACTCTTTCCAGAGTCTCCACGTCTTTTCTACATCGTGGCAACCAAAACTGAATGCAAATATTCCAAGTGTGGCCTTAACAAGGTCTTATAAAGTGGTATTAACCCTTCACGTGATCTTGATTATCTCCCTCTGTTGATGCAGCCTAGAACTGTGTTGGCTTTTTTGGCAGCTGCTGCCCATGGCTGGCTCCTATTTAAATGGTTGTCCACTAGGACTCCAAGATCCCTCTCACAGTTACTACTATTGAGCAAGGCACCACCTATACTGTACCTGTGCATTTTGAGCTTCTCATACGTCAGTGGAAAAGATTTAAGCAGGTACAAATAGTCCTCAACCTATGATAGGTTGCTTAGCAACCAATGGATCTCCCCAGGCTACAGTCCAGATTTGAAGTTCATGCAGCGTCCACTACCAGTCAAATAATCACATTTTTGGTGCTCAGCAACTGGCCCTCATTTACATTGTCCCATAGCCACATGACCATGATTTACAACTTTAAAAAACCAACAACTAGAAACCAGGATTTGTTTCCAGTTTCTGGCAAGAAATGCCCATTGGCTAAATATATATTTGCTTAACCACGGCTTTGTTCACTTAACAACCTGCAGTGACTCCACAACAACTGTGGCCATAAAATGGGCAGGACTCCCTTAGCAACGGTCTTGGTTAGCCACAGAAATCTGAGGCTCAATTGTAATCATAAATCAAGGACTAGCTATACATTTTTATCCTCCAGACTGCAAAATAATCTATCTAAATAAAAATGTGAGTTTGTTCAAAACCGCTAATCTCCGAAAGTCCTGCACCGATGGCTTCCAAATTTTCACACAACGTTCCTTTCAAGTACGGCACCAATGATATATATAGATTGTGTAGATGTCACACCTGTGCCAGGTACATGCAACGGAAATGTAAAAAATTGTAAAAAAGGTAGGTAGATGGATACAGAGAGAGCAGTGGGCCACAGGTATTATGTCATCCTTTATGACATAAAATACTCTGTCCATAAGATGCAAGGAGAAATACAGTAGGTAGTTGGTAGGCAGCTATAGGGATAGAGAGAGGGAGGAAGAAATGCAGTAGGTAGGTAGGTAGGTAGGTAGGAAGGTAGGCAGGCAGCTATAGAGATAGAGAGGGAGAGGGAGAAATACGGTAGGTAGGTAGGTAGATAGGTAGGTGGATAGAGAGGGAGAGGGAGAAATACAGTAGGTAGGTAGGTATTTAGGTAGGTAGGGGGATAGAGAGAGTGAGAAATACAGTAGGTAGGTAGGTAGGCAGCTATAGGGATAGAGAGAGGGAGGAAGAAATGCAGTAGGTATGTAGGTAGGTAGGCAGGCAGCTATAGGGATAGAGAGGGAGAGGGAGAAATACAGTAGGTAGGTAGGTAGGTAGGTAGGTAGGTAGGTAGGTAGGTAGGTAGGTAGGTAGATGGATAGAGAGGGAGAGGGAGAAATACAGTAGGTAGGTAGGTATTTAGGTAGGTAGGGGGATAGAGAGAGTGAGAAATACAGTAAGTAGGCAGGCAGGCAGGTAGGTAGGTAGGTAAGTAAGTAGGTATGTAGAGGGAGAGAGAGAGGGAGAAATACAGTAGGTAGGTAGGTTGGAGGTTTTATGGTGGTTGTGTGTACGTGTTAGTGTGTGCAGGTGTAGATCTACACACAGATTGGTTGGTCATTTAACCAGACTGGGCCACAGCAATGTGTGGCCGGGAACGGCTGGTAATAATAATAATAATAATCAACCATTCTAATCCCTGTGTGTCCTAGGAGTTGTCCTTGCAGGGGAAAAACAGCTTAACTGCTACCCTCAAAAGAGATGGAACCCTTGAAGTGAAGTCCTTGAAAACGGTCACAAATTGTTCTGACGCCAACACAAAAAAACGGTGTGGTGTGGCCTGACCTTAAAACAAAATTCTCGGAACCCCAAACATTTTACTTGGAACTCAAAACATCTGATAAACGGTTCTTCAAGGCCCTTCCAAACATTTCCAAGATAGGAACTTCCTGCGCAAATGTTTCTCATCCTGGCAGGGAGAAATAATTTTTTTTTTCCTAACTGAGTAATTCTGCAAGAAACAAAAACGGGACTTTTCAGTAGAAATAATTTGGCCCGCTTTAAAGCAGAAGGTTCTTCTCAAAGCTCCCAAAACAACTTCTTTAAAAGAATGCAAAGGTTTTGGGGTTTTGGTTTATTTTAGAAATTTCCCTCTGAAGGGAGGGAGGAAGATGGCTTGCAGATGTGAAGCAAAATTATTAGCAATAGCGTTTTTAAGCAATTTTTGCCTGACATTTTCCCTGTTCGTTTGCATTGTTTAGCGTGACAATGCATTGTTTTTTTTAAAAAAAAATTATCCTTGAAGCTAGCAAAAGAGTTCTCCCCTCCAACTTACAATTTAATTTTAATTTATTTCGATTTATAGAACCGCCCTTCTCCATCGAAATGGACCCAGGGCGGTGCACAGGGAGTTAAAATCGATAAATAACAATAAATACAGAATAACTAAAAATAGATTAAACTAAAAAACCTGTGCTAAAACAGCCCATTAAAATTCTAAAATGCATTTACTCATTGGCTAAGCTAGGCTGGCTTGATGGAAAAGATATGTCTTAAGTGAGTGGCGAAAGAGGGGAAGGTCTGTGGTAGTCCGAAGTTCGGGGGGTAGGTCGTTCCAGAGGGATGGCCCAGCCACTGAGAAGGCCCTCCCCCTGGGCACCGCTAGCCGGCATTGACCGGCGGATGGTACCCTGAGGAGGCCCTCCCTATGGGAGCGGATCGGATGGAGGGAGGTATGCAGCAGGAGACGGTCCCGCAAATACAATCATTTGGACAATATCACTAGCGATCAGCATCGATTAAGAAATTTCAAACAAGAGCAGCTCACCGTGTTTCAAAGTTTTGCGTTTGCAAATGTCCTTAATAATACTGTCCAGATTGGCAAGAATCTGATCATTAGGCATGTCCAGCTGAAAAAGGAATGCAAAAAAGAAAAGAAAAAGTAAACAATGAATGCTGTCAAGGGTTTATAAAAATTGCGGCGACCAGGTAAATATTTTATCAATGCATTTTCTCACCAATTAAAGGCTGCAAGTGCTATTAATATCATTAGTGTCTTTAGCCCAGTAATACCCTGCTGTGGAAAAACCCCAAAGGTATGTTCTAATTTTCATTCAAATTCAATCACTGTAAATTATGTAGAGAGCAGTATTTCTCAATTTTGGCAACTTTTAAGGTATGTGGATTTCAACTCCCAGAATTCTCCAACCAAAGGGACGTTGGACAACTGTCTTGGTTGTTGTTGTGGTTAGTTGGGAAGTCGTGTCCGAACCATCATGGTACCATGGACAACGTTCCTCCAGGCCTTCCTGTCCTCTACCATCCTCTGGAGTCCATTTAAGATCACACCGATTGCTTCGGTGACTCCATCCAGCCACCTCCTTCTCTTGCCCTCAGGCTTTCCCAGCATGAGGCTCTTCTCCAAGAAGTCCTTCCTTCTCATTAGGTGGCCAAAGTCTTTGAGTTTCCTCTTCAGGATCTGGCCTTCTAAAGAGCAGTCAGGGTTGATCTCCTCCAGGACTGACCGCTTTGATCGCCTTGCAGTCCAAGGGACTCAGTGCAGGAGTCTTCTCCACCAATCAATGGGAAGTTGGACAACTGTCTTGGTTGTGGTTGTTATTAGTTGCGAAGTTGTGTCCGACCCATTGCAACCCCATGGACAATATTCCTCCAGGCCTTCCCATCCTCTACCATCCTCTGGAGTCCATTGAAGCTCACGCCGGCTGCTTCGGTGACTCCATCCAGCCACCTCCTTCTCTGCCGTCCCCTTCTTCTTTTGCCCTCTGTCGTTCCCAGCATGAGGCTCTTCCCCAGGGAGTCCTTCCTTCTCATTAGGTGGCCAAAGTCTATGAGTTTCCTCTTCAGGATCTGGCCTTCTAAAGAGCAGTCAGGGTGGATCTCCTCTAGGACTGAACGTTTGGATGGCCTTGCAGTCCAAGGGACTCGCGGGAATCTTGTCCACCAACCAAAGGTAAGTTGGACAACTGTCTTGGTTAGCTATGGAAATGTTAGGCTCCATTGTGGTTGTAAGTTGAGGGCTGCCAGTACAGATTTATTTAATGGTCGGCGCCTTAACCGTTTCACAGAATGAGAAATGGCAACTTGCTCAGATTTCAGGAGCAAATAACAATAGCAAAAATAAAGAAATAACAAAACATCATGATTCCCAAATTAAAGTTGAGCAACTACGGAGGAAGAATTTGTACCAACAGTAATAGGAGCTTCAGAAACCCTGTTTTTTGGCTGATTTTGAGGCTATTTTATAGTCCAAAAACGATTCAAAAAACAGCCTTTTTTCAACCCGTTTTTAGGCGCTCCAGCGCCCACAAAGACCAGCTGCCCAGCGCACATATGCGCACCAGGAACCAGAAGAACAGTTGGCGATGGTGCACGTGCCCACAGAGAGGACTCTAGGTGCCAACTCTGGCACGCGTGCCATAGGTTCGCCATCACAGCACTAACTACTAGGTTCTGCTAAAGCAGGGGTCTCCAACCTTTGCAGGGGTCTCCAACCTTTGCAACTTCTGGGAGCTGAAGTCCTTCAGACTTAAAGTTGCAAAGGTTGGAGACCCCTGAGCTAAAGGACCCATTTCAAAAAAGCAAAAATGGAAATGGAAAGAAACAAAGTAGTGTGTGGGTGCTTATTTTCGTATATAACCCGCCCTGGGTCCTTTTTGGAGAAGGTGCGGGGTATAAATTTAAATAAATAAATAAAAGTATATGCCTCGCAAATCGTACCATGGCAAACGAGGTTTGGATGTGGTTCTCGTCGGTCACTGCGTATTCGTGGCAGACTTTGAAGAAATTAAGCGTCTCGGGGATGTTGTAAGTAATGGTACCTGTTTCAAAAAGAAAAAAAGAAAAGAAAAAGAGGACCCCACAAAGGAGAGTTAGATTCATCTTACATGTCCGACATCCAGCTTGGGAGCAAACCAGCTCTCCTGCCATTTCCCTTTCCAACTGGGAAGAATGACAAGCACAATCTAATGGGAAGAATTCCCTATAACAGAATTGGAAGGGAACCTAGGAGGTCTTCTAGCCCAACCCTCTCCTCAAGCATTGGCATTTCCTATACCAGGGGTCAGCAATCTTAAACACTCAAAAGAGCCACAAAGGTCCTAAACGGAAGCTGCCTATTCAATTCTGGAGCCAACCGGAAGTCCGGTTCCCCCACCATAGAGTCTCCTCCTAGCGGGGCGTCCTTTTTTCCTCTGCCTGTCCTAACCGAAAGCCCTATCAATTGTGGAGCCAACTGGCGACACGGAGCTGCAACAGAGAGATGAAAGAGCCGCATGCAGCTCCAGAGCCGCAGTTTGTTGACCCTTGTCCTATACCATTCCACAAGTGGGTGTCCAATCTTTTCTTAAAAGCCTCCCAATCAGTGGGAGGAGCAGCCACCATGCCAGAATGGTGCTTGGAGGGCCCACCCACCCACCATCGTTCCTTACCTGTATTTAAGCCAACTGGGCCATTTCCGCACACACGCACAGCGTACGGTGCCCTGCAGATGCTCCGCCAAGCAGCTGGAGCATCGCAGGGCGATGGGTGCGCAGCGCACGTCCCCGTGGTGGACGCCCGGCCCCGTCGCAGCGTACCATTTGCGACAGGATCCAGAATAATGGAGCACACACAACGACTGAAGGTAAGCCCTTCCACTGGTTAATTTTTCTTATTGTTACCCCGTTTCCCTGAAAATAAGACCTCCCCGGATAATAAGCCCAATTGGGCTTTTGAGCGCATGCACTAAAATAAGCCCTCCCTGAAAATACTGCAACACAGCAGCAGCAATGAGGTGACCACGCTCAACGCCTCCTGCACCTCAAATATAATAAGACCTCCCCCAAAATAAGGCCAAGCGCTTATTTCAGGGGTCAAAAGAAAATAAGACCCTGTCTTATTTTCAGGAAAACATGGTAGGAAAATTGTCTTTTAATTCTAGGTTGCTGTGTGGCAGCCCCTCAGATATCGGAAGACTGCTATCATGTCTCCCCTAGTCATTCTTTTCACTAGGCTAGTCATACCATATAAGTTTAATATGTTCCTAATACCAATAACAAAAAACAAGGAAATGTCAAATCATTGTTCACTGATTGATAGTTGGTATGTCTGAATTAGTTGAGTCACTTCTGTAAGGAAGGTATAATCAATAAAATGTCCTTTATAGTTCAATCTTATATAAACCTGTTTCATCTAAGGGAGAGGTGCCCGACCTCCTGGCCAGTACTTCAAGAAACTTTGTTTATATATATGACTAGGTGATAACCAGGCGTTGCCAGGGTATTTATTCATAGGGGGCACTGTACAGTAGAAGCCATTTTACGGCAGTACAGTAGAATTCATTTTAAGGCACAACAGGCTGAATCTTAACAGAACACATACCTCCACAGTATTATTCTCCAGAGAGTACGCTCAAGGCGTTCCAGAGTTATGTTGGGACACACACACATACTATATGTGTGTGTGTTACGTTTTTGAGCTGATCAATAAATAAGTCAGGGAGACTAGTATAGATTTATTATTAGCTGATTATTTATTGATCAGCTCAAAAATGTAACACACATATAAAAAAATTACACAACGGAACTCATAGCTTTCTGTCTAGATGGTCTCTGGTAATGAGCCGAAAGGCAGAAAAGGAGAGCAGTATGCTTCCTCCCTTAATTGGGGCCTAACAGGGTGTTGTGGAACAAAGTATATACAGTATATATACACATATACACACATACATATATACGTGTATACGTGTATGTATATATGGATGGATGGATGGATGGATGGATGGATGGATAGATAGATAGATAGATAGATAGATAGATAGATAGATAGATAGATAGATAGATAGATAGATAGATAGATGATAGATAGATAGATAGATAGATAGATAGATAGATAGATAGATAGAGATAGCAGCATCAGGATTTTTTACATGCATAAAAGTAGAAAGATTTGATATCTTTCATTATTTTTTTCTCCCTTCCCTTCAAACTCAGTTATTATTTGTTATTATTTTCATCTCTTTACTTTAAAATGTTAAGGTTTTATTTAGAAAAAAAAAAAAGAAATATCCTTTTCTTACCATTTTTGATGGAAGGATACTTTAGTTTCAGAAAATTCCTTAAATGGGTAATTTTGTTTGTTATGTCGGGCACTGCGATATAAAAGTCTGCTTCAATTTCTTCATTTAAAATCTGAAAGCCCGCAAAAAAAATATAAAAGATTGGTTATGATTTACCATTTTGTCAGTTATATGTGCAACTGGGATTCGAACCTGGGTTTTTACATGTTAGGCAGTTGTATTAGCCACTAAGCCACAGGCTCTCCTTCCTTATCAGCTGAGCCAAGGAAATAATTAAGTGTTATGTCAAAGCAGTTGGTATGCCCAAATATGGGCTAATAGTGGCTAATACAACTGCCTAACATGTAAAAACAGCCCAGGTTCGAATCCCAGTAAGGGCATGGCTAGCTGATGAGAGCTAAATAGCTTGAAATAGATCTATACTAGTCTCCCTTTATTTATTTATCAGCACAAATGCAACACAAAAATGGTTTCCTGCCTGGAAGGCTCCTAGGGTGGAGCTGAAAGACAAAAGGGAAGCAGGATGCTCCCTCCCATATTTGGGCATACCAACTGCTTGACATAACACATGTATGTATGTATGTATATATGTATGTTATGTTTTTGAGCTGATCAATAAATAAGTCAGGGAGACTAGGATAGATCTATTTCGAGATTAGCTCTCATCAGCTAGCCATACCCTTACTGGGATTTGAACTAGGGCTGTATTACATGCCAGGCGAGAGCCCTGCCATTAAGCCAGCTAGGTTCTGTTCTTGTCAGCTGAGACAGGAGGATAGTTATATATAATTGTTTCCACAACACCCTGTTAAGGCCCCAATTAAGGGAGGAAGCACACTGCTTTTCCTTTTCTGCCTTTCGGCTCATCACCAGAGACCATCTAGACAGAAAGCCAAGAATTCCGTTGTGTAAAAAAAATTACACAACGGAATCCTTGGCTTTCTGTCTAGATGGTTCCTGGTGATGAGCCGAAAGGCAGAAAAGGAAAAGCAGTGTGCTTCCTCCCTTAATTGGGGCCTTAACAGGGTGTTGTGGAAACAATTATATATGTATGTATGTATATACATACATACTGTGAATTGTCCTAAAAATGTGAGTTCCAGGTGTAGTTATAAAAGAAACTGACATAATGATCTCCGGAACTTTAAAATATATTTAAAATATATTGCTCACTGAGCTTTTGTTAGAGACTGCTAACATCGTCAGAGTGTAAAATCCATAAAAGGATACTTGCCTTTATACAATGTTGATCAATTTAGCCATTGCGCGCGTGATAGGTCCATCCACCCGCATCCCACCTGTGATTAGCCCTGTTGTTTTTCTTGCATCAGGCATGTTAATTGATGTTCCCATTCCTTTCTTCCTTATCAAACTTAGCTTGGGCTGCTCTTCCCCAGAAAATAACGCTGAACTATCCAATGTTGATTCAAAGGCATTTTCTCCACACACACTGTATGTCAACTAACTTTGAATGAGCTGTTGTAAGTTAGGACTTCCTGTACACAAGAGATAGGTTACCCCACCCACCCACCCAAAGTGGGTCACTTTCTAACCTTAACCAAGAAATGTTAAACATTCTTCCTGAGTTAATATACATAGGACATACATTAGCAACAGAGAGTTCTAAAATGGAAAGTAAATGTTTAAAAATAAAACTTCATGCAGAGTTTTGCTGCTGCAGCTTCAAAAAATTCACGCTATGGCTTGAGTCAAGTTGTGAGAGGTGCTGCAAAGCCTAAGAGTGAAACTGCCTGTCCAGTGTTAAGAGACCTTCAAAAACCAGAGAATTACATTTTGGACACAGAAGTTAAATTCTTAAATCGCTCAGCAGCGGTTGGTGTTTCTTTTTTTTATTTTCCCGGAAGAATAACTTATATTTATGGCTTACCGTATTTTTCGAAGTATAAGACGCACCTTTTTCCCTCAAAAAAGAGGCTGAAAATCTGGGTGCGTCTTATACACTGAATACGGCCTTTTGGGCCTCCCGAAACCCCGCCCCCTTCACCAAAATGGCCGTGCAGAGCCTTTAGGAGGCTTCCAGAGTGCTCCTGGGGGCTGGGGAGGGCAGAAATGAGTGAACAATGGGCTGTTTTTTGCTCAGTTTTGCCCCCCCCCCAGCCCCAGGAGCACTCTATAAGCCTCCTAAAGACTATGCATGCGCTTTTTTGCTCGAAAAACGGACTCTTTTTTCCTCAATTTTGCCCCCTCCCCCAGGAGCACTCTACAAGCCTCTTAAAGGCTATACATGCCCTTTGGGGGGGGGGGGGAACGGGCCATTTTGGGGAGATCTGCAGTGTGCAAAAACTTTTTAAAAAAATTTGCCTCTTCAAAATCTTGGTGCGTCTTATACTCTGAAAAATACGGTACATCCCTTGTCAAATGTATGCATCAAGGGAATTTCCTAAGAAGCCAAAGGGAGGAAAAAATCCAAATAAGATTTCTTATTGTCAAAACAAATAGATTTTCGGTGATTTATGGGAGTCTTAGAACCCCATGTAGAACTAGATGAAACAAAGCCATTCTTGGCTGTAAATAGGGAGAAATAATGTCGATTGCTGAAACCAGCAACTGTAGAATTCAAGCATTCCTTTCAGCAGAATGTATGCTTCCCAGATGCCAAGCTTTGACGCATCTGCAGTTTTCTGCACAGAGCCCACCCAGGGTCTTGCCTATGGTAGAAGGGATGAGCCAGTCCTAACCTTTGACCCCAGAAAAACTTACAAAGAACTAACCGAGCTGATTTCAATTGTGACTTTTTAAAAAAAATGGATACGTGTTTTCAAATACCGGTTTAACTAACTCGGTTCCTCCTACGATGGCAGCTCCATTTTCTGTTGCTAGCTCTGCTTCTTTTGGGTCCTGGAAGGAAAATAAAAACGCTTTAGCTAGAAGACACCGGGAAGGCTCGATTGACAATCGCAACGGAGCCCAAATTTTCTGTCGCTAAGTGAGACAGTTACATGCGTTTTGTGGTGACAATGACAACTGGGGGCTGCCAAAATTGCAGCTAAGCACTGCGGCCACGTGACATCATGCCTTACAACCACAGCGATCCCAGTCCCAATTGCTGTCATAACCCAAGGGCTACTTGTACTCTTAATGCCATCCCCCATGTGATCAAATGGCGCTTTTGCTGGTAGTTTGTTTTGCTAGCGAAAACGGAGCTTATAAGAGCCACCTGCAGCCTTCCCGGGCTCTGTTTTCGGCTGCAACGGCCTCCTGCAGCACACTGCCAGCAAAAACGGAGTCTGGGAACGCCGCGTATGGCCCTCCTGAGCTCCGTTTTCACTGGCAGAGGCACTACAGGCCGATTCTTCGCTGTTTCCCAAGCGGATCTACGGGCCAGATCTAACCACCCAGCGGCCAAGTTAATACCTACTCAGCCGAACCGGTCCGAACTGGTAGGAACCCACCTCTGCAGCTGACCCCTTGGGAAAATTACTTTGGAGTATAAGACGCACCCTCAAAAAAAAGAATACACTGAATACAGCATTTTTTTTGCCTCCTGAAACCCCGCCCCCTTCACCAAAATGGCCGTGAATAGCCTTTAGGGCGTGAATAGCCTTCTCGGTGGCGGGCCCGGCCATCTGGAACGACCTGCCCCCCGATATCCATACCATCACGGACCTACGCCTCTTCCGTCGGATGTTAAAAGCACATTTCTTCCATCTGGCCGGCCTGACATAGACTAAGGGTATAATTTTAAATTTTGGGGATATTTAATTGTTTTAACTTTTAAATTATCTTAACCATTTTAGCACAGATCTAATAATCTAATGCTATTTTATATTTTGTATGTGTTGTGGGTTTTTATCTTTCTGTGCACTTGCAGGAAGGAAGAAGAAGACACAATAGCCAAAAGACTCAGATCACAAAAATGATTTTTCTTTTATCCTTATATACTGTAATTCCTAAACGGATGTTAACAGAAACAAATAATTGAATGCATGAAACTTATGATATGATACGTATGTATCTCTTTCCACCTTATATTGAAAAATTATTTTTTTAATGTAACCTCGGAGGCGACCACCACCTCCGACGTGGAAGCCCTAAAATATTTCTTTTATATCCTATATACCCTTTTCCCATTGAAAAATTTGTAAAAACCAATAAAATTGTTGTTTAAAAAGAGGGTGAAAATCTGGGTGCGTCTTATACACTGAATACAGCATTTTATTGTCTCCCGAAACCCCGCCCCCTTCACCAAAATGGCCGTGAATAGCCTTTAGGAGGCTTTCAGAGAGCTCCTGCGGGCTAGGGAGGGCCAAAATGAGTGAAAAATTAACTGTTTTTTGCTCAATTTTGCCCTCCCTCCCCCGAAGCCCTCAGGAGCACTCTATAAGTCTCCTAATGGCTATATATGCCCTTTTTTTGACAAAAAAATGGATCGTTTTGTGAAAAACGGGCCATTTTTTGGGAGGTCTGCAGAGCGCAAAACCTTTTTTGTTTAATTTGCCTCTTCAAAATCTTGGTGCGTCTTATACTCCGGTGCGTCTTATACTCCGAAAAATACAGTAATTGCCCACTTCAGAATGAAGGGATACCCAAGATCCCTTTTCTATTTTCACTAAAGTGCTTTTCTTGCTGAAATCAAACAAATGGAGTCTCTACACATAAAGTACATTTCTGACACCTTAAGCAAACCTCATCCACTATCCCTCCGGTCTCTCTGGGAACAGGGTGACGTTGCATGCCAATGCAACGTGCAAATGACTGAAGTACCTTTGGCTCAATGTTCAACAGCTCACCTGTGTGAATAGCAAAATCTTGGGGATGGCATCTGTGAAACGGTAAGGCAACAAAAGAGTACTAATAAATGGTCCCATAGTTTTCTGGAAGCATAATAGAAAAAGAGAAAAAATCCACATTATCTAATTCAACAGAACAAATACTTACCTGATACATGAGACATTTTATATATAGATAGCAATAGTAGTATAGCCTTTATTGTCATTATACAATATGTGTATATGTATTATATTGTATATGTATATGTACATGTACATATGTATATGTATTATACAATATGTGTATATGTATCGCCATGATGTAGAAAAGACGTGGAGACTCTGGAAAGAGTGCAGAGAAGAGCAACCAAGATGATTAGGGAACTGGAGACTAAAACATATGAAGAACGGTTGCAGGAGCTGGGCATGTCTAGTTTGATGAAGAGAAGGACCAGGGGAGACATGATAGCAGTGTTCCGATATCTCAGAGGGTGCCACGAAGAAGACGGAGTCAAACTATTCTCCAAGGCACCTGGGGGCAGGACAAGAAGCAATGGGTGGAAACTAATCAAGGAGAGAAGCAACTTAGAACTAAGGAGAAATTTCCTGATAGTTAGAACAATTAACCTCTGGAACAGCTTGCCTCCAGAAGTTGTGAATGCCCCAACCCTGGAAGTCTTTAAAAAGATGTTAGATAGCCATTTGTCTGAAATGGTATAGGATTCCTGCCCACGCAGGGGGTTGGACTAGAAGACCTACAAGGTCCCTTCCAACTCTGCTATTGTATTGTATTGGCATTTTTTTTAATACAACTTTTTCTTTTTTAATGTTTTGTGTTTTTGGATTATTATTTTTTACTCTTTTTGGATTTTTTTTTAAGTTTTGTATTTTAACTTTGTTCTTCTGAATAACCTATCTCTTATATGCATGTTTGTATATATCAGTGGTGGGTTTCAAACATTTTTAGAACCTCTTCTGTAGGTTTGGCCTGCTTTGTGGGAGTGGCTTGCCAGTCATGTGACCGGATGGGAGTGGCTTGGCATTCATGGAACTGGGTGGGCATGGCCAACTTGTAAAATGTGGTGAAACTCACTTAACAACGCTCTTCCTTAACAACCAAAATGTTGGCTCAGAAGCTCTGGCATTTGAAGCACGCAAGCCTTAAAGCTGTCAAGTGACAAGACCCTTGCACCCCTAACTCTTTAGAAAAAAAAACCCAGGGGTGTTTAAACTTGACAGCTTTAAGACTTGTGGACTTCAACTCCCAGAATGCCTCCTCTCGCTCTTCCTCTGGATGATGGGCAGACAGGCGGGGGGAGGGAGCTGGAATCGGTTCTAAACGGCACTGTAGATTTGTGGAACCTCTTCTACAGAAGAGGTTAGAACTGGCAGAAACCCACCCCTGGTATGTATGTACTGTATGTTGCAGAGTAACTTTGGAACGCCTCGAGCAATTTCAACCAAAGTTGGTACACAGATGACTCTCTGGAGACAAATACTGAGGGGGGTAAGAAAGCCCTTTGTGTGTATGTGTTCCAGCATAACTCTGAAATGTCTGGCCCATTAAGGAGGGTGAGCATGATGTCCTAGAGTGGCAATTGTTTGTGATGTCATGGGAAGGAGAAGGGAGAGTCTGGGCCGTTAAGGGCCGTTAAGTGAGTGCTGCGTCCTAGAGCGGCAATTATTTGTGATGTCAGTTCCTTTGCAGCTTCCTCTGGAAAGCCAGCCCTCCACTGGACCAATGGTGAAGCGCCTGATGGATTTGGGGCAACGTGCCAGGATCGTCAACAGGGTGGGAAAGAGGAGCGCATGGGAGGGGGAGGGCAGGGATGATGGGTATGGGAGTAGGTGAAAGAAGGGCTCCTCTCAATGGCTCCTTGTCAGACAAACACTTCGATGTCTATAAATACATAATAATTCTAGCTACCAACTAAGGCTGTAAAAAGAGAATGCTACATACAAGCCAATACCTTCCTTTCTGATGCCATATCCAAGGTGATGTGCGCATGCAATTCCTGGGTTGGAGATGTAAAATCCAGTGGTTGAAATTTCTTCAAAAGTTCTAAAGCTGTTTCGGTGTCATAAACCTGTTTTTGATAACACCAAGTCAAATAAACATCATCCTTTGGTTCAAGTGGTAAAGGCAATTTATAAGGGTCTTCTTTTTCCTTGGGCTCTTGGGCCTTTTTCTTTTCCTGGGAAGCTCTTCTATATTTTCTAGGCATCCTTTAAGGAAATAAAAACAGATTGTTTTACGCAGCTTGGCCGACTGAATATTCACAGTACTTTTTAAAAAAAACAACAGCATATAGACCATCTTAGAGATGTGAGTCGCCTTAATGCACACCAAAGCTAAGAAGAAAACACAACATATATTGCTCTAGAAATCTGCTTAATTTGAGAAAACTATTTGCTATATATCAATAGAAACACTGGTGACTAGTTATCATTATTTTCCATTATGAGACATACAGGAAAAAGAGGAGAGACAAGGAATTAAATATAAATTAAAAAGATTTTGACATTCGTGGATTAGAAAACTAGAAAATATTAATCAAGGTTCCAGATGAGCTGTTTTCATTTCTATTTTAATAAGCTCAGCTCTTTCTCATGACAAACCTGGAACAACGGTAGAAATGTAAATTAAATTTATAATTTAATTGTTCCCTAACAAATATAGATTATGCCACTAATATGAGTAGAAAATGATTTAAATTATTACATTTTAAACTTTGATTATCCGTCCTGGATGATCATCAGAATGAATAAAATCTGACTCCCTTAATATTTTTAACTATAACTAGTACTGCTTGGAGCCAGCTTCTGAATATAATTAAAAACACATCTACTATATGAAAAACATATGAAGAACAATTGCAGGAATTGGGTAGGTCTAGTTTAATGAAAAGAAGGACTAGGGGAGACATGATAGCAGTGTTCCAATATCTCAGGGGTTGCCACAAAGAAGAGGGAGTCAAACTATTCTCCAAGGCACCTGAGGGCAGAACAAGAAGCAATGGGTGGAAACTAATCAAGGAGAGAAGCAACTTAGAACTGAGGAGAAATTTCCTGACAGTTAGAACAATTAACCTCTGGAACAGCTTGCCTCCAGAAGTTGTGAATGCCCCAACACTGCAAGTCTTCAAGATGTTGGGTAGCCATTTGTCTGAAATGGTATAGGGCTTCCTGCCTAGGCAGGGAATTGGACTAGATGACCTCCAAGGTCCCTTCCAACTCTGCTATTGTATTAGATATTAGATATGTTTTCAAAGTAAAAAACATTATATTTATAAATGCTTCCATAAGAAACAAATGCATTTCACAATTGCCTGTATAGTGTAGAAGAAAAAGTAGGTCATAATCATTGAATTTGACAATATATTAGACAGTATAGCTTATAGGGGATAGTGTACAGTACTTTATTAAGAATAGATTGCATATCTGAACTCAGGCACTAGTGAGTTTGAAGTTTGTCTGGCCCTGCCATATTTCTATTTATGACACTATGTTAAGGGTAGTCCTCAACTTAGCAACCACACTTGGAATCGGAACATCCGTTGCTAAGCGAGGCGGTTAAGTGAGTTGCACCCAATTTTATGACCATTTAGCTGCGATCATTAAGCAAACCACCATGGTTGTTAACACGATTGTTAAATGAATCTGACTTCTCCCAATAAGTTTGCTTATCAGAAGCAAGCACTCGTCACCTCTCGACTCGACTACTGTAATGCTCTCTACATGGGGCTCCCCTTGAGGTGCACCCGAAAGCTGCAGCTAGTCCAGAACGCAGCCGCGCGGGTGATTACGGGAGCGCCTAGACACTCCCACATAACACCTATCCTGCGCGAGCTGCACTGGCTTCCTGTGGTCTTTCGGGTGCGCTTCAAGGTTTTAACGACCATCTTTAAAGCGCTCCATGGCTCGGGGCCTAGTTATATGCGAGACCGCCTCCTGCCCCATACATCCCTCAGACCGATACGCTCCCACAGAGAGGGCCTCCTCAGGGTGCCGTCGGCTGGACAATGCCGTCTGGCGACACCCAGGGGAAGAGCCTTCTCTGTGGCGGGCCCAGGCCTGTGGAACGACTTACCCCCTGAACTCCGCACCATCTCCGACCTCCGCCTCTTCCGCAAGTGTCTGAAGACACATCTATTCCATCTAGCCGGCCTAGCGTAACCTCCATTAGTGACTATTAGACAGTTTTAAACTTGGGATTTTTAATTCGGTTTTTAGCGCAGGGTTTTATTTATTAGAATAAGTTTTTAAATTTTATATGTTTAGTATGTATTTTAACATTCCTGTGCGCCGCCCTGGGTCCGTTTGGAGAAGGGCGGGGTATAAATTTAATAAATAAATAAATAAATAAATAATAAAGAAGTCAGGGGAAAATCACAAATGGCAAACATGTGATCCCAGGACTACCTGTATGTATCTATTTTTATGCATGTGTGTGTATGTGTGTGTGTGTGTGTGTGTGTGTATAAATATTTCTGGTAACTATTCAAATTAATTCCCCTTATTTACTTACTTTGCAGCATACTTTCTACTGGGAACAAGTAAGTTGGTAAAACAAGGAACAACTGCAGGATACTGAACAATTCTAGAGGAAATACAGCTAGGACTCTGAGCAAAAACTGTAGAAAGACAAAAAGAATAACAATCCAAAAATGAACTATGCTGCTAGTCATGTCATAGATTAATTGCATAAGTTGGTATGGCTTTTGTAAACCTTTGTAACAGAAAAAGATCTATAGACCACACAGCTTCGATAATTGCAAGTACTGCAAAATGGTTTGGCAGAACTAACTAGACTTTCCCGTTCTCAAATGTAAATATATATTTTGAATAATTGCTGGATGGTTGTTGTTTTTCTAATTAAAAATAACAACTGTTTGCCTTCATTTCGTCTGCGGCCAGATGAGGCACTGGAGAAATCAGCTTTCAATTTAGAATTGCTTTCAGAACTGGCTGTATTTTATATATGAGCATAACCTAAAATGCCTATTTCTTCAGAAGTACTCATGGATGGGTTTTTTTTTAGAAATATTCACTTATAATCAGACTGTAACTAGCAGAGGCTAATCTGCTCTGGTATATCTGGAATTCTTTCTTTTTTAAAAACAGGATTTGGATAAATTTTCTGTACTTTTAGATTTTACACCAATTTCATCAACTTCCTTATGTCAAAATAGCTTATCTGCTTCCATGCTATGGCCCAAAGATACCCCTAAAGAGAGAGACTGTGAACAATGGACACACCTGATTTATAATCAACCCAAAAACAATTTAGCTTCTCATTCAATGAAAGAAAACTCCTCTGTCTGGGGATATTTATTATTTAAACTGTATATTTGTTAATCACCCTTGCCAACAAAAGTGCGTATAGTCAAGGCTGTGGTTTTCCCAGTTGCAATGTAGGACTATGAAAGTTGGACCATAAGAAAGGCTGAGTGCCAAAGAATGGAGGCCTTTGAACTCTGGTGCTGGAGAAGACTCCAGCGAGTCCCTTGGACTGCAAGGCCATCCAACCAGTCAGTCCTAGAGGAGATCAGCCCTGACTGCTCTTTAGAAGGCCAGATCCTGAAGAGGAAACTCAAAGACTTTGGCCACCTAATGAGAAGGAAGGACTCCCTGGAGAAGAGCCTCATGCTGGGAAAGATGGAGGGCAAAAGAAGAAGAAAGGGACGGCAGAGAATGAGGTGGCTGGATGGAGTCACCAAATCAGTCGGCGTGAGCTTAACTGGACTCCGGGTGATGGTAGAGGACAGGAAGGCCTGGAGGAACGTTGTCCATGGGGCTGTGATGGGTCGGACATGACTTCGCAAGTAGCAAGCAACAATAATTACTTGTACCGTGTTTCCCCAAAAATACAACATGTCCTGCTAATAAGCCCAATCGGGCTTTTCCGAGCATGCACAACAATAAGCCCCCCCCCCAAAGTAAGCTCCCCCCAACTATTTAAGTGCAATAAGAGCCTGCCACAAAAACAGTGGCAGGCTAGCAATGTGATCACTCCCCCACCCGCCTGTTCCCTCTCGTGCAAAAAAACACCGCCCACTCCACCCCAATGGTAAAGGCAGCTTGCCTGGTTCTCTTCCCCACCGTTCCTTTAGCAAGGGGGGTGCAGTTGGAGGGGGGAGAAGCGAAGCACGCCTCTTACCGGTCCAGCCCAGCTGCGTTCCTCGCCCTTTCGTCCAGTGAATCCCCTTGTAAAAAAAACCTCATGAGTTCATCTAAAGGGACAGCAGGGAAGGGAAGCAGGCAGGCTGCCTTTACCATTGGGGTGGGGTGGGCAGTGTTGCCTGCCCCAGAAAATAATAAGTCCTCCCCCTCTATTAAGCCCAAGCCATATTTTATGGATCAAAAAAATATATAACCCTGTTGTATTTTCGGGAAAACACGGTAAGCTGCCCAAAATCATCTTATAGGAAGGAAAAAAATTAATTAATAAATATTGTATCTTATATTGCACATTGTTATATTGCAGTATATACATTTATATAATCATATCAATTATGATGGGTTCAGCCAGATATTAATGGGATCCATGAATTTGCTGGCTGGTGAAAGCTTTCGGGGAGATGACCTGTGTTTGAACAATATTTATCATGTAAACCTTATTTTTCATGAAAAGCCCTATTGTCAGTAAATTTAAAAATGAAAAGAATGATTTTTGCAAAGATCTTTAATATATGGCAAGTGATTAAGAAATGCTGCTCTACAGCAATAGCCCCATTCTTTTCCCCCCCCACTAGAGTTCAAATATTTTCTTTATTTGAAATACAAAACATTTACAGCATGGAAGTAGTTAGCTATCCTCTACAAATCATTTACTTATCCTCAGATAGTGAGAATAAACCAATGTGCCAATAGGCTAACTTTTTCATTTCATGTCTAAGTTAGAGATAATTGTATCAGTAATGTTAGGTAGATTATTTAGTTCATCTCCATAAATAATGTCTTCCATGTTACTCAACTCTTACCCTAAGTCATTTTTAGAAAATTGATTTAAGCGGAACAGAAGACTCAAGGATTATAAATGGAAACTTCAATGCATTTAACAATTCTTTTTTTTAACTCGATAATCATTCATGTTGTTCCAATTCACATTAACATTGATTATCTCTATCACATTAGTCAGATTTTATAGTCTTGTTACAGTGTTAAAATATACAGTACATTGAAAGAAAAATACCTAACATCTGTAAACTTCTAATCTACTATTTTTATTCATTTTTTATGTATTTAACAATTCTAATGTAGAGTGAAGATTTTAAATTTGCAAAACCACCAATTGTCCTGTCATGCAACATATCATAGGTGATGCAAAGAATAAAAGAATTGAAAGTCTAAGTTGCAATTCTTAGTAAACTTCATATCGGATCAAAATTTAAAAAAAAACCTCTGGGAATTAAATACTGTTCATTTCGAGGTACATACTAAGTACAGTTTATTTAATTTACCCAGCCATATCAGCACCAAAACTTGTGATACAATACTTCTCGCCTCCCAATCAGGAGGTTGTGAGTTCAATCCTAGGTAGAGGCAGATGTAAGACTCTCCTGCTTGGGCAGGGGGTTGGACTAGATGACCTGCAAGGTCCCTTCCAACTCTGTTAATCTGTAAATTTGTCAGAAATGAAACTACCCTAAACAACCATGAGAAAATATCCTGCTTCATTGGAATATCCTGACAAGAAACCATAGCCCCATTCTAAACCCACCGTCCTGCTGGGAGTCGGGAGGGGAGGAGGCATATCCATAGAATACATTGTTATTATGAATGTAAAATCCCAAAATGGGACATTTTGGAGAGAAATGAAGCCGGGAATGGGGGAAAAGGGGCTTCTAGGGATTTGATCCACGCCGGATCGAGACTCTCACCTCTCTGCAAGCAGCATCGGACTACGGGCAGCGCCATCTTGGCCAGCAAAAAAAAGCGCAGAGGAGCGTTACTAAAAGCGGTCCGGCCGGCCACGCGGAGCCGGCAAGAAAGGTTCCGCCTCAGGGGGAAGAAAAAAATTGGAACAGAGAGGTGGACAGCGGATTGTTGCATTAACGGGGATTGCGCTGGTGTTTGTTTGCTTGGGACTAAAGGTTTATAACAACAGAGTAACAGAGTTGGTGGGGATCTAGAAGGTCTTCTAGTCCAACCCCCCTGCTCAAGCAGGAAAGCGTGGCTTATTAGGAAACACACCTTGCAGTCCTGCCAGTTTCAACTCCCTGCGGTTTGTAAACCATGATTTATGAACCGACAGCACTTTATTGATTGAACCGTGGTTAAATTGTGGTTTGGTGTGTGTAAACTCATTGGCTTTTTGCAGTGGGTATTGTTTCATAATTGATGCATTTGTTAATGCTAATTCGCTTTTCCATCTATAAGTTATTGCAAAGAACATTACGACATGAAAACATTAAGTTATTGTCCAGGAGTTACGTTTCATATAGTTTTCAACATTATTACAGGTACTAGAAGACCTCCAAGGTCTCTTCCAACTGTATTATTCTAACCAATGGTAATTGGTACTGGGAATTCTGTCACTAAGTAATGTAGTCCTAAGGAACAAGGTCATATAACTCTTGAGGCACATCAGTTCTGGGTGCGCTAGTTAGGCTGTCCTTAAATCCCGCTATTTTTTAAAAGGTTTTTTTTAATCTTGCCTTTTTTTCTTAAATAACTTAAGGTGGCAAATCTGTTCAACACACCTTCCTCCTCCTATTTTCCCCCACAACAGTGTGGGAAGAAACATCCATCTGGTTCAGTTCCAAGCCAGGAGAAAGGTACTGGAGACAAAATGGAGGCTGGAAGATGATTGGAAAGAGGGCCCATTGATGAAGCAGAAGTTGTGTGATGCTGGGCAGCTGACCACATGGAGTTGAGAATGAAGGGCATTTATAGCTTCTCTTGGGCTTTGCACTTGAACTTCCTGTTCCTGTGCAAGAACGTGTATTCTATTGGTTGTTGTCAGACTCCCGTGGTGCCATGTACAAATCCTAGGAGTTTGTCTGAGCTAAGTTTGGTTGAAGTTTGGGCTTGTTGGGCAAATCCTATTGTGGCTGAGGGATAACTATACCTGTGTTCAGACCTTGCTGCAGGGAATTTGCTTATGAAAAGAGCTATCTATCTATTTATCTCTTAAGTGCTGTCATCTGCTGGGAGCTATTAAGAAAGGTGGGGGCTATTAAGAGTGAATCTGCTTCCTGCCTCTAAAAAAACATGTTTCTCCATTTCTCATCCAGGGAAATAAAATATTCTGCCTTTTTAATATTTCTCAAAACACTTAATTCTTCTAGGAGAGGAATGGGAGCTAACGTTCTACAATAGTCACCCTATGAAGGTAAATTAGGCGGAGGAAGGGGCTGGCCTAAAGTCACCCAGCCGGCTTTCATGTCTAAGAATCTTCTAGTGCCTGGGCTTTTAGCCTCATGCCTTAATTACTTTACTTTACTTTACTTTACTTTACTTTACTTTACTTTACTTTAATTCGACTTATTAACCGCCCCCTCTCCCCGAAGGGACTCGGGGCGGTGCACAGGAAATATAAAAACACAATATATCACAATAAATACATAAATATTTAAAACTATATTAAACTAACACCCTGTGCTAAAATCTTCCCGTTAAAATTACCATAAAACCCAATGTAAAATTTCTCTACTAACTAAGGCTAGGTACGGTAGGTTAGGCCAGGCCGGCCTGGTGGAAAAGGTAAGTTTTTAATTGCTGGCGGAAGGAGCGGAGGTCCGTGATGGATCTAAGTTCGGGGGGTAGGTCGTTCCAGAGGGTAGGGCCCGCCACAGAGAAGGCCCTTCCCCAGGGCGTCACCCGCTGGCATTGCCTAGTGGATGGCACCCGGAGAAGTCCCTCTCTGTGGGAGCGAATCGGCCGAAGGGATGTATGGGGTAAGATGCGATCCCGCAGATAACTAGGTCCCATGCCATGGAGCGCTTTGAAGATGGTAACCAGTACCTTGAAGCGCACCCGAAAGACCACAGGCAGCCAGTGCAGCTCGCGCAGGAGCGGTGTTACATGGGAATACCTGGAGGTACCCAATATTGCCCGCGCGGCTGCATTCTGAACTAGCTGTAGCCTTCGGGTGCACCTCAAGGAGAGCCCCATGTAGAGAGCGTTACATTAGATTACTACATCTAATCTACATTAGATTACTTAATTACTAGATGAAACTGAATCCTGCCACTTACAACATCTTGTTGATTTCCCCATGGACTCTCCTTGTCAGAATTTTGATTTCCAAATCCGGAGAGGATTTGCAGGGACCTCAGGAATCCTTGGACCACACTATAGAAACACTTTTCTAGAATAAGGGAGTCCCAAGTCAATTCCTTTCAACTATCAAAACTCACTAGATGATTCTGGGCTGGACCAGTCACAGAATCTTGGCCCAACCTACTTCACAGGAGCAAAAAACCAACGCCAAGAGATATGCTTGCTGCTCTTTGCTGCTGAATGAATGAAAAGCTGAATGAATGAAAAGCAGGATATAAATGTAATGTAGTATAATTGACCACTTTGGGTGCCAAGCCAGTCCTACCCTGCCTTTTGGTATAGCAAAAGCAATATATGCCTTTGATGGTCTCTGAGCTTGATTGTTTGCTTATAGACATTTCATTACCCAACTAGATAACATTGTTAAGTCCAACTGAGTGTGGAATTCACTATCTGTGGTTTCCTCTTCGATTATACAGTATTTTTCTGCCTGATTGTTGTCTGCCATTGATCCTTGCTTATCTGAGCATTGGCTGCTGGGGTAACGTGTTCCAGTCTTTTTGTGAAATACCAAAGAGGAAACCACAATAGAGCAGGCAAACTACTATGCAGGTAATATTTGACTTACAGCCACAATTGAGCCCAATTCTATTGCTAAGCAAAACGTTAACTAGGTTTTGCCCCATTTTATGATCTTCCTTGCCACAGTTGTTAAGTGAATTACTGCAGTTCAGTTAGTAACACAATTGTTAAGTGAATCTGGCTTCCCCATTGACTTTCCTTGTTAGGTCAGAAAAAGTGATCACATGACCTCGGGACACTGTAACCATCATTAATATGAACCAATTGTCAATCATCTGAATTTTGATTACATGACCATAAGGATGCTGCAACAGTCATAAGTGGGAAAAAGTCGTAAGCCACCTTTTTTCAGTGCTGTTGTAACTTTCAGTGGTCAATAAACAAATGGTTGTAAATCAAGGACTACCTCTATATATACAGGAAGCAAGCATTAGACTCACTCGCACTGATGTTGCTACCTAGTTGGGTAATGAGGCATCTGCAAGCAAAAAGACACTGGAAACAAGGAGGCTGCTTGGAAAGATGGATTTAATGGTGGACAGGATCCCATGGCTTGAGCTCCTGAACAGAAAACGGGGATCAGATGCTTCCAGATGTTGGGTGAAGAAAAAGAGAGAGGGATGCTGAAAGTCCCTGGTTTTATGCCCTCTCTGGGCTTTGACATTGATCTTGCATTCTAATTGGTTGTCAGACTCCCCTGGGGCCATGCAGGGGCATCTCTGTAGGCTGTGCTTTGAGTCCAAGTTTAGTTGAGTTCCCAGATGCCATGTGGTGAGTTTCTGTAGAGGGTTCATCCTCCCTTTGTTATGTAGAATAGACTAGCTCAGGCATTTTAATGTCTCATTGACAAAGGTGAGGGATATTAAGAGCGAGTCTGTTTCCTGCCTAAAACATGTTTCTCCATTTCTGATCCAGGGAAATATAATATTCTTGTCTTTTCAATATTTCCCAGGATATTTCATTTTTCTAGGAGAGGGGCGGGTGGTAACTTCCTACATTACTTTGTGGAGGATGGAGGGGGGAGAAGAGCCATAACACTTGAACAACTGCAAACCCTTGAGGTTTGATAAACCACAGCATCTGTCTTAAGAAAGCTACGAAACTATTATTACAGATCATTACCAGCTTCAGCTCTCAGACCCCTTAATGCTAGAATGTTGGGTTGGATAGAGAGGTCACCAATGTGAGATCTGCAGAGGCAACATAAGTAGAAGAGACCTATCATTTTACCGGAGTGGCTTAATGGGATTCTTTCAATGTCTTTTGTCGACAAGGAACACATCATTGCCCAGGTAATAAAAGACAACCTTAAAGTAGTAATTGCAGATGTAAATCTTGATCTTTACTCCCTCAAAGAGTCATGCATTTGCTTTTTTCCTCGGATGGACTGGGAAAAGGTATAATACAGCAGGATATTATGTTATCAGAGACGACCTAATAGATGGGAAATCTAGCAAATGGGCCCATGATCCCTGCGGAGGCAGACAGCCGAGGATGATTCTGTTGGTGCAGAAAACCCATGATTTATTAAGAGTTAGGAGCCATCCTGTCTGAAAGCAGCCTTGCCAGGTATCCTGAGATGAAGAAATGAGTCATTAAGCTCCTGATTTTGTGAAATATCTGGACCGCTAGTTTATTCCTATCAAGAAGACTTGGATCCAATGAGTTCAAATGTCTTCCCTGGTGCTTGACACCACCATATGATATTGCACTGGCATGCAAACTGTCCAAGGAACTGCTGATTCTGTTCCACAGAGGAATCATTGAGTCTTTCTTTTTTCTTTTTTTCTTTCTTTTATTTACATTTATATCCCGCCCTTCTCCGCAAAGGACCCAGGGCGGCGCACAGGAAATTTAAAAAACATACAGAGTACAAAAATAAATACACAATTTAAAATATAAATTAAACCGTCTTATCCTATGCTAAAAACCCAATTTTAAAATACCCAATAAAACTATCTAAAAGTCCCCATGGGAGGTTAGGCTAGGCCGGCTTGTTGGAATAGGTATGTCTTTAGACATTGGCGGAAGAGGCGGAGGTCGGTGATGGTGCGTAATTCGGGGGGTAGGTCGTTCCAAAGGGCTGGCCCCGCCACAGTCTGTCATCTGCACCTCCATCACTATCTGGTTTGGCTCTGCAACCCAACAAGACAGACAAAGACTTCAGAGGATAATCAGAACTGCAGAAAAAACAATGGCTGCCAACCTGCCTTCCATTGAGGACCTGTATACTGCATGAGTCAAAAGGAGGGCTGTGAAAATATTTACAGACCCCTCGCATCCTGGATATAAATTATTTCAACTCCTACCCTCAAAACGACGCTATAGAGAACTGCGCATCAAGACAACTAGATGCAAGAACATGTTTTCCCTGAACGCCATCACTCTGCTAAACAAATAGTTCCCTCAACACTGTCAAACTATTTACTAAGTCTGCATTACTATTACTCTTAAGTCTTCTCATCGTTCCTATCATCTATCTCCTCCCACTTATAACTGTATGACTGTAAATGTTGCTTGTATCCTTACGATTTATATTGCTTGTTTCCTAGTATGATTTGATTGCTTGTTTGCACCCTATGACTATCATGAAGTGTTGTACCTTACGATTCGTGACGATTGCATCTTTTCTTTTATGTACACTGAGCACATCTGCACCAAATTCCTTGTGTGTACAATCATACTTGGTCAATAAAGAATTCTATTCTATGTGTCATGGATGTTGAATTTCTGGCATGGATTGCCTTAACAACGGCAACCGGAAGTGCTGGAATTTCCATTGCTAAGCAGTGCAGCCATGCGAGGCCGCTGAGCTACGGGAATTCTGGTCCCGATTACCGCTATTAAACGAGGACTACATGTATTGCAAGATGTGGCACTCTAGGACAAAAAAATAAAATTACACAATTGGAATTCATGACAATTGTTTGACAATTCAGTAACTGCAATGTTAGGATTTTTAAAAATTATTGTTTACAATGACTACTATGCCATTTCTCTGTATGGGACGAAGCACCTTTTTTTCTGGTATGGATAGAAGAATTTAGTGACCCAACACAATTTCTCAACCCATTAGCACACCTACTTCCCTTCTTTGACACATAATCTTATAGGTTTCAGATCTGATGAAAGGTATTGCCACAGGCTTCATTTGTCACCTGCAGTATCACTGTGGGCTGCAGAGGTTGTGTACAAAAATAGTCAGACTATAAATATAAGCCAAGATTGAAAAATTAATGCAAGAAAAGGCTTATTTGGAAGGGACAAATTACAGTGTGGATCCAATCAGGTTTCACGTAAGCCAAGATTCCCTCAAAATATGCCTGCAGAATCTTGAAGGTCAAAAAGAAACCCAGCTCAACATGAGTCATTTCCTGCTTTAATAATTCTCTTAATTATAAGTGTTCAGATTTCACAGGTTGCAATTATTTAGGAGAGTTGCAATGATATCAGAATGCAATTGTCAAACTATGCTTGGTTTTGAATAAACTATCTGGCACTGCTCTAAATCAGGTTCAAGATTATATTGTATAATTATATACGATATAATATTATAGTGGGTATAATATTATTATAGTGGGTTTTTCCAGTTTTCAGGTGTATTTTGACAGTACTTTATTACCATTTGTTACAATCTGTGAATATTATACATAGAAAATTGCCAGTGGAGCATGAACTACAACAGAACAACAGAATTGGGAGTGACCATGGAGGTCTTCTAGTCCAACCCCTGCTCCCAACCCCTAGTCCTGCTCAAGCAGGAGATCCTATATATATATCATTTGACAAGTGGCTGTCCAGTCTCTTCTTGGAAACCTCCAGTGTACCCACAACTTCTGAATGCAAGTCATTCCCCTGATTAATTATCCTAACTATATTTTATTTAGCCAATTACAAAAAGGTAAAACTATGTCTTAAAGCAAAAAAGGGTAGTCAACCTTTTTATATCTACCGCCCACTTTTGTATCTCTGTTAATAGTAAAATTTTCTAACCGCCCACTGGTTCCACAGTAATGGTAATTTATAAAGTAGGGAAGTCAATTAAAAAAAGGAAAGTGCTTTGGTATCGGACAAAACCCCTACCGCCCACCATGAAAGCTGGAACGCTTACTAGTGAGCAGTAGGGACCAGGTGGACTACCGCTGTCTTAAAGGGCTGACCATCTATATTTCAACACTAGGACTAAAGAGGGGCATTTAAGTCATGCAGATGTGGTTGAATTAAATAAACAAATCTGTTTCTTTTCTACCAGGGTTGAAAACTAAGAAACAAAGCCAACGGGGTTATTATAGGCATAATGGGGATCACCAATGCTTTGACAATTGTTGGATTCCAGACAGAAGCAATTAGAAAAATATAAATGGAAATAAAGAGATTACTCGTTGACTTAGCAATCATAATTGTGTCAACAATTTCTGTTAAGCATTTAAATGAACTTTGCCCCATTTTAAAACCTTTCTTAACAACCACAGTTCTTAAGTGAATCACTGCAGTTGTTAAGTTAGTGACACGGTTATGAAGTGAATATGACTTGTCTTTGCTTGTCAGATTGCAAAAGGGGATCACATGACTCTGGGATACCGCAACCATCATAAATATGAGTCAGTTGCCCAGCATCTAAATTTTGATCACATGACCGCAAGGATGCTGTAACGTTGTTAAGTGTGAAAAATGGTCGTACGTCACTTTTTTCAGTGCTGTTGTAACTTTGAACAGTCACTTAATGAACTGTTTTAAGTCGAGGACTACCTGTATCGGATATTGACTGAAAGTATTTAAACTTGCTTGGGATAAATGCTTCTATCATCTGATAAAAACGTAAAAAATAAAATGAGAAATAAATATACAACAGAAATAATTAAAACACAATAAATGAAAAAGTAAACAAAAAAACCTCAAAAGTGCAGAGTCAATGGACCACTCCTCTTTTTTCTGTATCAATTTTCTACATTTCTATAATTTTGGGAGTTCTAAAATAGAAATAGGCATATGTATGGCCCTTGCTCAAATTCCTTCAAAATCCCAGTGTAACTAGGATTGTTCTATCTGCCTCTTTCCTGCTTTGCACTCCTTAAGACAGACAAAAAGAGGTAATTACTTTTGTCTCTTATACATCTTTCAGGCAGCAATCAACAACTTATCTCTGGAAAGATTCTTCTGATCCTATAGAAAGGAGGATAATTTGACCGGAAATGTAGAAAGTAATGTAAAAGTTGAGGCCAGGAATAAAATACTTGTGGATGAAGGAAGAGTAAGGAAACACCTATGGTAATAAGGCTATCTTCCAACTCCCAGAATTCTCATCAATGGTCATGCGGGATGTGGGATTCTGGGACTCGAGATCCAATTTGGAAATTCGTAAGATTGAGAAACTTTATAATAAGGCAAAGTTTGAATAGGGATCTTCTAGGTCTCAAGCCAGATGTGGACAACCATTCTTCCACATCAGCCTTGGTGATTTCTTCCTTCTATTTTCCCACCATCTGCAGTCTCAATACAATACTATAGCAGAGTTGGAAGGGACCTTGTAGGTCTTCTAGTCCAACCCCCTGCGTGGGCAGGAACCTTACACCATTTCAGACAAATGGCTATCTAACATCTTTTTAAAGACTTCCAGGGTTGGGGCATTCACAACTTCTGGAGGCAAGCTGTTCCAGAGGTTAATTGTTCTAACTGTCAGGAAATTTCTCCTTAGTTCCAAGTCTCGTTTCTTTTTAGCAGCTGGTTTTTCATAGAACAGTTGGGAATAGGACAGGTAAGCTTCAGAACCCAAATACATTTATCTTAACTTCGATTTGGTATACAGGTTGTCCTCGGCTAACAACACTTCATTTAGTGACCGTATAAACTTGCAATTAAAAAGTAATGGCTGTTTTTCACACCATTGCTCAACTTGGGGTCAAACTGGGGATGTAAATTGAGGATTACTTGAACTTTGCTCCAATTTCTTCCTTCACAACCTCCTTGCACTGTCCTGCACTGTGCCTAAAATGTGTTGCTAAGTGAGACATTTGTTCAGTGAGTTTTGCCCCATTTTACGATGTTTCTTGTCACAACTGTTAAGTGAATCATTGCAGTTAAGTTAATAACTCTCTTCCCCATTGACTTAGCTTGTCAGAAGATCGCAAAAAGGGGATCACATCCTTGGGATTTTACCTCATAAATATGAGTCCGTTGGCAAGCATCCAAATCTTGGTCACGTGACCATGAAGATGCTGCAACGGTCGTTAAGTGTGGAAAATGGTCATGTTGCCTTTTCAGTGACATTGTAACTTCGGTCACTAAATGAACTGTTGTTAAGTCGAGGACTACCTCTACAGAATAAGAGTTGGAAGGGACTTTGGAGGTCTTCTAGTCCAACGCCCTTGCTCAAGCAGGTGATCCTATAAATGAATATGGCTTCCCCACTGAGTTGCTCGCCAGGGCGCAAATGGGGATCACACGATCAGAAGTCACTGCAACCATCATGAGTCCGTTGCCAAGCGTCCAAATCTTTGTCAAGTGACCATGAGGATGCTGCTGCTGTGAAAAATTGTCATAAGTCACCTTTTTTTCAGTGAGGTTGTAACTTCAGTGAGGTTGTAAACCAGGGGTGTCCAAACTTGGGAATTTTAAGACATGTGGACTTCAATTCCCAGAATTCCCCAGAATTTAAGACATGTGGACTTCAATTCCCAGAATCTGGGGAATTCTGGGAATTGAAGTCCACATGTCTTAAAAGTTCCCAAGTTTGGACACCCCTGCACTAAACCAACCTGTAGTAAGTCAAGGATTACTTGTACATAATAACAAGAGTTGGAAGGGACCTGAGAGGTCTTCTAATCCAAACCCCTTGCTCAAGCAGGAGACCGTGTATCGGTGATGGGGAACCTTTTCGGCATCAAGTTGCCAAACCAGCAGACACGTGAGGCAGGCGCCGAAAACCCGAAGACTAGCTGGCCAATGCACATGTGTGCGCCGGCCCAGCTGGTCTTCGGGTTTCTGGAACACCAGCTGGTCATGCACCAGAAACCCAAAGACCAGCTGGCTGGCGTACGCATGACTGTTGTTTGGCCATTTTTGGCTGTTTTTTGGGCAGTTTCAGGACGATTTTCAGGGCCGTTTTCAAAAAAATGGCTCAAAAAACTGAAATGGTCCCAAAACCAGCCTGTTTGGGGGGGAATTTTCTGGTGCTCCAACAGGCGCCAAGACCATGGCCAGCGCGCATACCCACAGAGAGGGGTCTTCGTGCCACCTCTGGCAGGCGTGCCATAGCTTTGCCATCGCCATGCTGTACCATTCCAGCCCACCAGCTCTCCAGTGGCTCATCTTAAAAACCTCCATGGATGGAACCCCCTACATTACAAGGGCCCTACAAAGTTGGCTCTTTTAAGACTGATGGACTTCAACTCCCAGAATTCCCCAGCCAGCCTGGGGAATTCCTGGCTGGCTGGGGAATTCTGGGAGTTGAAGTCCACCAGTCTCAAAAGAGCCAACTTTGCAGACCCCAACATCTGCGGGCCAGCCCTGCCCTTCCCCTCTGCCCCCTTTCCACCCTCAGCCCCACCACCCTTAACCCCAGCCCTTCTCTCCTCTCTGTGCTCTGTGCTCAGCCTGCCCAACTGGGCCTATTCTACCCCCATTCCCTCACCGCGCGGGCGGGACGAAAAAAGCGCGGGAAGGAAGGAGGGAGGGAGGTGGTGCACACGAGGGACGCGCCGCGCACGCGAGAGAGCGCGTTCTAAGAGGCGCGCGCACGCGTGCGTGCGTGTTTGTGTGCGAGTGCCCCCCCCCTCTGCCCCTCCCAGTTTGCCCTCGCCTTTGAAACACCGCGTGCGGGAGGGGGGGGGGAGGCAAGCGCGTGAGGGGGCCTTGGAGGGGAGGAGGAGGAAGGAAAGAGGGAAGCGCGCGCGCCATGGCGCGAAATGGGCCTGCGCGAGGCGCGGGTGGGAGGAGGAGGAGGAGGACGGCGGCGAGGCGGGAAAGAGAGGTGCCGCCGCAGGAGGAGGAGGAGACGGCGGCGTCTGGAGCCCTCCTCCTTCTCCTTCACGCCGCGGCGTCGAGGCAGGCCAGGCTCCTCCTCCGGCAGTAGTCCCCGCGCTGCCGCCGCTGCTACTGCTGCTGAGGCCTGAGGAGAAGAAGGAGGAGGAGGAGGGAAAGACGGGCCGGGAGGGTCTCCGCCTGCCCGCTTCGCCGCCAACCTCCCCCCCCCCCCCACCGCCGCCGCGTCAGGCCCGTGGCTTCTTCGAGCCCGCCCTGCGCTCGCCCCGGCCCGGCCGCTGCCTCCTGCATGTCTTTCTCGCCCTCAGCCCCGCCGCCTGAGCAGCCGCCTCAGCCCCGTCGACAGACGCCCCGGGGGCTGGATGCAGGTGAGCGCCAGGCGGGCGACGGGGCCTGGTCGGCGGCGAAAAAAGAGGCCGAGCCGGCCATGCTAAGGCAACCCAGGCGCGAGAAGGGAGGTCAGCCGCGTGTTAAGTCACGCCGGGCGTGTGGTGGTGTGGGAACGCGCCGGCCGAACACGCGGGGAGGTTGCGTGTCAGCCGAGGTCTTGCGTGTGCAGGCCCATCTCTGTGTGTGTGTGTGTATGTGTGTGTTTAGTGTGTTGCTGGTGTGTATCTTTACAACTTTTCTGCCTTTTCGTGATTGCGTTTGAGGGGGGGTTCGTTCCGCAACTTTCCCCTTTTCGGTGTTTCCACGCGCGCTGGACGTGTGGAAGAGGCGCCTATCTGTCTGTCTGTCTGTCTCATCTATTTATCATCTATCTAATCTAATCTGTTCGTCTATCTATCTATCTATCTATCTATCTATCTATCTATCTATCTATCTATCTATCTATCTATCTATCTATCTATCTATCTATCTATTTATCGTTCGTCTATCTAATCTATCAATCTACCTGCCTGCCTACCTACCTACCTACCTATCGTACTATTACTATTACTCACCCTTAAAAGTTACTCAGGCTGCACTTGCGGCCCAGAAGTTGCTTTGGAAAGCTCCCTGGTTCCACTAAATTTCACTTTTGCTCCATAATGTGGTTTGGTTCCCACCCACCCCTCCCCTCCAGTTGCCGTTGGTAGCCTTTCCCTGTAACAGGATGGGAAAAACAAGGACCTAACTTATTTCGAATAGATAATCTGGGCAAAACTTTAGATCTTAGGGGGTTATGAGTGTTGCGGGGTTGTTAAAGGATGTTTCCTTACAAGGGATCTGGGTCTAGACGTGTGCTTCACATTGCATGACATTTGTCACATGTGACATGCTTTCAACCAAAGCTGTGTAAGAGAGAAGGAAGCAATGCTCACCTCTCTTAAGACTTTGTGTAAGTGTGACATGTAAATATATCCACTACAATGTGGTGTTCCGGGTTTTTATTTATATAGGCTTTTATATCTTTAAAGATTCGTAGTTAATGTTTAGAGTGTTTGCTTTCAATGGGGAAAAACAACAACTGTGAATAGTGTAGAATATCCTGTTCACTCCAGAGGAAGAATTTTGTGTGGGCACCTGTATTTTCTTCGGTATGCCTGTGGACTGAAACAAGTTGTGTAAAGGGTGACTGTGTGCACACATTTATCTTAAAGTGTTAAGCCAGATGTATAAATCCTGGGTGATGGGGCAGCTGTTTTGTGTATATATGTAAACCATTGCTTTTCTGTCCAGGGTAAACCAGTTCTATGTATTCAGAGTCGGTTTTGTCTGTCCTTGTCTTTGATTGACTAGGTGTATGCAATGTGTGTATGTGTTATCTCCTCACCTTTATAAGAGCAGCATTTCAACTAGTCATTTTTTAAATTTTGCAAACAGTTGCATTCCCGTGGCAAATAAGTTTAGCAATAAATTTATAAATAATAAACAATCACTTGTGAATAAGTTAGCATACAAATGCAGGTTCTTGACTTACAACCATTTGTTTAGGGGCCATTCAGAGTTACTGAAAGGCACTGAAAAAAGTGACTTATGACCGTTTTTCACACTTAACGACTGCTGCAGTAGCCCCATGAGTTGTGTGAACAAATACCAGACACTTGACAACTGACATGTATTTATGACGGTTGCAGACACCCAAGTTACATGATCACCATTTGCGACCTGACAAGTAAAGTCAGTGGGAAAACCAGATTCACTAAACAACCATGTTAATAACAACTGCAGTGATTCACTTAAGAACTGTAGTAAGAAAGGCCATAAAATGGGGCAAAACCCACTTAACAACTGTCTTGCTTAGCAATAGAAATTTTGGGCACAGTTGTGGTTGTAAGTCAAGGACTACCTGTATTTAAGATGGAGGATAAATATAATCTTTATTGTTATTGTACTTAAATACAACAAAATTGGTTTAATAAACTATTAAATAAGAATGTGATTCCTTGATGGGTTTGTCAAAATCAGGGGCTTTTGCCTTCTTAATTGTCTTGTTACACATTTTTAATGGCAGCAAGTAAAATGAATTTTAACCTTTTCTATTTGCTTGCACTGAATGGTTTTCTTTCTATTGTTCATTATTGTATTGTCAATTCGTCAATTAGAATGTCAAAGCAATCTCAGGTATGTTCTGTGATATTTTCAGAATTGCCCTATTGGGAAATTTCAATAGTGTTCTTCAGGCTTTCTGGATGAATGGCAATTCAACTGCTTACATTTCAAGTTCAATGCCATATCATTTACTTATTTAATAACAACTCAAAGCAAATAACATATATAATACTTCTTTCTCCTATTTTCTCCACAACCACCTTATGAGCTGAGATGGGCTGAGAGAAAGTGACTGGCCCAAAGACATCCAGCTGGCTTTCATGCCTAAGGCAGGATTAGAACTCGTGGTTTCTCACTTTCTACCTGGTGTCTTAACCACTAAACCAAACTGTCTCTCTAGCCCTAAATTAGAGATGAGGTGGAAAATAACATGAAAGCCTAAACGGATCCTGCTTTTTCTCAGTCTATGATCTGGAACATTCATGCTCAGCAGAGCAATTTGTAGTTGAAATATCCAAATTAGCTAAAACTATCTCTATTTCATGGTGCTGTATTATTTTTCAGGTATCTGTGTCCTGTTTTTACTGTCCTTTAAATCAGGGGTCCCCAACCTTTGCAACTTTATGTCTGAAGGACTTCAGCTCCCAGAATTCTCCAGCCAGCTTTGCTGGCTGGAGACATCTGGGAGCTGAAGTCCTTCAGACTTAAAGTTGCAAAGGTTGGGGATCCCTGATTTAAATGAAAAGGATATTCCACATTTTATTTTTGTTAGTTTCAGATAAGAATTGCACAATAGACTTTGATGCCATGGAAGCAACATGTTTGTTCTTCCTAAATATCATTTTAAATTCTTAGGGGAAAATCAATTTATTCCTATTTTTTAACAAGGATATATATAGACTTCGTATATTTTATAATTCTGCTTTAATTGTAAAATTACCTAATAATGACACATTTTTCAAAAAGAATTCTTTTGAAATGCTTTTAATTTTACTAAGTATTGCATTTCCCTAACATACTTTTGCATACAGGTAGTCCTCAACTTATGACAATTGAGCCCAAAATGTGTGTTGTTAAGTGAAACAGTTAAATAAAATTTGCCCCATTATACGACCTTGCCATAGTCGTTAAGCGAATCACTGCCATTGTTAAGATAGTAACATGGTTGTTAAGTGAATCTGGCTTCCCCATTGACTTTGCTTGTCAGAAGGTTGCAAAAGGTGATCGCATGACTCCGGGACAGTGCAACCATCAAAAATACGAGCCAGTTGCCAAGTGTCCAAATTGTGATCACATGACCGGTCGCAATTGTGAAAACCAATCATAAATCACTTTTTTTCAGTGCTGTTATAACTTTGAACGGTCCGTAAACAAATGGATGTAAGTTGAACACTGTATCTGTCTAGAAGGGACTGTTATATCTATAGCTGACTTGATATGTTTGTATAGAAGCCCCGAATTCTCCCTTTTATCTGATTTTTCTATGCAATTAATTATATGAAATAGCACTGAGTTAGCTTGATCTTTCAAGAGAGAAAAATCAGTATACATTCTGAGCTCCAAGTTAGTTTTGACTTATTAATCTTCACTGTTATTCAACTTCAGTTCAGTTTTTAAATTTTCCATAACCCCAGTGAAATTTCCTATGTAAACAAGTAAGAACTTATATAATACAGCAGACACAACTAAATGGACATGTCACTCATAAAAAAAAAACTTAAATGGTTTTCAAGGACTAATCATTTTAACCTGCATTGTGTCTTGCTCTTGACAAATTCAAGTGACATATTTACTTTATAAAAGATTGCTATTTGGAGTTGATTTAGGAAAGGTTTTATTAAAAATAACATTATTGGGAGAAAAGTAACTGGTCCTCCAATAGAAACCTAACTGTCAAATAAATGAAGAGCAATTTGTTTTTCTGAAATCATTAACTATTGATTTCTAAAAGCCCTTTTTGGGGGAACCTTGTGAAATTAACAATAAAGTATTAATCTGATTTTTTAAAAAGTAGAGCAATAATGGCTGAAAGACTTTTAACTATATGTCCAAAATACAGGTGGTCCTTGATTTACAACAGTTCATTTGAAGTTACAAAGGCAATGACTGTTTTTCATACTTAACGACCGCCGCAGCATCTCCATAGTCACATGATCAAAATTCAGGCACTTGGCAACTGACTCATATTTATGACGGCTGCCGTGTCCTGGGGTCATGTGACCATCTTTTGCCATCTTCTGACAAGCGGAATCAATGGGGAAGCCGGATTCACTTAACAACTGTGTTACTAACATAACAACTGCAGTGATTCTCTTAACTGTGGCAAGAAAGGTCATAAAATGGAGCAAAACTCATTTAAACACACTTAGCAGCAGAAATTTTGGGATCAATTATGGTTGTAAGTTATAAAAATAGACTTTACTATTTCTGTATGGGTTGTTTAATTGTGAGAGACTGTTTTGATTGATTAGTTTTATTAAGTAAAACAGTAAAATAATCTGAGAATAATGGTGGGATCTTGGCATACATTAGACAAGATTTTCTGCTCTCAGTTGAATCCTTTGACATACTAAGAATATACAACAGATGTTTTTGAGCAATTGGTGTTTTTCATAGAATAAGGGTTGCAGACATTCAGGCTGCACATTAACTGCATTTCTTATATTAACTTTTTTTTTTTTCAGTTCTTTTATTTGATTTGGAAATAAATAAGCATTTACTAAATAACCAGGACTTATTTGCGCAAGTTAAGTTTCAAAATTAAATCTAATGTTCAGTTTACTCAATTCTCTAGATCTTTTTTAGCGCATCATCATTCAAGGTTGCTCTAATCAGTACAGTACATGCATCAACAGAGTAATCATAGATTTCAACTTCTTTTGTTTTGTACTCTTGGTGAGTTTTTTTTTTCCTCTTAGGGAAAAATATGTTTTTAAGATAATGGCCTGATGTCTCGCAGTACGTCATAACTAACCCTGTGGTGTAGATAGTCTGTTTTGTATTCTTCAACTCTAGGGAGAAGTTAGAGATAGGTATCCTATGTCCTTGCAGTGTATATGATAAACCTGTTTGGCTGACAACTAGAGCTTTTTTTTTTAACATACATTTCCATGACAAGAAAAGTTTAATTGACGCATACTTCATTTTAGTTCTTATTTTTAATGGCTTTTGAAGATGAATTATACATCTAATTTACAAACCTGTTCTTTTACATTTGATGTGGCTGACTTGCTGTGCTTAACCTTGTAGCATTAGTACGTTATTATCTCGCTATAAAAATTAAGTAATGACTTTGAATGGTATCCTTGGTTACTGGAGCAAGAAAAGTGGACACTGTGGTCAGTTTCTCCACAAACATGGCACGGAATAGAGTGTGGTGTAAAATCTGAAATTATTTAGTCTGCTATCACTTGATTCATTTTCTAACACATCCTTCCAGAGTAAATCTGTTATAAAAAATACGCTTCTGAGTCACTAGTTTGTTGCATCAGTGTTGCATAATGCTCAGTTTTTAATTTAGTTTAGTTTAGTTTATTGTCATTGCACCTCGTACAGTGATATTAAATTCCCTTTTTTAAAGTGCAACCTAATTCATTTAGTGACCTTTTTGACAGTGGCAATGAAAAAAGTGACTTATGACCATTTTTCACATTTATGACCGTTGCAGCATCCCTATGTTCAGATGACCAAAATTTGGATGCTTGGTAACTGATTAGTATTTATGATGGTTACAGTGTCCTGTGGTCATGGGATCACCTTTTGCGAACTTCTGACAAGCAAAGTCAATGGGGAAGCCAGAGTCACTTAACTAATCAGACAAAATTCACTTAACTATTTTGTTTAGCAACAGAAATTTTGGGCTCAATTGTGTTTATAAGTCGAGGCCTATCTTTATAATGTTTAGAGCGATTATTTTTTGTTTCTTTAACCACTTCATTCAATCTATAGATTACAGTATAAATTCCTAATAGCAGCCAATAAATTATTTGAAGCATTTGGATGGTAAATATTCCACAATAGTTGATGAAAAGGAGCTAGATTCTTTAGATAACTTGGTTTAAACTAACTGACTTTGCCATGTTTACCTCCCTTAAAATGCTTCTCTAAATTATTTTAAAAGAGATCCAAGAAGTTTGGTTAGTTTGCTTAATGTTGGCTTTGGGCAAATTGGTAGCAGCCATAATAAAAATAAGCACATAGACTTGCTGGCTAGCCTTGATGAAGGATGAAGGACAGTCTGCAATCTTGCTTCACCAATCTTCTAGACTTTTTTAAGGGCGTCAGCAGGCAGATGGATGAAGTTGATTATCAATTTTGGATGTCTGGGTTTTCAAAAAAGGCCTGTGACAAAATTCCTCATCAAAGACTTTGAGTAAATCACCTCCATTCTTCATACTTGGTTTGAGGTCATGACCATGAAATACAGTGCTCAATTTTTGTCACACTTAAAAGACATGAAAATTCAATTATTTGATTCATCTGGTTTCTTTTTTTCCAGAAGTCTGAAAACTCATCCAGGGGCTTTTTGGCAAACATGAGGCAATAATCAATGTTCTAACTGAACATGGCTTCCATCTTCCTGTTCTCTCATGAATGCCAATTTTACCCAGTGATTTTCTTATGATGGGCCCATTAATGCTGTCTTTGATTGAGGTAAAAGAGGCCTGGAGAGCTTTGAATGTTGCTCTGAGATTCTTTGTGACTTACTTAATAATTTTATGCTGCACTCATGTTTCAAAGTTGTCCCCAATCTTCTCCATTTCAAGGCTGTGTCTCTAAATATAAATCAGCGAAGACTCAGGAGTTTTACAAACGATTTTATAATCTTTTGTGGGCTCAAAAGCGCGAATTACTTTCTACCAGAGGTTTTCAACCTTTAGAACTTTTATTTCCCAACTTTGGGAAATTTTCTTGGTGTGTAGACTTCAATTCTCAGTACTCTCATTAATGCCAGTGCTACAGAATTTTGGGGTTTGAAATTCCTATACCTAGAAATGACTGAAGTGGGGAAATAGTGCTCCATATTAAGAAATTTACAAGAGGAGAATAAAAGTTTGTGAAATTTATAGAGTTCGATTGTTAGGCTAGATATATGAATACTTCGTTAAAATAAGTTCCTCCTTTAATAACATTGATTGAACTAGGGCAGGGGTCTCCAACCTTTGCAACTTTAAGTCTGAAGGACTTCAGTTCCCAGACTTCTCCAGCCAGCTTTGCAAAGCTGGCTGGAGAAGTCTGGGAACTGAAGTCCTTCAGACTTAAAGTTGCAAAGGTTGGAGACCCCTGAGCTAGGGGTTCAATAAATTTTTCAAATTGGCATATCTCACAGTTTGTTTTTATTTATGTTTATATAATATATGCAACGTACCAAACACATAGATTATCTAGCTCAATCCTCTGCTCAACTCAAGAGACTATATAGTACAGCATTGTCAACATATTTAACCTGTGTTGAATTGATGGAAAGACTCCATAAATGGAAACGCTAGCTCCTGTAGCAAGGTCTTCTAGTCTAACCCCCTGCTTAGGCAGGAAACCCTACACCACTTCAGACAAATGGATATCCAACATCTTCTTAAAGACTTCCAGTGTTGGAGCATTCACAACTTCTGCAGGCAAGTTGTTCCATTGATTAATTGTTCTAACTGTCATGAAATTTCTCCTTAGTTCTAAGTTGCTTCTCTCCTTGATTAGTTAAGTGAATTTGGTTTCTCCATTGATTTTGCTTGTCAGAAGGCTGCAAAAAGGGATCACATGATTCTTTATTTATTTATTTATTTTAATCACATTTATATCCCGCCCTTCTCCACGAAGGACCCAGGGCGGCGCACAGGAATTTAAAAACATACAAAACGATAAATACAAAATTTAAAAACAGATTAAATTACAATCCTATGCTAAAAACCAAATTAAAATCCCCCATTTAAAACTATCTAAAATAGCCCCGACGGGAGGTTAGGCTAAGCTGGCTTGCTGAAAAAGGTGTGTCTTTAGACACTGGCGGAAGAGGCGGAGGTCCGAGATGGTACGCAATTCAGGGGGTAGGTCGTTCCAAAGGGCAGGGCCCGCCACAGAGAAGGCTCTTCCCCTGGGTGTCGCCAGTTGGCATTGCCCGGCCGACGGCACCCTGAGAAGGCCCTCTCTGTGGGAGCGGATCGGCCGAAGGGATGTATGGGGCAGGAGACGGTCTCGCATATAACTAGGCCCCGAGCCATGGAGCGCTTTAAAGATGGTCGTCAGAATTCTGGGATACTGCAGCTGTCATAACTGTGAGTCCCTTGTCCAGCATCCATATGTAAATCACATGAGCCTGGGGATGCTCCAACGGTCACAACTGAAAAATGGTCATGTCACTATTTTCAGTTCTGTTGTAACTTTGAACAATCTCTAAGGAAACTGTTGTACGTTGAGGACTACCTGTATCTGATTTTCCACCATAACACACAAATGCTACACTAAGATGGGTCTTTGCCGGATCTAGAAGAGCTATTCTTATGTTCTTAGCAGGAAATATCTTTAATGGAACAGTCTTGCTATAAATAAAGACATCATGCCACTTCCCACTTCAGATATAGCTTAGTTGCATTGCAACATCAGGATTATTACAAAGGAAGCACCTGCTTCTACTACAATACTAAAAGTATAAGAGTGGGAGCTAATTAGAAATGCTTCTTATAAGATATAGGAAATGTTAAACGTAAGGTTTTTAGTTCTCTATATTGTAATCAGTTGCGTGCTTTTTTTTTTAAAGGCTGCAGATTGGCACAAGTGCTATTTGGAGTTAACAAATGACAATTTTGTGATAAATGAATTTATGTAATTTTCAACCCCCCTGAATAAAATTAACAATTTATTTAAGTTAGGTAAAAGAGTGGGAGTAGTTATTTTAATCTATATAGCAAAGAACATAAAGACAGAAGCTTGCAACTTTGTAGAATAAAAACTTTATCTTGAAAAACAATAAAATCTCACTTAAAATTGTATTTCTGAAGGGCAGAATAAATGTATTCTACTGTATAATATTTGAAATCTGGATTTTGTTTTTATAGTCTCAGGTCACTCATTGATTTTAGATCAGTATTTGTGTTTTATTGAGGCACATTTCACTTTGAGCTCATATGAGTTAGATTGTTTTGAGATAATCGCTTTGAACTAGATCTAATATGCAATAAAAGAATCAATAAAAAGCCCAAAGGTGTTTTTTCAAAAGTCAACTGGACTTTGATTTTCCTTGAAGACATTTCGCTTCGCATCCAAGAAGCTGCTTCAGTTCTGATTTTTTTTTAGATGAGACGCAATTGTTTTTTCCTTAAGTCAGGGATGTCCAAACTTGGGAACTTTAAGACTTGTGGACTTCAAGTTGAAGTCCACAAGTCTTAAAGTTCCCAAGTTTGGACATCCCTGACTTAAGTAATACAGGTAGTCCTTGATTTATGACTGGTCACTTAGCTACCATTTGAAGTTAGAAATGGCCCTCCAAAAGGTACTTACGATTCAGTCCTGATGGTCACGCATATGATTGCTTTGCATCTACAGCCATTTGTAGCATCTGGGGATCAACTTCAAGAGTAGAGCTGTAAAAAATCATATTGGGTGCTATAAACTGTTACATGGCAATAATGCATTAGCACAGGTAGTCCTCAACTTACAACAGTTCACTTAATCACCATTCAAAGTTACAACAGCACTGAAAAAAGTGACTTATGACCGTTTTTCACAGTTACAACTTTTGCAGCATCCCCTTAGTCACATGTTCAAAATTCAGGTGCTTGGCAACTGGTTCATACTTATGACCCTTGAACCATCGTGTGTGTGTGTGTGTGTGTGTGTGTGTGTGTGTAAGTAAGTTTGTGTGTTTGATCCCCTTTTGTAATCTTCGGACAAACAAAGTCAATGGGGAAGCCAGATTCATTTAACCAGATTACTAACTTATCAACTGCAGTGACTCACTTAACCGTGGTAAGAAAGTTGGTAAAATAGGGCAAAACCCGCTTAACAAATTTCTCACTTAACAACAGAAATTTTGGACTCAATTGTGGTTGTAAGTTGTAAGAGGACTAGCTGTATATCCCTTTCTTCTAGACTGCCTCTATTGTGACCGAGAAGGATGATTGGATTTATAATGAAGTATCACTAGAAGATGGAGACAACAATTCCACCTTCTTTATAGACTTAACGTGAATGTCCAAGCTGCCCAAAATTTGAGATGGAGGCAATTTCACAGAAGCATGCTAGATGCTCCTCCCATCAGTTCTACAAGTTGCAAGTTTTGATAGGTCAACTACAACACAGATTAGTAGGAATCGAAGCGCTTTGGGCTAAAGGGAGGAGTTTTGTATGATAGGACAAGAAGCAGCTTTTTAGGTCCTGTCTTTTCAACTTTCGATTTTACTTTTTCCAGTAGAAGCAACTGTTGAATTCATCTTCGAGTGAAAAGTACTTTTCAGCTGGGTTGGTATGGCACGGAGGTTAGTTTGGGCAATCATCCTTTGCTGTGTAGGGGCTTCAAGATAGTGACAATTATAGGCAAAGCAAGAGGGATATTTGAAATCCTTTGGTGGTTTTTATAATGCTGTTCCATCTTTATAAAATACTTAAAAAGGTTTAGAGTTTTATCAGCGGGAATACCGTATTAATTTTAGGAACCAGAATTGATTATGTGACTAGTATGAGCTTTTTAAATTTAGACACACATTTCATAATGTTTGAATCCTTTAAAAAAGATGCTTTGCTTATTAAATTTGTTTGCTTGGAGGCATTTTTCTTTGTCACTTTTAACTTTTCAGCTCATCAAATGAATTTCTTAGTATGCGTTGCTTTTAAGCTAGATGTTATTCTATAGTGCAATAAGAAATCTTACTCTAACTGAAATTGAATGTCAAAAGGAGGTTTGAATTATAAATTAGTGTCTGATAATTGCTGTTATGTATAATTCTGAAGCTGGGTTTGGCAGAATTGGCAGGTATGGCAGAATTTGGGATAGAGAATTATTTTCTCAGAAATAGCATTCACAAATCACAAAATATCTTCCAATAGCTTGATTAGGAATGGCAATAGTTGTTAATGGCAATTTTGTTTTTAAAAAAATGGGTTTTTGATTAAGGAAATGCATTAAGAGTTTGTTGCAATTGGAGCTTTCTGTCTTGTGACTGCAGGTATAAAATACAAGGCTCTTTCCTTGTTCAGAAATAGCTTTAAAAGCTTGCTTGAATATAGCTTTGCTTTTCTCAACATAGCTGAGATGTTTGGCAGTGTGAGATTTTGGGATGTTGGAGAAAGAGTTTTTGCAAAGCAAGTCAAAACCTGTTTATACGAAGGCTACTTGGATCGGGTCCAAGTTCTATGTGGATCTGTGACAGTGTAGAATGAATTATTATTACACACTTGTGTGAAAGTATCATATGATCCTGCCTTAAGTTCCTTTGCCATCTGCTTTAGAGTGTAATAAAATTAAATTTCTTTCCCCCCCCTTTTTTTGGTTCCATAATCTTTTTAAAGGGGAAGGAAAATTGAAATGGTGCATTTTGCAGATTTTCACTACGGCAAATTAACTGAATGGAGACTTGTTTATGTGGACATCATTTTGTTTCTCAGAATAAGCTGCTCGGATTTCAAAGTGCCCTGTTCGTTCCAAGAAATCTGAGTAAATGAAAAACAAATGAAAGAGTTTTGTTGCTGTATAGATTCAGTAGCTTGGGCTAAGTAAAAAGAGGTTATAAAGTCATAAATTGAAGGTATTTGATGAATATGTTGTTGAGCAGTTGTACGTAAGACTTATTATAGGCATCAATTAATGTAGCAACCTAAACCTATCCTTATTTAATTAAGTCAACATGACATATTGTAGAAACTATATTCTATAGTATATTAAAATAGTCATCTAATCTGTGCTTTTAAAGAACAGTTTGCAGCTGGGAAGCTTGTTTTGACCCAGGAAAAGCCTTGCATCACTTGGTGACCTGACACTGAATTAACAAAAGTATTTAATGTCTTTGGAATAGAAGACATCTCACATGTGGGCACAAAAACCTTGATTTATAGACCAGCCAAATGCCAGCTAATTACCCCTATTGCTTTGCAGCTCTCCGTCTGATACGTGGATTAACAGTTCACTGTGTGATCTTTTTTATAATCCCCTCCAGATTTCATGTTGAAAAAATCTGTTCACTGAAGCTGTTAACCTTGGGTAAAGTTGAAGCAGCCCTTTCAAAGTACTGAGAGTAAAAAAAAAAAAGGGGGGGGGGGTTGATGTCTGGGAAAAGTCCCAGGGGTTTATAAATCCCCTTTCCGCTCACAAACCAAAATAAACAGGATAGAACTAAATGGCCTAAACAACACAGAATTAATGCATGCCAGATTAATAATTGGAATAACTGAGTGTGGAAGTAGATGACAAGGCAAGTCTTTCCAGTAGTTCATTTATTTAGATTAGTTGCATTCACTCTGGCTTTTTGGATGTTGTCGAACTATATTTTCTGCTATGCTTCACTATTTATTATGCTGTTTAGGGTTGCTTGGGGTTCTAGCTCCATAGCAACTGGATAGTCACAATTTCTCCTTCCTACACAGCATATATATTACCATATATAATTATACGTATTTCCCATTTCTGCAAAAAAAAAAAAGTATGTAAATATGCAGTTACTACACTGCATTCCTTATAGGTTTGATGTTTGATCAAGTTGGCCAGGCAGATAATAAGGGGAATCAGCGTTCCCATAGGTAGCCAAGACCTATGCCATGTAGAATTTTATAGGCAATAACCAGGGCCTTGATTCTACATGGCACTCAATGCAGCTTGGGAAGCAGAAATGTTACATAGACAAAGGGGAAGGTATGTCCATCGCTGTCTGTGCTGCTTCATTCTGGATCAGTTGAAGTTTCTGGATGGTGTTCAAGGGCAACCCCATGTAGATAAGAAAGATTGTGGAGTATAAGCTTGATGCTGTCATAGTGAAGCTTCTGGGAACAGTGTTTTCTCCAAGGAAGTGCAAAGACTTTAAGGAAAACTCCAGTTGATACACAAATGCTATTAAGTTGACTAGTCCTAAACTCTTATGCGTTATAAGTGAGATGTGTTTTTCATAGTTTGTCACACTAATGTGCCTTATAGCTTAAGCGTGAATAACAACTGTTTGTGCCATAGATGAAAAACTCTGTTATCCAGAATTTCAAAGCTGGCCTTTTTCGGTGAACGCAAGCAGATGCTGATATTGTACAGATAGAAGGGAATATTTGTAGTTCAGGGTTGAACTGTGGGGTCCTTGGTGCTCTCAGCAGAACATCTGCAAGATAAGCAAGCTCAAAGCACCAAGGACCCCACACATGCTGATAATAAGGTTGGCTGGAGATTGCATAAAACATAAACAGGATTGTGGACTGAAGTTCACATCTCTATCTTACTGACCTAAGAGTTGTGCTAGAAGCATCTCAAGGCCAGTACAATACATGGCATATTTCCTTAAGATAAATCATTAAAGCTAGCTCTAAAATCAGGTTGGTCTCCAAACTGTGGCCAAAATAAGATAAGCTTCTAATACATTTTGATCTTAGCAGTTCTCAAGTTGCTCTTTGATGAAATTTATTCTTCACTGAGAAATGAATTATAGTATATTCCCTCCCTTCTATTGAGGTTGAAAGGTTACATACCTGAAAGTGTTTTAGCCACTGGAATATATTTATAGCTACCTATGTATGATGTAGGAACAGATTGGTTACCCAGCTTGTTTCCCACATATTTTATGAATGTTTTAATTACAAGGTTTTGCACCACCCTCATTTTCTAATGTAAAATGAAGGAGGCAGAGCCTACTTATATTACAAATTCAATCCTTTAGGTAAATATCAAATGTATGGCACAGCCTTAGGGCTTCTTTATTTATACCTACAGCTTGAAATCTACAAATAGAAGTGCATTTTGAGTGCATGTGCTAAAATAAGCCCTCTCCCAAAATATTGCAACACAGCAGCAGTCATGAGGTGACATGAGGCTTGCTGCCTCCTGCACCTCACAAACAATAAGACCTCCCCGAAAATAAGGCCAAGCGCTTATTTCGGGGGTCAAAAGGAAATAAGACCCTGTCTTATTTTTGGGGAAACACGGTAATTACAATGGTACAGGTAGTCCTTGACTTATGACTGTCATTCAGAACTCAATTATGTATTTAAGTTGTTCTGGTCATTAAGCAGCTCAACACATCATATCTGTAATCACACCCAATTTTATATCCTTATTTTGTGACAGTATATTAAGCGCCATAATCATTAATTGTAGCCATTGTCCGCAGTGGGTAAATGCTGGTTTCTTGCAAAAAAAAAAGTTGCAAATTGTGATTACTTGACTGCTGTAAATGGTCATAAATACATTGTCTGTTGCCTTGTGCCCTAAATGCGATCACATGACCATGGAGGGGGTGTGGGCACTTAAAACTGGGGGTCCTCAAACTTTTTAAACAGCTGGTTGATTCATGGTCCCTCAGACTGTTGGGGGGGGGGCAGACCAGCTGGGTGGGTGTGGCTGGAGGGTCATGTGACTGGGTGGGCATGGCCAATTTAGCAGTCCATTTTGCCTTTGTCTTTGCTGTACCTGCCCCTCCCCTACTCATCCACAGGTCCTAGATCATATGGCTGTGAAAAAACATCCCGAAAAGCTGTTTTTAAAGCGTTTTTAAAGAGTTTTAAAGCGCTACATTACAAAGCTGGCAGCAGCCCCTCCTCTACTCACCCACTGTTCCTGGATCATGTGACTACACTGGTGAGATCACCCCTCAGTCAGCTGGTCCTCCCCAGCACCCTTCGCCAGCAGCGGTGTGATCAGAAGTACAGCTCAACCGGTGAAATAACTAACCAGAAGTGCAACTGGAGTGGATGCTGGCTGGAAGATGATTAAGGCCGATGGTGAGGGGCGGAGCTGAATCCCACCACTCTGCGGACCGGATACTTTGCATTGGCAGGCTGTATCTGGCCTGCGGGCTGTAGTTTGAGGATCAATGCTGAAGACCTTATGGTGATGTGATGAAAATTCAGACGCTTGAGAGCTGACTCATATTTATGACAGTTCTAGTGTCCCGGGGTCATATGATCCCCTTTTGCAACAAGCATAATCAATGGGGAAACCAGATTCATTTAACAGCCTTGTTACTAACTCAACAACTGCAGTGATTCGCTTAATAGCTGTGACCAGAAAGGTCATAAGATGAGACAAAACTCACTTCACAACTGCCTTGCTTAGGAACATCAATTTTAGGCTCCATTAATCAAGGACTACCTGTAAAATATTACCAGCTCATAGATTAAAGCACACAGTGGTATTGGTGCCAAGTGTTAAGGATGGATAGCACAGGGTAATTATGCTAGGCTCGGTTGCAGGAATGGTTTTATGCATTTGTTTTTAAAATGAACTTTTTTGTAAAGTTCACATTTGGGTGTTGTTCCTCTGAAGTTGTATGGAAAAGAGGATTTGACTGTAGTGATTATGGTTAGATCCAGAATGGTGGCTATTTTAAGAAAACAATCCACCCACTCCCTTTGTCCTTGATACAATTTGCTTCATTCGGGAATGCAACTCTTTGGCAGCTTGTGATTTCAAGGATGCCCTTGTAAATCTATAGCCTGGAGTGTAGTTTTGTCTTCGCTGTGTACAAATGCCAGTTGCTAAGGTACATATTTTATGCTCATATATTTTTGTGTGTCAGCCAAATAGGGCCACTGCGCATAAAATTCTTTGAAAACTTTGTGTTGGAATGTAGTAAGCATATATTGTTGACTAAGGCAAGGAGCAATTTACCATTAGAAAAATATTTAAAAACAACAACAAACATAGCAGCAGCATATCCTAATTCTGAATGGAGCCTGGCGATGCACAGCTGTTTGGAGCAGAAGAATTTACATGAGCTCAATCCTATGGAGTTATAGAAATTATAGTTAAATTCTTCTGTTTCATTTGCTTAAGGAGATCTATGTCTACCGTCGCATGTGCATGTCTATACAGGTAGTCCTCAACTTATAACAGGGTCATTTAGTGACCATTTGAAGTTGCAATGGTACTGAAAACACTTACTTATGACCTGCTTTCAAACTTATGACCATTACAGCATCCCCATGGTCACGTGATCAAAATTCAGACCCTTGCCAATTGACTCATATTTATGACATGTCCCGGAGTCATGCAATCACCTTTTGGAACCTTCGGAAAAGCAAAGTCAAACCAGATTCATTTAACAACCGTGCTTCTAATTTACCAATTGCAGTGCGAATCACTTAACTACTGTGGCAAAAATGTCATAAAATGGGGCAAAATCCACTTAACAAATGTCTCACTTAGAAACAGAAATGTTGGGCTCAATTGTGATTGTAAGTCAAGGATGATCTAGATCTGATCCAGGATTAGGCCTGAGTGTTGAGGATGTTGAATACACATTTGTTGGCCGAGACTTCTATAAACTGACAATCTCTAGATTTCCTTGCCACACACAAGTGTAAAGTCAAGCAAATGATTCCTGATTTTGAATTTTGAAATTCCAAATTTCAGGTTTATTACTTTTACCTAGTTTCTTTTCCAAGTTAAATGCAGGAATAAATAGAAGTTTCCTCTTCTAAAAGTCCACACCATTGTTTTAAACATAAATACTAGCATTTGCCATTGTTATGCTAAGGAACAGTGTAATTAATTATGTGCTATATTTCATAATTGAAAGCCTTAATTTACCCTAAGTATTAATTTAGACCACTTCTGCGTGGCAAAATAAAAATTAAAAGTCTCTAAGGAAAAAGTAGTTAGTATTTCTAGAAAATTAATGTTTCTATTTTGAGAAAAAAAACATAATGACTCTAATTAAATTGCCACAGAATGGCATTTCTATAGAGATGGCAGATTTTTTGAGAAAGTAAATTACCCATAAAAGTTACTTGTAATAAATTTATCATTTTTGGTTCATGTTACTCATCTTTTTGGCATGAGATAATAGCTTTTAAATTTGTTTGTAGGAGCATGGTTAGATACATAGTACAATAATATATATACTTAGAGGAAGGCATTGAACAAACCTTTTGCTTACTCTATTTTTATTTCAGAGGTATTTACTTAGTTAGATAGGATAGTAGTATTTCCATGTGAAGCATATCCAGTGGATAGCTAATGGGTATAAAATTATACCCATGCATTATGTATTAAAATTGCTTCTACATCATTTTTCTGTGCACTTAAGCTTCAAAGTGGTACTGTTTTTAAAATACAGTAACAGTAATACCCTACAGAAGAGCACACACAGTGATAACATAATAATATAAAGGGAAAATATTTTAATTTAAAAAATCCAGCAGAAGCCACCAGATATAGGACAGTCATTGAGACTTAGATTGCAATGGTCTCTCTTCCAAAATACTGTTTTGAACTAGTCACCAATGTCCCCCTTTTTTTGCTAAGTCCACCATCACCCTAAATGTATTCTTTGCCATTGGGGTATTTCTAGATACCTTCAGACCTGCCCACTCCAAAATGAATCTTGCCTTGAACCATGAGATGGTGGCAGCAAATGAATTTGGTAAATAAATAAAATGTGTCTGGCAACGCAAAAATAGAAATTACAGCTTGTTGAGGGTCCTGCTACCAAAGGAGCAAGATCTCCTGGGCAGGACTTCCTCAGTGGTGGCCCTCTCTTTTATGGAACCGTTTGCTTTTACATAAAGATTGCTTCATCTCTGCTGAGTTTCAGAAGAGCCAATAAAAACATGGCTAATCGATAAAACCTTCACATCGTTGTTAGGTTGAGCGGTTCTTTCATTATAGCATAATTTCACACTTCTGCTTTTGCTCTTTGTTTTTCATGCAGTCTCTTTTTCGTAAGCTTTTAAAGCCAGTCCAGAATGGATGACACAGTACAGGTAATCCTTGACTTACAATCACAATCGAGCCCCAAATTTCTGTTGCCAAGTGAGACGTGTGTGTGAGTGAGTTAAGTGAATCGTTGCAATGGTTAAATTAGTAACACAGTTGTTAAGTGAATCTGGCTTCCCCGTTGAAGGTAGCCAAAGGTGATCACAGGTGATAACACTGTAACTGTCATAAATATGGGTCGGTTGACAAACGTCTGAATTTTGATCATATGACCTGTTGCTGTAACGGTCGTAAATGTAAAAAAAAAAGGTCATAAGTCACTTTTTTCAGTGCTGCTGCAACTTAATGGTCACTCAATGAACTGCTGTAAGTCGAGGATCACCTGTAGTAATAAATACAACATTTTAAGACTCTAGAGAGTGGCTCTCATTATGGCTAGTTTAAGTTTTACTGCAGAATTTTGCAGCAAACAAGCCTTTTTATGACATACTGTATGTACACCAGTTATCTTCTGTGCTTATGAGTCATTTAATGAGAGATGTGTTGTTATAACGAGACACTGTTTTTTTCAGACTAACAGGGATGCCAAAGGAAAAATATGATCCTCCAGATCCTCGCAGAATATATACCATCATGTCAGCAGAAGAGGTAGCCAATGGAAAGAAGTCCCACTGGGCAGAGTTGGAAATCTCGGGTAAGGATTCCGATGAAGGACCAGATCGAAGGAAAGTAGGACAATGAACTCCCTATGATCTGGACTCTTATACCCCTATTAAACCTCTTTGTGGGATCATGTCTGTCTTTAGCAGATCCTTTTTATGCAGGTAGTCCTTGACTTATGACCATAATTCAGGGGTGTCAAACTCGATTTCATTGAGGGGCACATCAGGGTTGTGCTTGACCTCGGGGTGGGAGTGGGAGACGTGGCCAGCTCAACATCACTCATGTCAGGGGGGGCTTGAGCGCTGTACCAGTGAAAATGGACTCCCGACCTCTGTTTTCGGCTGCAACAGCCTCCTGCAACCCTCTATCAGTGAAAACGGAGCTTATGAGGGGCGCGTGCAGCCCTTCTGAGCTCTGTTTTCATTGGCAGAGGCACCATGTGCTGGTTCTTCGCTATTTCCAGGGAAGATCTAAGCATGCCACGGGCTTGGTCTGGCCCATGGACCTTGAGTTTGACACCCCTGTCATAATTGAATCGGGAGTTACGGTCAAAAATCATGCAGGTCATCCTGTGATTGACCTGATTTTATTTTTTATTTATATACAGCACAATGTTCAGGTTACTAAAAAAACAATAAGACATTTCAGGATATAAACAATTGTCTGGGAAAGCTGCCTCTTCAATGCAAGCTCAGTGGCTACCAGGTGGCCACCTCAGAAGCTGCCCTGTGCTAAAACTAACTATTTTCCCCTTGACCAAATCAATGGTGGTTTAATCCACAAGTTCTGATGAGCAAAACACAGATTTGGTGCGGTGTGTGAACCCAGTGAAGTGCCGGGGGTGGGGGTGGGGGTATTGGTAAGATTCAGCAGAAGGATGATGGCCAAATTTAAGAGCAGGGAGTAGAGATGGACCATTAATCTAATAGATGTAGGGGTGGTTTGCTGTCAGCATTACTGCTGGTTTCGGTGCGTGCAAAAAGGTTGCCCCCTGCGTGTGTGCATTTGCAAATAAAAAGGTCTGTGCATGTGCAAAACCTTAAAAAATGGGGGGGAATACATATTTGCAATGAAAATTGTTCTGGGCATGCACAGAACTGAAAAACAAGATGGCGTCGTCGTAGGAGAACCTGTTCGGGGGCACAGCAGGCCTGGGTCGTTGCCAGATTGACCTGATTTTATTACTTTTTTTTTTTTTTGCGGAGGTCATTAAGTGAATTGCCATGATCATTGAGCAAATCTGCAGTCATTAAATAAATGCTGTGGTTGTTAAAAGAACCCATTGTCCACAATGTATATTTTTTGTTGGAAACTGGAAATAAATACAGTCATGTGACTGTGGGATACTGCAGATGGGCATAAAAGTTGGCTGGTAGCCGAGCACCCAAAATGCAATCACATGATTTGGGTGGTGGCGGCCATCAGAACTTCAAATCCAGGTCACAAGTACCTTTTCTTTGGTCCATCAGAATTTCAAAGTGACTAGTTGTAAGTCTAGGTGGACTACCTGTATTAGCAAGCAGGGTTTCCTTTATCCCGTATTTGAGACTTACATTTTTTTTCCTACTCAGGAAATGTATCCTTTTTTAAATACTTATTTTAATCCAAATAACAGAGATCTTTTAAAAAATAATATATTTTTTTTGTAGAAGAGGCAATTGTTAATATTTCATTCTTTAGTCTTGACATCTATCTTCGCCTGGAAGAAATACAGATTTTGCCTCTTTTGTTAGCCAATAGAAAATTCTGATTCAGGAATAATTCTTAATTGTTTGCTTATACATATCTTACTGGTTCTCTCCACTGTGACTTCTATATATGTGCCTGTGTGAAAGAGTGTCAAACTAGCTAAACAGACAATTGAGAATTATTATTGAATCAGAATTTTCTATCCGTTAACCGAAGTGGGATATGTGTGTGTGTGTGTAGTAAGATGTTATTTTCACACTGAATAGGATAAATTATGTTGGGTTGAAGTCATTATTTGGTACATGATTGGTAACGTTTTGTTGCAAGACCAAGTATATCTGTTGAGCTTGTAGAAGAAAACTCTCAACTCTCCCTGTTTCTGATTTTAGGTAGAGTGCGCAATTTAAGTCCATCACTTTGGTCACTAACACACTTGACTGCTCTCCACCTCAATGATAACTATTTAACTCGCATTCCACCTGATATTGCCAAGCTTCATAATCTGGTTTACCTGGACCTCTCATCCAACAAACTCCGAAGTTTACCAGCAGAACTAGGAAACATGGTTTCTCTCAGGTGAGGGGTCTCGAATCCTCTCCCCAACTAACCTCAAATCTAAAAGCGTCTTTGCTGATGTTGTTTTGGCTATTGTAATGAAAGAAACAAAATGTTTGAAACATTATAATATTTATGTACCGTATTTTTTGGAGTATAAGATGCACCTTTTCCCCTCAAACAAAGAGGCTGAAAATCTGGGTGCGTCTTATACACTGAATACAGCATTTTTTTGCCTCCTGAAACTCGGCCCCTTCACCAAAAAGGCCGTGCATAGCTTTTAGAAGGCTTTTAGAAAGCTCCTGGGGGCTGGGGAGGGCAGAAATGAGTGGAAACCAGCCCTTTTTTGCCTCCCCCCCCCCCCCCAGCAGCACTCTATAACCTACCCATGCTATTTTTTTGACAAAAAATGGGGCAGTTTTTGCAAAAAAAAACAGGTTGTTTTTTGCCCCCCCCCCCCCCCCCCGGAGCATTCTACAAGCTTCCTAAGGGCCATTGGTGCCCGTTTTTGGGGGGGAAATGGGCCCATTTTTGGGAGGTTTGCAGAGTGCAAAAACTTTTTTTTTAATTTTCCTCTTCAAAATCTTTCTGCGTCTTATACTCCGGTGTGTCTTATACTCCGAAAAGTACGGTAGTTCTTTACCAAGCACATCTAAACTGTTTTGAAGTAACCAAAATAGCTTTACAATCTCCAAGGTATATCACAACGTTTGAGCACCCTGAATGTTTGGAGATTGAAAATTGAAAAATTTGACACACCCTACCTAAATTTGATGCGAGAACTTTTGTACTTTCCTTTTACATAATTTCGGGTGGGGTAGTAATATTTTTAAATTGTTGCTCTTTGGCATAAGACGGGTAAGAGCATTGGTGAAGAGGGATGATTCAGACTATGGATAAATGTCGTTACACATGGTAGAAAACTCAACATGGGACTCTTATTTTGGATAATAGTTTCTTTCTAAAGTGCCATTCTGGCATTTTTATGTACTTTGGAATGAGCCTAATATCTGCAAAACTACTTCTTCAAAATCTTTAAGAATTTCTAAGTGTCCAAGTCAGGATGTTTATGAACTTGGAAAACAAGCTCGGCTAGTGTTCTAGAGCCAGAGGTATTTTTTTACATTTCCCCCCTAAAAACTGGACAATAATTCTTCTAATGTTTTGTCCTACTTTATCTGATTCTTTATTTCAATCCGAAATAAAGGTTAGTCAGAAGCCCATAGCTTTGGCTACATTTGTGGGCTTTCTTCAGCTTTTGGTTGATCCATTGCGATAGCAACTCGTAAACAGAAGTTATCTTCTTTGTACACCTTATGATCCAGCACTCACTGTACACCTTTATCCTCAGAAATGGGGGGTTTGGAGGGAGGCTGAATATACTAACACAGACGCTCTGATAGGTTTTCCACCTCACTACTTAGAAAAGTATCCCAATGAATGCAGATGTGTAAAAACCTCTTTTAAATTGTCTTTATTAAATCATTTTGCTCTGGTTTTAGGGAATTGCTTTTAAACAACAATTTGTTACGAGTTTTGCCTTATGAACTTGGACGGCTCTTCCAGCTACAAAACCTAGGTCTGAAAGGTAAGGGGTAGTAAGAAATATATTTTTGTGTGCTTAAGTGGAAACTTCATCGCTGGAGATTTTAAAGAAGAGACTAGAAAGTCACTTGTCTGAAGTGGTATAGGTTCTCCTGCTACAGCAGAGGGCTGGACTAGAAGACCTCCAAGGTCCTGTTCTCTTCTCTTCTACTCTACTCTATTCCCCTTTTGTCTGACCTTTTTTCCTCCTTTGTTAACCCCTTGGAGGCAATATGTGTTGTCCTTGACTTACAACCGCAGTTGAGCCCAAAATTCCCATTGCTAAGCAAGAGAGTTGTTAAGTGAGTTCTGCTCTATTATATCAGGGGTCTCCAACCTTTGCAACTTTAAGTCTGAAGGACTTCAGCTCCCAGAATCTGGGAGCTGAAGTCCTTCAGACTTAAAGTTGCAAAGGTTGGAGACCCCTGTATTATATGACCTTTCTTGGCACAGTTGTTAAGTGGATCCCTGCAGTTGTTAAAGCAGTAACAGAGTTGTTAAATGAATCTGCCTTCGCTTGTCAGAGGGTGGCAAAAGGTGATCCTGTCGTAAATACATAGCAGTGCCATTGTAACTTTGAAGGGTTGCTGAATGGATGCTTGTAATAAAGTCGAGGACTACCTGTAAATACTGTATATATACTAGATATTCTTAGCCTGATTCTTTATTTCTAACCTTTCTATAGCTCTAACATCATCTCCCATCCTGCCTGGCCAAACCTGGGCTATTATGTCAGTTGAAATCAAATTAGAAGGGCTTCCTTTAGCAGTCAATTAATAAACTTTTATATCAGTCTTGAGGTGTTTTTTTATTGTTTGGAACCTTTTATTTCTATATGATTTACTTCTGCTGTTCTGCATATGGAATTTTTGCACTAACCACTACAAATCTATATTGTTGCCCAAACCTCGACATGTGTCTGTATAGTTTCCAGTAATCAAGGTTAACTCGAGAAACACTTGGGTTAATCAGAGTTAGAGAGAGTTAGCAGAGCAGGCAGGGAAGTTTAAAGTTATTCTCCTGTTAGAAACAAGATCAGCCAGGTAGATTTTCCTTAAAAGAGCAAGTTTTGTTGCCCAATGGAATGCCTCTTTGAAGCCCACAAGCATTCTTTGCTTTTGTTTCCTAGTTACATGTTTTATTGTACTGATAAAAGTTTTTGACCTGTTTATCAGCCCTAAAAAGGAATCTAAGCCGAGAGGAATGTCTTCAAGGACAGAACTGCCTTTGAATAATACTTTGAAAACTCCAGTTGCAGATAAAGATAGGGAAACATTGAACTCTGCATTTTTCATTAATCTAGTAAAGATGACTTCTGCCCATATTGTTTTAGTTCCAGCCCAGTGAATTGTTTTTTTTAAAGTTCCAAATACTTCGGCCAAACATTAAGGAAATAAATTTCATGAAGGACAAAAAGCAGAAAGGCTCTGTTTTGGAAGACAGAGCCAGATAAATAGAGTTTGAGATAAACCTCTTCATTTGTTGGGCTGATGGCAAAATATTTTCCGACTGTCCTTCTGATTGTGTACTAAAACGGATTTCACAATAACTCCTGCTTTCCTCTCAGTACTACTTTATAATGCCTTGTTAAGATCACACTTGCATCCAGTTTTGGTCACCAGATGTTGAAACTCTGGAAAGAGTGCAGAGAAGAGCAACAAAGAGTATTAGGGAACCGGAGGCCAAAACATGGAGAACAGTTGCAGGAACTGGGTATGTCTAGTTTGATGAAAAGAAGGACTAGGGGAGACATGGTAGCAGTCTTCCAATATCTCAGGGGTTGCCACAAAGAAGAGGGAGTCAAACTATTCTCCAAGGCACCTGAGGGCAGGACAAGAAGCAATGGGTGGAAACTAATCAAGGAGAGAAGCAACTTGGAACTAAGGAGAAATTTCCTGACAGTGAGAACAAATAAATCAGTGGAACGGCTTGCCTCCAGAAGTTGTGAATGCCCCAACACTGGAAGTTTTTAAGAAGAGATTGGATAACCATTTGTCTGAAATGGTTCAGGGTTTCCTGCCTGAGCAGGGGGTGGAGTAGAAGACCTCTAAAGTACCTTCTGAATCTGTTATTCTGTTGGTTCACTTGTGTCTTTATGAAGCATTTTACCTGGGAATGTTATCAGATCTTCAGGTTTGTTCCAGAAAATGAAAAGTAGATTAGTAAATTAACCTGCCTTCCAAGATAGATAAAGAATTAAGGATTAGGATTGTTACAGTAGATGTTATTTCATTCAAACTGATTATATTGTGGAAGCCATTTCCTTTAAAAATCTTCCTTTGATTCCAGGCAATCCTTTATCACAAGATATTCTCAGCCTCTACCAGGACTCAGATGGGACACGTAAATTGTTGAACTACATGCTTGACAATCTAGCAGGTAACAATCCTTTTGAAACGATGATACCAGCAATCTGTCCTACCTACGATTCGTAAGCTTTGTTAGGAGAATAATGTTATATTCAGAGTCCACCTAAAAGGATATGGGTGCTCTCTGAACACACTATATTTTAAACTGAATGCTCTTGCTAAGAAGAACTGGCTACTTGTTGCCACGCGGGTACCACGTTTATATCATGCGTGCTTATGACATTAAATTCCAGTTCTTTAAGGCAGGGGTCTCCAACCTTTGCAACTTTAAGTCTGAAGGACTTCAGCTCCCAGACTTCTCCAGCCAGCAAAGCTCTGGGAGCTGAAGTCCTTCAGACTTAAAGCTGCAAAGGTTGGAGACCCCTGCTTTAAGGGATTTGCCTTGTAACCCTCATTAACATTCAGTCTCTTATCATTGTTTCAGTTCATCCAGAGCAGCTGCCTCCAAGGCCATGGATTACATTAAAAGAGCGAGACCAAATTCTGCCCTCAGGTATTACTTCAGCCATCTTTGATTGGCAAGCTGTATTCTCTCTCTGCTCCAACTAACTCAAGGCATTGTTGTGCTTACAGAAGAGCCCTTATACTTTCTTTCTTTTTTTTAAAGTATCTTAAGTTGCAGACGGTACCTTGAACGTCTTAAAATAAGGATCAAGGAGTGAAAATAACATTCTTAGACCACGCTCCATTTAAGCGTTATGGTAAAAGCTAAACAGAGAAATAATATTTAAAAGTTGATAACGTAGCCCCAGTCAGGGAGAACGTAAGCTTAATGGGACTCCAAAGAAACCCAAACGATGCATCTTGAGTTTATGCTGCAGCAGAACAAGGGGAAAAGAGAGAAGCTTCATCTGTAGCAAGCTAAAGTAGACCTCAGTGAAGGACCATTCATTTAGCAACCGCTTGAAGTTACGAAGTAAATAATTGGTATTTATGCCTCAAAGTTACGGCCGATGCAGCATCTCCACAGTCAAAAATGTGGGTGCTTGGTAGCTTCCCCCACATTTATGATTTGCAGTGTGTACTTCACTTCTCTCCATCTGCCTTTTCTCCCCTCATCTCTGCCCTTCTGGTCACCCTACAAACTGATGCCCTGGGCTTTACCACCCCAGCTGACCATTGCCATCTTCCTGCCACTGCTGATGAGGCCTGCCCAACACGGCTGTGGGCCTGAATGCAAGGGCATCTGAGCACAGGGCAGCCGAAGAGCAGAGATAGAGGAACAGCTCGGAAGGTGGGGCAGTGTGTTGAAGCAAGCAGGGCAAGGCAGAAAAAGTCCTTGCCCTAACAACCGCAGCCAGGACTACCTAAACTGACCGGCAAGTGGTGTTGCCTGATTTTTCACCACAGCCATAGAAATTTCATTCCCAATTAGGGACGTTAAACCATGGCTACCTCACTGCTATAACTTGGGGAAGGCTACATGCATCAGCTTTCATTTTCTCTGGTTGGTTTTGTGCATTGCCCTGAGCCCTAATGTGATCTCATTCATTTTAGAATGGCGTAAAGACAATGACGGCTTGTTTAAGACGCCAAAGTTAACCCAGGTGACTCGACGTAGAGCGAGGCTGCCAAAGAACGCATACTAGTTGTGGATTAAGACATTAGAGATTATCTGTTGGCCCCCAGGCCTGTAATGCGTTTAGCAATCAACCTTTGGTCCCTAGGGCAGCATTTAATTAATACTCTAGAACAGGGATGGTTAACCTTCTTGCCATCGCGTGCCAAAAGTGGGCGGGGTGTGGGGGCGGCATGTGCCCACGCCCATAATTCTATGCGTCCTCCCCTTGTGCATGCGCGTGTGAGCCCCCACGCTCCCCCTGCTTTTGGCGCTCAATGGCATGGTGAACCCTTTTTTTGCCCTCCAGAGGCTTTCTAGGAGTCTGGAGAGGGCGAAAACGGCGTCCTCCAGACGCCAGGGAAAAACAGCCAAAAATGAAGGCCATAATCAGCTGGCCAGAGCACACTTGTGCACTGGAGCTGACAGGGCAATGCCTCGTGTGCCTTAGGAAATGGCTCTGCGTGCCACGTGTGGCACATGTGCCATAGGTTCACCATCATGGCTCTAGAAAGCCTGATAGATAGATAGATAGATAGATAGATAGATAGATAGATAGATAGATAGATAGATAGATAGATAGATAGATAGATAGATAGATAGATAGATAGATAGATAGATAGATAGATAGATACAGAGAGAGAGTGAGAGTGAGAGAATAGAGATATAGAGATATAGAGATGATAGATGAGATAAATAGACACACAAATAGATAGTTGATGATAGATAGATAGATAGATAGATAGATAGATAGATAGATAGATAGATAGATAGATATAGATATAGATATAGATAAAGGGGGGATTCATCATGCTTACATCTGTTTGCATTTTATTATCCATTTTCCCTTTATTATTTTTATAGATAACTCAGGGAGGTTAACTGACCTAATACTCCTTTCTCCTCTTATTTTCCCCACAACAACAGCAATAACCCTGTGAGGTGGGTTGGGCTGACAGAGAGAATATGACTGACCAAAAGTCACCCAGCCAGCTTTCATGCCTAAGGCGGGATTGGAACTCGCCATATCCTACATAGCATGTAAAATGTCATTTTATTTTAAAGAATGTTGTACTCTTGTTTTCTTTGAAAATTGGCAGCTCTCGGTCACTGGGCCGATATCCGTAGGGCTGAATACGTTGGTCCTTCTGTTAAAATAAGTCTTTGACCCACGTCCTCGTTCATCGTTGTTCTTAATCATTGGCTTTCTTTTCCCCAGCTTCGTTTACTGTCATGTGCTACAATGTATTGTGTGATAAATACGCTACCCGACAGCTCTACGGCTACTGTCCTTCCTGGGCTTTAAACTGGGAATATAGAAAAAAGGGAATCATGGAAGAAATTGTGAACTGGGATGCAGATATCATTAGTCTCCAGGTAACTATAGCTAAAATAGGTCTATTCCAGGGCTCTGCAAAGTTGGCTCTTTTAAGACTGGTGGACTCCCAGAATTCCACAGCAGCCATGCTCTGTGGCTGTGTGAGTAGCAGGCAAGCAGGTGTGCGGAGCTCCATTTGAGCTTGTGCAAATGGAGCACACGTGTGCATGCTTGCCCATTTCTTGGGCAAGAGGGAGTGCAGGTCCACGCTCGCCTGGCTGGTTCCAATTGGCTCAAGGTCCGGTAGTGGGCTGCAGCCTGAAGGGTTGGAGATCCCTGCGCTGGTCGTTGCCAACTGTAGGGGGCGATATTTATCTCCACTTCAAAGGCCATTGAGCCAGGGCTGTAAGAAGATGGCCTTATGGCCAGCATGACCTCCCAGAGTGCCGTTACCTTGCCTAAGGTAGAACTAGAAATCACTGTCACCTGGTGTCTTAACCATTTGTGAGCATCTTTGGAGCATCCTGGTGGCCATTTGTTGGGTTCCTTCTTCTACGGAAGTTTTTGGAAATATCATTGAACGACAGGAAGGGAAATAGCTACCAAGGTATCCCATCAGATAAGTTTCAGTGATTATCTCAGATGAGCCCTCTCTAAAGCACAGGAGGTGAGGGAGGCACATTTACACTTGTAAGATTCTGTTACACGTAGTGCTCCACTACAGAGGGAAGCAGAACTTAAGTGAGTCACCACATGACCAGACTTCATTTTATCACCATGGTGGTTATAGACCATAGACCATGATAGTTAAGAAGAGCAATAAAGATGATTAGGGGACTGGAGACTAAAACATATGAAGTTTAGTTTAGTTTAGTTTTTATTGGACTTCTAGACCGCCCCCTCTCCCCGAAGGGACTTGGGGCGGTGTACAGGTACAAATTAAAACCATACAATCAACATACATATAACTAAAATCGAATTAAATAACCCCTGTACAAATTTATAAAAATTAAAAACTTAACCTTAAAACCAAATCACAAAATTTAAAAATACAAACTGAGGTGGGAAAGCTGGAATTAGGCCAGGCCGGCTAGATGAAACAAGTGGGTTTTGAGTTTCTGGCGGAAGGAGCGGAGATCCGTGGTCGTTCTAATGTCAGGGGGAAGGTCATTCCAGAGGGTCGGGCCCGCCACAGAGAAGGCCCTTCCCCTGGGCGTCGCCCGCTGGCACAGCCTAGTGGACGGCACCCGAAGAAGTCCCTCTCTGTGTGAGCGAATCGGCCGAAGGGATGTGTGGGGCAGGATACGATCCCGCAAATAACTAGGTCCTGTGCCATGGAGCGCTTTGAAGGTGATAATCAACACCTTGAAACGTGCCGAAGAACGGTTGCAGGAACTGGGTAGGTCTAGTTTAATGAAAAGAAGGACCAGGGGAGACATGATAGCACTCTTCCAATATCTCAGGGGCTGCCACAATGAAGAGGGAGTCAAACTATTCTCCAAAGCACCTGAGCGTAGAACAAGAAGCAATGGGTGGAAACTAATCAAGGAGAGAAGCAACTTAGAACTGAGGAGAAATTTCCCGACAGTGAGAACAATGAATCAGTGGAACAGAAATTGCCTCCAGAAGTTGTGGATGCTCCAACACTGGAAGTCTTTAAGAAGATGTTGGATAGGTATTTGTCTGAAATGGTATAGGGCTTCCTGCCTAGGCAGGGAGTTGGACTAGATGACCTCCAAGGTCCCTTCCAACTCTGCTATTGCATTGTATTGTATAATTCATGAAGTGAATCTGCCTTCAAAGGTTCTTTGTGTCATTGCTGTGAGTAACGAGAGGTGTCATTTCCCTAGTCCCAAAGGTGCTTTTTTTTTTCTTCAAGAGGCAACTGGACTTCCTTGTTTTGCTCTGAAGACGTTTGGCTCCTCATCCAAGAAGCTTCTTCAGCTTTGACTGGATGATAGGGAAATGCTGAAGAAGCTTCTTGGGTGAGAAGCGAAATGTCTTCAGAGCAAAACCAGGAAGTCCAGCTGCCTCCTGGGAAAAAAAGTACCTTCGGGACAGTCATGACCTGGGATGACTGGGAATCTCCACAGACATTCCTGTCTGTAGATTCTCTGCATTCCAGCGTAGAGGTTTGAGAAACAAGTAGAAGCCAAAGTTGTTACTTTTTTTTTTTTTGCACAGTTTTCTCTTGTGCCACCAGTAACTCTGCCCGTATTCACTTCCAGGAAGTAGAAACTGAGCAATACTTCACCCTCTTTCTGCCAGCATTAAAAGAGCGTGGATATGACGGATTTTTTTCTCCAAAGTCACGTGCCAAAATCATGTCTGAGCAGGAGCGAAAACATGTGGACGGTTGTGCAATATTCTTCAAATCCGAAAAGTAAGAGATCCATCTCTTCCTGTTCGAGTGTGCAATAACAGCCCTTTTTCCAGATTTTTATCAAAATGTAAAATACAGGAATACAAAGGAAAATGAAAAACAATGGGAAAATAGAAGAGGATTTGGTTTGGTCTTATAGATATAGATATCTGATAAGGGAGGAGAGCCTGTGGCTTAATGGCTAATACAACTGCCTAACATATAAAAACAGCCCAGGTTCGAATCCCAGTAAGGGTATGGCTAGCTGATGAGAGCTAAATAGCTTGAAATAGATCTATACTAGTCTCCCTTTATTTATTTATCAGCACAAATGCAACACAAAGATATAGATATATATAGGTGTGTTTGTGTATGGTGTGTACACAGATGACTTATTCTCTGGAGAAAAATTATGTGGGGGTAAGACACCTCCAACAATCCTCAGGGTGTCTTCTGTTAAGATTTAGCCTGTTGTGCCATACTGCTGTACTGGTTTCTACTGTACAGCACAATGGAGTTGCCATGGTAATGGTTTCACAGCACTCTACAAGGGGGCTCCATCTGGTAAGGGGGGAAATCCAACATTAGAAATTACATTTGATCCTGACATTTCCCCCCTATAAATAAATACCTGGGCAATGCTGGGTTATCGGCTAATATTATATAATAATAAAAATTTGAAGTTGTATATTATTACCTTATTCTACTGCGCCAAAAGGAGTTGGAAGCAAGTGCTTTTTCTTTTCTCCTTTTCAAACAACAGTCATTATAGATTTGTTTCTTTCTCTCTTTTTTTTTTTTCAAATGGTGATTTATGAATGGATGTTGGGTTTTGGTTCCAGGTTCACCCTGGTGCAGAAGCACACGGTCGAGTTCAACCAAGTGGCGATGGCCAACTCGGAAGGGTCCGAAGCTATGCTGAACCGAGTTATGACAAAGGACAACATTGGAGTCGCGGTTGTGTTAGAGGTGCACAAGGAGCAGTTTGGGGCAGGTTGGTCCTTTTGTGTTTTCATCCCCCAAATGAGAGGACGGTTGCAGGCTGGGTTTTTATTTGTTACCTTTATAGCTCAACTTGTCTCTTTAAGAGTTTGAGTTGGCTTAATGTGGGCCTCCATTCCCCCCCCCCCCCCCCTCACCGTTCCTGCCACCACCACAACAGCAACCCTGGGAGGACTGAAAGAGAATGACTAGCCCAGGGGTGGGCAAACTTTGCAACTTTAAGTCTGAAGGACTTCAGCTCCCAGAATTCTCCAGCCAGCAAAGCTGTCAGTGTCAGGGCCTGGGCCAGGGGTCCCCAACCTTTGCAACTTTAAGTCTGAAGGACTTCAGCTCCCAGACTTCTCCAGCCAGCAAAGCTGTCAGTGTCAGGGCCTGGGCCAGGGGTCCCCAACCTTTGCAACTTTAAGTCTGAAGGACTTCAGCTCCCAGACTTCTCCAGCCAGCAAAGCTGTCAGTGTCAGGGCCTGGGCCAGGGGTCCCCAACCTTTGCAACTTTAAGCTTTGCTGGCTGGAGAAGTCTGGGAGCTGAAGTCCTTCAGACTTAAAGTTGCAAAGTTTGCCCACCCCTGGACTAGCCCCAAAAGTCATTCTAGGCTTCTGTATCTGGAAGCTAGTCTAGAATCTGGGAATTACACAACCAGCTTTGTAATTTGGAGACAGGAGGGGCCCTGCCTGTGAGTCAGTCTTGATTCACGATGACTGCCTGAACAAGTCCCTACAATTTTCATAAGCAAGATTGTAGAAGTGCTTTGCGACTGCCTCTTCCTCCTCCTCGGACTGAGGGGAGCAGGGGGAACGGGGACTGGTCCATTCACCCAGATAGCTTCACATCTAAGGCAGAACTGGACATCGTGGTCTCTTGGTTTCCAATCTAGTGCCTTAAATACCGTATTTTTCAGAGTATAAGATGCATCTTCCCCCCCCCCCCCCCAAGTGGAAATGTTGGAGTATCTTATACACCAACTACAGCCATTTTTGGCTCCCGAAACTGCCCCTGTATCCCATATTTGTGTTTTTGCCTTCCCCCAGCCCCCAGAAGCACTCTGCAGGTTTCAGCAGGGCTGGGGGATGGCAATAATGCCCCCGCTTTTGCAAAAAATGACTTGTTTTCCACCTGTTTTTTTTTGCAAAAACGGCATTTTTGCCTTCCCCCAGCCCTGCTGAAGCCAGCAGGGTGCTCCTGGGGGCCAGGGAGGACAAAACCCTTTTTTTTTTCTTACTTACCTCTTCGAAATCTTGGTGTACCTTATACACCGGTGCATCTTCTAGTCCGAAAAATATGGTAACTACATCAAACTAAGTCTTTTTGTAGCAAGGCCACTACTTCGCTTAAGGGAAGCTGACCAAGCACCGAGATTGGAGGGGGATGCTTGGGAGAGAAAGGAACTCTGCCACCTTGGCAAGCTGCTCCAAGGTCATACAACTGGAAGAAGGAGGGAGCCGCATACCAACCTGGGCTCAGATGGGCTGTTATGGAAACATCTTGCAGGAACTTGGCTGGTGGGCAGTGAGAGGCAGACAGAGGGGGAACTGTGTGATTTTGGAGGCAGATTCTCAGCTCTGGCTTTGCCTTATTGCTTTACCCTTGACCTCTCATAAAACTATACCTTTCTCAACAAATGGAGCCAACGATCATTTTTTTTACTTGGAAGATTAATCTGCAACAGGTTGGACATTGGCTTTACACAGGGCTTTGCTGGAAGAGAGCTTCCAGGGGAGAAGATCTGCTCATCACAGCCAAGAAGGAGAAATCATTATCCATATCTTTTCAGAATTCTTTGGGTGGGTTAAACTAGGCCTGGAAGAAAGAAGAGGGGTTGATATCCTTTGTAACCTTAATGTGGAATGACAGGAGAATTCCGATGGGAAAGCATTTATTTGCCTTCCTGGTAACCTCAGCGGGGCCATGATTATTGTTAATTGGAGTCGTAGGGCAGGCTCTGCTAGGGAGAATTAAAGCAGGAATTTGCAACCATCTGTACTGGGCCCAGAGTCACCATTTCCTCCTCCTCCTCTTCCTCCTCCTCCTCTGCCTCACAGCTCAGTCTCATTCTCACCAGCACTAGGCACAGGACTAATTTCTCTGCCCATGCCAAGACACCTGGTGAATCCATTGCTGAAATGGCCACCTGAGAAGCCGGGAGCTCTCCCGAAACAGGCCAAATGGATGGCCCCTTTCTGCTTCCGGCCAGGTGGATATATTTTGGGGACCTGATGATTTGGAGTGATGGGCCATATGCCGCTAAATGGGGAAGGCAGGTCCAGTTGATGTCCCCGTGCATCGTACCAGGCCTGTAACCACTTAGTGTTCCTGGAGCAGTGGTGGGTTACGACCAGTACGCCCCGGTATGGGTGTACCGGTGCCTGCTGGGAGCACCAGGTAGCATTCTGGTACAATGCTCCGGAGGGCCCGCCTGCCCGTGTTCGTTACATGCACGGAGTGCACAGCGCTTGCACGACGCTCCGCCGAGCAGCTTGCACGGAGCCTTGCGGAGTCGTCATGGAGCATCGTGAGCGGTAAGTACACATGTGCACGCAAACTGCACACATTCATGTGGTGGACGCCCGGCCCCGTTGCATCGTACCAGTTGCACCGGGATCCAGAACCCACACTGGTTTGTGTGTTATGTCAAAACAGGCAGTAGGGGAGAACTACATTGTGTTACAAATTCTACCCCATTTATAAGTGCCTCATCTGGCTGTGAAGGTAACACTCATTGCAAGTATTACAAATATGAAAGGTTACGACGTACAAAAGGCAAACAAATGCAATTCCATATCTCAGGATGAATTTGTTTAATTTCGACAATTGTGCCTTGACCTTAGGTATGAAACCACTTCATACATTGGACAGCCAGCTGCTTATAATAGCAAATGCCCATATGCATTGGGACCCTGAATATTCGGACGTAAAGCTTGTCCAGACGATGATGTTTGTCTCCGAACTTAAAAATATCCTCGAGAAAGCCTCTGGTCGGCCTGGAAGCCCAACAGCAGACACAAATTCCATTCCTCTGGTGCTGTGTGCAGATCTCAACTCCCTGCCTGATTCAGGTAATTCGGAAGCAAGCTGCCTGGACTTTGGAGTTGATCCACGTCCTAATTTTTTAAGAATAATTTTAATCTTTGTGCAAAACTTAAAAATATTCTTAGAAGAACCACTGTCAATGTTTAAGACACTATGTTTAATTATGATTGTTACTTGAGTGAGAGGGAATTAGAAGATCAGATCTTTTATGCCTACTCTGTTTTTTTCCAGAAGCTGTTTTTTTAGGTAATAAAGAGCAAAATAGATCAAGCAGTAATGGCATCTACTTTTCTTTACACATCTCGAGAGTTTTTAAAAAGGTGTCTCTACATGATTAAATTTGAAAAAGGGGGTTTATTAGGGAATGCAATCGTTTTGAGTAAAAGAAATGGATCTAAGCATTGGTGTTGAGATTAAAATTAATATCTAGAGAATATCTGATGAATTAATAAGCTTGTTGCAATATTTTTATTAAGAAAATGCTTAAGAGTAGGGAAAGGTGACTTTTACATGTATATAAGAGTGTCTGAATTTTCTTGGAGAGAGAAGCATGGTAGAAAATGCATTTCTACCAAAATAATTGCAACATGATTCCACTCCGGCTTTTGCCAAAGTAGAAAAATGATTTTTCAATTGAATAAATAAAAGAAGTAATTGGAAAAGGGCAGTCTATAATTGGACCAGGTCAGCTGTGGAGAAAATGTTGAAATGTTCCAAATATTGAGATGCACACCCAAATTGTGTGTTTTATTTCTTTGGAAGTTCATTCTCTCCTATGCAATGAACACAGGATTGCCGCTTCACAATTAAAGTCTGATCTGTGTTCTTGAATCAGTGTGGCTTCACTTCTCAAAGCTAAGCTTTCTCTGACATATTTCTCAGATTGTATAGATTAGTATTTTAATATCGGCAAAGATTTTGGCGGTAGGCTGACTTGCGTGAATATCCACAAGTTGTTGGTCAAACTAGCAATTTCTCATTTGGTGTACTGGTCATTTTTATCCATAAACAAGAATGTGGCAGGATATTAAGCAACTTTCTAATTCCAGTGCAGTAAATCCAGTTAGTGAGTCTTCAATAACAATTGTGGCTCTAACTACCGAATAATAAAATTTTTTTTGTAAATGTTCATAATTGTCTAAGGAAAAACAAATGGTTTGCTTGCTGTTGCGCAATGAACATTGAAGAGTTACAGTGCAATTCAGTCTTTCAATTGTTGGTTATTCAAACCAGGTGTTGTGGAATACTTAAGCAATGGAATAGTGGCCGACAACCACAAAGACTTCAAGGAGCTGCGTTACAACGAGTGTCTCATGAACTTCAGTGGCAATGGAAAGAATGGGGCTTCTGAAGGAAGAATCACCCATGGTTTTCAACTCAAGAGCGCCTATGAAAACAACTTGATGCCTTATACTAATTACACTTTTGATTTCAAGGTAAGTGCAGTTTAATTTTAAAAAAAATAGTCCCAAAAGAACTGTAAAACCCACACCATCCAAGGTGGTTTGTGAACTCCCAGGTGGGAAAAAGGATGACTGTCCATAAATCTCCTCCTACTTTAAATTTAATTAAATTTTATTCTGTAGTCTTATTTATTATATGTCCGTTTTATTAATATGTTTGTATTTCCGCTTTTAATTTCCTGTGCACCGCCCTGAGTCCCTTCGGGGAGATAGGTGCGGTATAAAAATAAAATAAAATAAAATAAATAAATAAATCTGTACAGGTAGTCCCCATTGGCCACCATATTTAAAAGGAGATGTACATTCTGGATCAGAACATGTTCGGTCTGATGTTTTTGTAAGTTAGTGCTCCACAGTGGAATCCACCCATTTTTAACAGTTGAAAGGTTGGTTGCAAGTTCTTTTTTCACTTTAAGCTTGATCTAAATTAGTATTTTAGTATTTATTAGATTTGTATACCGCACCTTCTCCCTTTCGGGACTCAGGGCGGTGTACAGGCAGCGATAAAAATCAATAATACAAAAGGTAAAATATATTAAAATATATTACATAATTAGCCTGTCCTTAAAACCCCTGCTAAAAAACCCTACTAAGACAGTTTAAAACTACGACAGGCCGGCCGCACGAAATAAATAGGTCTTCAAGGCCCGACGGAAGAGTCGTAGGTCCGTGGTCGTCCGTAGGTCAGGGGGTAGGTCATTCCAGAGGGCAGGGGCTACCACAGAGAAGGCTCTCCCCCTGGGGGTCGCCAGCCAACATTGTCTGGCCGACGGCACCCTGAGGAGGCCCTCTCTGTGGGAGCGAACTGGTCGGTGGGAGGTGTTTGGCAGCAGGAGGAGGTCTTGCAAATAGCCAGGTCCCTTGCCATGGAGCGCTTTGAAGATGGTCACTAATATCTTGAAGCGCACCCGGAAAGCCACAGGCAACCAGTGCAGCTCCCACAGGAGAGGTGTCACATGGGAGCGCCTAGATGCTCCCAAAATCCCCTGCGCGGCTGCATTCTGAACCAACTGGAGCCTCTGGGTGCACCTCAAGGGAAGCCCCATGTAGAGCGCATTGCAATAGTCCAGGCGGGAGATGATGAGGGCTTGAGTGACCGTGCGTAAAGCGTCACGATCCAGAAAGGGGCGCAACTGGCGTATCAGGCGAACCTGATAAAAAGCCCCCCTGGCCACGGCCATCATATGATCTTCCAGAGACAGCCGAGAGTCCAGGAGGACACCCAGGTTGCAAGCCCTCTCTGTAGGGCTCACAACCTCCAATGACCGAATGCTGTGGGATCCTGATTGGCTTGCAGTCTAATTCAGGAGTCTCCAAACATGGCAACTTGAAGATGCGTGGACTTCAATTCCCAGAATTTCCCATCAGCATGGCTGGCTGAGGAATTCTGGGAGTTGAAGTCGACGCGTCTTAAAGTTTCCATGTTTGGGGACCCCTGGTCTAATTTAACTGAAGGAGACCATCATACGTCTCCTCGCTTAACAAACAGTTGCTTAACAACCATTCAAAGATACGACAGATCTTCCCAAACCACTTACCACCTGGTTCCAGAATTCCAGTGGCCGCACAAACAGACCATGGTCATGTGATCACATTTTGGGTGCTTGGCAACTGGCTTTAATTTACAGCCATCCCGCGAGCCACATGACCGTTTTTTGGGCGTTTTCTGCCCATTTCCAGCATTTACTTCCAGATTCTTACAAAAATGCCCATTGAAGGAAACAAGTTCACTCAACAACAACAAAAAAAAAGGTCATAAAATTGGATTCATTCACATGCCCTTAGCCTCCATGACTACTGCATTTTTCAGAGTATAAGACACACCTTTTTTCCCTCAAAAAAGAGGGTGAAAATCTGGGTGCGTCTTATAAACCGAATACAGCATTTTTGGCCTCCTGAAACCCTGCCCTCTTTGCAAAAATGGCCGTGCAGAGCCTTTAGGAGGCTTCCAGTGCTCCTGGGGGCTGGGGAGGGCAGAAATGAGCGAATAATGGGACGGTTTTTGCTCATTTGTGCCCCCCAGCCTCTAGGAGCACTCTATAAGCCTCCTAAAGACTGTTCATGTCCTTTTTATTTGACAAAAACGGGCCTATTTTTGTGAAAAGCGGGCCGTTTTGGGGAGGTCTGCAGAGTGCAAAAACTTTTTTTTTAAAATTTGCCTCTTCAAAATCTTGGTGCGTCTTATACTCTAAAAATACGGTAATTCTAAGCTTAGTTATAATCATACGTTGAAGACTAACTGAACAGATGCCAATGGGACCTTCGTGTTTCATACAGTTATCATTTTCACCGCTTGTAACAACAAACCATAATTTCATTCCCATCAATGGGAATTAAATCAAGCCGGGGGGGGGGGGGGGGGGGGCTTTATATCCCTCCCTGATAAATCGTTCAAAGCCCATGCAGATTTTCAATCTGAAACCCCCCATTTCATGTACCTTAATATTTAAGGGCTGAAAAGGAACATTTCTTTATTTAAAGGGGAACATAACCTAATCCCGTGATGGCGAACCTTTTTTTCGCTTCGGGTGACAAAAGCACCTATAATTGAATGCCCCCCCTGCGTGTGTGACCCCCCCCCCTCCCGCTGCCCCACACATGCACGCACAACTTTCTTGGAGTCTGGGGAGGGCGAAAACGGGGGTTTGTGTTTTCTGTCTGTATTTATATTTTCTTCCTCTCTCTCTCCCTCTCTCTCCCTCTCTAGGGTGTAATTGACTATATTTTTTATTCCAACACTCACATGAATGTGCTTGGTGTCCTGGGGCCTTTGGATCCTCACTGGCTGGTTGAGAACAACATCACGGGGTGCCCCCACCCTCACATCCCTTCCGACCACTTCTCACTGTTGACTCAGCTTGAGCTCCACCCTCCATTCCTGCCTCCGGTCAACGGCATCCACTTGCCAAACAGGAGATAGTGCTGCTGTTCCTGGAGGGCAGGGAACCACCCCCCCTCCCTCCCTACCCCTTCCTTTGTTTATGGACTTGTACAGTTGTAAATCAAAGTCTGTAGGAGTGAAGTATGGCCAACCTTTTAATAGCTGCTGCTTCATGCTCCTTTCCGTTTCTGTGTGTGTTGACAGTACAGATTTTGCACATTTTTTTCCGGTGCATATTGGTACCACTTGGCACTAGGGCTGGAACCAAAGTTGTTGTTCGTTCCCTTTTTCAATGGGGCCTTTTTTTTTTTTCCCCTTTCCTTTTCCCCCCCGGTTTTGTTCTTTAAGGCAGGGGTCCCCAACCTTTGCAACTTTAAGTCTGAAGGACTTCAGCTCCCAGAATTCTCCAGCCAGCTTTGCTGGGAGCTGAAGTCCTTCAGACTTAAAGTTGCAAAGGTTGGGGACCCCTGCTTTAAGGTACAGACGCAAAGTATACGCAGAGAAAAGGCAGCGGGCTTTATGTGTGTTTTAACAGAAAAAGCTGCCTTAATCAATGGTCAAATCAAAAAGGAGAGATTTGCTTACATGTATACATTCATAGCTAAAGGTTTTGTATTCCCCCTCCCATTTTTTTTAAAACAGTCATAGCTAGACGAGTCCTTTCCCCTGCTTCCAAATCACTCATTTTTAAAAAAAATAAAATTACCCCGCACTAGATTAGCCAACCTATATTGGCCCTGTAAGGCAGCTGTTTCTCAACCTTGGGACTTTAAGATTCTCCCAAAACGGCTTCAGGGCTGACTGTATGGACTTACTTCAACTCCCAGAATCGAAGTCCTCACCACCTTAAAATTCCCAAGGTTGAGAAACATTGCCGTAGGGAATTTGTATATCATTGGAAGTAGCACTTAACTGTTTTTAACGTTGGTTCCGAGTTCAGATTTTGTTCACCTCCCATTTGAGCTAACAAAGTTGCGAGATGTTAAGTGTTCCTGCCGTTTAAATAAAAAATAATTTTAAAAGATTGCTCTATGCAGGAGAGAGCTTTTCCATCAATATCTGATTGCATCTGGCACTAAAGTCGCCAGCGTATTCTGCCCTGCTGCATCACCTCCATTTCCGAACTGTAAAAACTTGCATGCTCTGGTCTGAAATTCACTGAATCGCCTCCCTTTGCACTAAGGGGCAGGGATGAGTCTGAACCTCCTGTGGCTTGACGCCATGTTCTCTGCCAGGAAAGTAAGACGGCACCTGTCTTTTCACTTGAAGGGAATGACACACTGGATCACTTCAGAGAAAACACAGGTAGAGAGACAGATGGCCGAGAGGGAACCACAATAAATTCAGGATATCCAATTAAACGTTTGAATCCTGCATTTAAAATCGGCGATGCGAATCCTTCAGCTAAAATGTCCACCGTATACAAAAGAGATTCCAACCCAAACGCCACCCATCTTTTAATATTTTTTTTTGTAAATTATAAACCCCTTCCGTTGCCCTTTTAAGGTATTTGGTTAAGAAAGGTTAGTAGAAGAGGGAGATAAATGTTTAGTTCCAACCGGTTTTGTTTTTCTGGGTGCAATTTTTTGTTTCAATACAAAAAGCGAGAATAATGTTAACCTAACCATTCCCTCCACATTTTCCCCCTTTTTTTCTCTGAACCCTAGTCGCCAAATAGCCATGTCATGCTTTTAATTCTTTTTGTTGTTGTTATTTCTTTTTCTTCTTCTTCTTCTTCTATCAAGTTGGGTTGGTTTTGTTTTGTTTTTTCAAATGGGGAACCTGCTTGTTTTGTTCCCAGCTGTTAATTTTCTGATTTTAAGAAATCTTTAAGCATCCTCTTGCGTGCACGTGTGCTTCTGGTGGCCATTTTAAAAACCTTTCTTTTCTTTTCTTTCTGGAGGGTGGAAAAATATATATATATATATGATTTTAATGCCATCTCTTTAAGAGAGAGATGTGGTGGTTTTTGTTTTTTTAACTCACTCAGAGCAACTGCTATTGTGACGGGCTTGAGCAGAATATCAGGGGCTTGGCTCTTCCAGGACAGAGAAGGGATACGAAGCAAGCAAGATGGTGGGTACCTGGCCCTTGGAATGTGGGGTACCTTCCATCTTGGCCGTTTTGATCCCTTGCACCTGTCGCTGCTGCCGAGCCGTATCAGCGAAAGAAAAACATTTAGCAGTAAGCCCCTAAGTGCAGGGGTGGGGGGAACGATGCCCCTTTTATGACTTGTGGACTTCATCTCCCATGCTGGCTCAGGAATTCTGGGAGTTGAAGTCCACAAGTCGTAAAAGGAGCATCGTTTCCCCATCTCCCCCTTCTCCCCCCCCCTTAGTGGGTAGAGTTACCCTTCATTTTTCAACAGCAGCAACGAAAGCAAATCTGTTTTTATGTTTTGGGGTATTTTCTGCTTGCTGCTATCCGAGATTCCTTGAGCTTATATTTTAAACTTTTCATGCACTTTACTATTTCTAATCTGGAAAAAAAACAACAAATGTGATATTTTTAATAAATGAGGTTTCCATTATGTGAATGAAAATTTTTAAAGGAGCTATATTTGTCTCATGAATACGCTAAAAAACAAACAAACCCGAAAAGGAGAATAAAAAGAGTCAAGTAGTTAACTTTAAATCCTAAGGAACCGATCTCTACGGTAGCCTTTAAGATATCTCCTTCCCCTCCCTCCTTTTTGTCTGAAATAACAAAAGGGAAAAGAGAATCCGAATTCTTTACTTCTGAAGGGGGATGGCGGTGGAGCGGGATGAATGACTGAAGAATGCAATCCACTCTCAAAAGGAATTTGTCTCCATCTATTGCTGCATTACCTAGTAGAAGAAAAGAAATATTAAGCAGAGCAATAGTCCTTCAATAGGCCCAAGCTTAAACACTTAACTTTCTTGGTGTGCCTCTTGCAAGTCGGTGCAGCTAACACAACTTCAAGCCACATCCTCTTAAGGCAGGGACCCCCAACCTTTGCAACTTTAAGTCTGAAGGACTTCAGCTCCCAGAATTCTCCAGCCAGCAAAGCTGGCTGGAGAAGTCTGGGAGCTGAAGTCCTTCAGACTTAAAGTTGCAAAGGTTGGGGCCCCCTGCTCTATGGCTTTGTTTAACGTAGTGTGTGAACCAGGAATTCTGTTTGTCTTTGAGTTTCTTTTTGTGGCTGGTTCCAAGGGAAACAATGCAGAGTTTCGGATTCGCACAGTGCATTAAACACATCCCCAGAGGTGCAGGTCGATCCGTTTCCGGCTCGGCCTTCTTGAAACTGAACGACACTATGTGTAAGAAAACTCAAAATGACAGCCATACTTCAGAGCAGGACTTTGGTAGACCCACCTGGCCTTTCACTGTGTTCTTTTGACAGATCACTGCCCGCCCGCCCCTCACTGTTGACTCCCTTTGGTGGCGCGAGGGAGGCAGGCATCTCACACACTGCACACACGAGCTAACAATTTGCAAGAGCAGCTCTGTTTTAACCTGGTTCCACCCCCCCACCCCCACCCCCAAAAGGCTAAAATCGAATTATGAAGCATGAGGAGGTTTCTTTCCTTTCAAAGATCACATTCCTCCCACCCTCAACATTGGTGCAGGTATTTTCTCTTACATACCTCAAAAAAAAAGGGTTCTATATAAAAATGGCCATGTATATAGATACATTATATAGATATAGATACATAAATGGACAAGCCGATTACGATACAGTCTTGGGACGTCAACTAGCATGGCAAAACTTAATTTTGTGGACATTAACCCCTTTCGGTTTTGCTTTTTTGTAAGCCCTGGATGCAGGGAACGCGAGAGTATTCCCCAACTCCTGTTTTGCTTCCCTAGGGCTGGAACAAGAAAAATTCCCAGTCCAGGTTGTGCTCCCGAATCATCGTCTGTATCCTTTTGGAGGCATATATTTTATTTTTTAACTTTTTTCTTTTTGTGCTCTGGAGGTATGCACTAACACATTTCCCTTCCTCCTCCTCCTCATATGTGCATGTTAACTAGCAAAGTGAGCAATAGTTCCCACCATACTTCACTCCCAAACTATTTTTGGAGATGTTTGTATAAAATGGAGTTTAAAAAAAAAAAAAATCGCCTGTGATTGTATATGAACTGCAAAGGAGCCGGTTTATTAAATAATACAAAACGAAAACAAAACAAAAAAAACCACACGCCATGTTTTGTAATGTTGTTGGGAGGATAGGAAGGAGGGGACAGAATTTTTTTTTAAAAACTGGGAACATTTGTATACCTTTTAAATTCCTTTTGAGGTTTGGTTTTAGTTTAGGAATCAGTGTTTCTCAACCTTGGCGACTTGAAGTCCTGTGGACTTCAACTCCCAGAGTTCCTCAGCCAGCACAGGACTTCAAGTCGCCAAGGTTGAGAAACACTGGTTTAGGTAATTGATGTGGTCTGGAACAGCCCTGTGCCCTTTTCTTGGTGCCTTTTTAGAAATTGCACACGGCTTTGGTTTTTCGTATTTATAAAGCAATCCTTGCATTTGTCTCAGTCCAGGAAGACGCAAGGAGGATTTAGCCCTGTTCCCAAGCAGAACCGAATGCCGCTTCTTAGACAAGTGATGTTGAAGCGCATCATAAGGCAGGGTGCCCCAAAAATTGCTATTTAACCCAGGCCAAACAGCCTTCGTTGCTTCTTTCGCTGCTTGCGGGTGAATACAAAGGATCATCGAACTGAAGCTGCTGATGTTGCATCTTCTGAGCCCATACTTTTCTTTCTAAAATAAGGATTTGCAGGAGTCTCGGATTACCTTCCTTTCTGTGGGGCGACCATAAATGGTGCTATCTGGAAGTTCAGATGTTGGATTTGCAATGCTTCTAGATCAGTGGTCGTCAACCTGCTCCTTACTGCCCACTAGTGGGCATCCCAGCTTTCATGGTGGGCAGTCGGGGTTTTGTCCGATACTGAAGCACTTTCCTTTTTTTTAAATTTAATTGACTTCCCTACTTTATAAATCCCCATTATTGTGGAACCGGTGGGCGGTTAGAAAATTTCACTACTTACAGAGATACAAAAGTGGGCGGTAGCTATAAAAAGGTTGACTACCCCTGCTCTAGAGCCTTAGTTGCGAGGGTGATTGGATAGAAGCTAATTTAAGCATCAGAGTGTCACTGAATTTTATCTATTTGTAACGGCTGTAGCCTGCCAGCAGCCACCAGAGCTGGCAGCAGATTCGGACAGTGAGGAGGTTGGGGAAGAACATGGGCCAGTCCTGGAGTCTGGAGAAGAATTGGGGCCGTCTGACAGTTATCATCTGCCTTCAGAGTCAGACATCAGTGAGGCAGAGGAACAGCTGGAGCCTGTTCCCAGTATGCACATGCGCAAAGTTGCCAGACGAAGGGAACGGCTAAGGAACAAGGGTCAATGAGAGTAAAGCCACAGTGGCCCTTCCCATAGGGCAGGGATGTCCAAACTTGGGAACTTTTAAGACTTGTGGACTTCAACTCCCAGAATTCCCCAGCCAGCTATGCTGGCTGGGGAATTCTGGGAGTTGAAGTCCACAAGTCTTACAAGTTTGGACATCCCTGCCATAGGGAATAATGTATAGTATAATCTTCATTGCCATGTACTTAAATATAACCAATTTCGTTGTATTTAAGTACAATGACAATAACAGATTATACTTCATAAAAAAGGAGCGAAAGGGGAGGGGAGTTTGCAGGAGACAATTGGTTCCTTCCTGCATTCTTGCCAAACATTGCGGCGTCTGAAAGATATCTGCTGCTGTGGCCTAGAGGTGGCTCTCTTGCCTTGCAAGCAGGAGGTTGTGAGTTCGATCCTAGGTAGAGGCAGATGTAGGGTCTCCTGCCTGGGCAGGGGGTTGGACTAGATGACCTACAAGGTCCCTTCCAACTCAATCTGTTAATATCAGCCTGGCCACTCTCCAAGCCTGATCAAGGTGGGTAAGTGTGAACTCTCTTGAAAGACTGGGGGAGAGGAAAGACTTTGCTGGAGAGGAATTCACTGTCAATTAATTAAAAAGGGGTTTATCGGGACGAGGACTTGGCTTCGTGCTGCTGGGGGAGGCCTACGTCAGAACAGTAACTCTTCATTCAGCTCTGGTTTAGCACAATCAGATCAAAGAATGGTTCTACATGTGGGATGATTATGCATGGTGTGGACAAAGTAGAAAAGAAAAAACTTCTCCCTATCGCACAACACTAGAACTAGGGGGCACTCCATGAAACTTTTGATAGCTAGACCTCAAACAAATAAGAGGAAGTACTTTTTCACCCAGAGGATCACTGGTCTATGGAACTCCCTGCCAGAAGAAGTGGTGACAGCTGTCAGCCTCGACACCTTTAAGAAAGGATGAGAGGAGTTCATGGAGAACAAGGGTATCCATGGCTATCATTATGGATGCCTAAGGACACCCTCCGGGATGGAGAGATAGGCAGGATATTTCTCAATGCCATTTGCAGGGAATCACAAGCAGGTGAAGACATCTGCTTGGGAAGACCCTGAAGCCAATGGGGAGCCCCTGTGTGAGACAGAATGCTGGACTGGATGGGCTGTGGCCTCTTCCAGCAAGGCTGTTCTTATGGAAATGACAGGTGATAGCTGATGTGCACTTCTCACAGGTGCCATTGCCTCTATGCAAACCACACGGAGGCCCCCCAGATGTTGCACTAGACATTCCTTTCATGAACCTCAAGCCACACCTGGACCTAAAATTCCTTGCAAGCAAAACAAAATCCGTATCTACTAAGTGCTGACATCATATATCTTTAGTAGAAAAGTAGATTGGTCAAAATCGATATGGGGGAAAATTCCGCTCCGACACAAATGGGATTCATGGCGTCACAGCATCTCCTAATGCCCTCTTGTGCATTATTTCCTTCAGAAGTGTGGCATGTACTCGCTGAAGATTATGCGTTTTGGAGGGTTGTTCAACCCAGGCACCTGGGCATTTGCAGCAAAAGTGAATCCATGCCAACTTTGCCTTTGGTATCTCTAGTCAGCTTGTTCTCTTTTCTTTTTTCTGTCTTTGCTCTTAGTTCTTAATAAAGAACAGAATTCACCACAGTAATCGATATATCATGTGGAAATAAGCCATTTATTCGCTTCCCCTATGTTTATTAGAATAAAATCTTTATACAGTTCATTGTTATCCCAAACCATCTTAGCCGCCTCTTTTCAGAAAGTGACAATGGAGGGGATCCAAATTTAGTTAGAATGGGCCCATTAAAATCTATGCATCTTGAGATTCTCATTGGTTGTCCTTTTTAAAGGTAAAGGTCTCCCTCATATGTGCTAGTTGTTCCTGACTCTAGGGGGGCGGTGCTCATCTCTGTTTCAAAGCCGAAGAGCCAGCGCTGTCCGAAGATGTCTCCGTAGTCATGTGGCCGGCATGACTAAATGTCGAAGGTGCACAGAACGCTGTTCCCTTCCCACCAAAGGTGGTCCCTATTTTTCTATTTGCATTTTTTACGTGCTTTCGAACTACTAGGTTGGCAGAAGCTGGGACAAGTAATGGGAGCTCACTCTGTTATGCGGCGCTGGGGATTCGAACCACCCAACTGCCAACCTTTCTGATCGACAAGCTCAGCGTCTTAGCCGCTCAGCCACCGCATTGGCATATATATATATTTTTAAAGCATTGTCTTAATTCCTACTTCAAGATCAGCTTTCTACTGAGAAAAATAGGAAAATCCAGCTTTTTACTTGGCATTTTTTTGTCCTTTCCTGAATAAGAAAGAAGAGAACGTCCTCCTTCAGTCCATTATAGGTACTAGGTCCCTGTGGACCACATTCAACCCACCCGTGGTCTCTCTTTTTGTGTGGACAAAAAGTTCAGATCTATTTTTAACATACTTTCTCATTATTCCCGTGTGCAAGCCACAAGGACCAAGAAATTGAAGTGTATGAGCCCCAAAGCTAAGAAATTGAGGTGCTTATCAGAAGCATTTTACTGCCGTTTTCCTTACAACCTCAAAGTTAAAATCCATTCCAAGAAGTTAATTTTAATGGCGTTTTAAATCTTGAGGGCATTAAACTGTTGGGCTCTTACTATTCTTTGTGTTGGTTAAAAAAACACACCAAAGATTCAGTTGATAGGCACAGTCTTCACCGTGACAATGAATATATACTTTAATTGTATGAATACAAACATTTTATAACTACGTCCTATTAAAATAGTAATTATATCGATGTACAAATAATTTACAGCAATTCTGTTAATGTCGAAGACAAAGAATGGGAACAAAGAGGTTACAAAATCTCTTGAGATTTGCAACAAAAAAAAGAAAAATTGCAGAAATGTAAGAAGTCCACAATGGAACAATTTTTACCGAGTGAGCATCAGATGCAACTTCCTGAGGACTTAAGAAAGAATTTAGATTTCCTAAATTTGAAACAACGGTAGCCAAGCATCCAAATTTTGATTGTATGACCATGGGGATGGTGCAACGGTCATAAGTGAAAAGCAGCCATAGGTCACTTTTTTCAGTGCCCTTGTAACTTTGAATGGGTTCTTAAATGTGTAAAACTCATTTTAATCCCTTTTAAACCCTCCAATGCGCAAAATGGGGTTTAAAAATACGAGTGGGTGTAAGCCACTAGGCTACTGTGATGGGAGTTCTGGGCATTGACACACACTTATCTTTGTTTGCTAATGTAGGAAGTTAAAACGCACCCTTCTCCTAGAAAAAAATGAAATATCCTGGGAAATATTGAAAAGGCAGAATATTATATTTCCCGGGATAAGAAATGGAGAAACATGTTTTTAGGCGTTAAGATTCACTCTTATTAGCCCCCACCTTTGTCAATGGGCCATTAAAATGCTTGAGCCAGTCTGTTCTATAGAATAGAATAGAATAGAATAGAATAGAATAGAATAGCAGAGTTGGAAGGGGCCTTGGAGGTCTTCTAGTCCAACCCCCTGCCTAGGCAGGAAACCCTACACCACTTCAGACAAATGGTTCTCCAACATCTTAAAAACTTCTAGTGTTGGATCATTCACAACTTCTGGAGGCAAGCTGTTCCACGGATTCATTGTTCTCACTGTCAGGAAATTGATCCTCAGTTCTAAGATGCTTCTCTCCTTGATTAGTTTCCACCCATTGCTTCTTGTTCTGCCCTCAGGTGCCTTGATGAATAGTTTGTCTCCCTCTTCTTTGGAGCAACCCCTGAGATATTGGAAGACTGCTATCCTGTCTCCCGTGGTCAGTCCTTCTTTTCCTTAAATTAGACATACCCAGTTCGTGCAATCGGTCTTTGTATGTTTTAGCCTCCAGTCCCCTAATCATCTTTGTTGCTCTTCTCTGCACTCTTTCTAGAGTCTCCACATCTTTTCTACATCGTGGCGACCAAAACTGAATGCAGTATTTCAAGTGTGGCCTTCCCAAGGCGTTATAAAGTGGTATTAACACTTCACGTGATCTTGATTCTATCCCTCTGTTTATGCAGCCTAGAACTGTGGTGGATCTCCCCCTTCAGCTCCAGGGTGATGGGATTAAGGCCTGATAGTATTAGATCTTTACCCATCTCACCGCAGGGCACCTGGGAAGAAGCAATGCTCAACCAAACTTGGACTCAAAGCGCAGCCTACAGAGATGCCCCTGCATGGTCCCCAGGGGGGAGTGACAACCAATCAGAAATCAAGATTAAGATCAAAGGCCAGAGAGGTTATAAAACCCGGGACTTTCAGCATCTCTCTCTTTTTCTTTACCCAACATCTGGAATCATCTGATCCCCCTTTTCTGTTCAGGAGCTCAAGCCATGTGGTTCCATCCACCATTAAACCATCTTTCTAAGCAGCCTCTGTGTTTCCAGTGTCTTTTTCCCCACTTGGAACTGAACCCAGGTGGACATTTCTTCCAACAGTAATTTGCTCAAAAAAAGGATGTTTTCGAAGAGTGAAAGAAGAAAAGATGAAAAACTGTATCATCTCCAAATGTTGGTGGCCGCATAGCTTCTGGCTTTTGCACAGAATTCATGCCTTTTAATACATTCAGTTAGTTGGAAAAGGTGGCTTTGGTGTTGTTACTTTACTTTACTTTACTTTTATTTGATTTCTATACCGCCCTTCTCCCTTTCGGGGCTCAGGGCGGTGTACAGCCAGAATAAAAATAATAGTACAGAGTTTAAAACAATATTAAAAAGAAATATTAAATAATTGGCCAATATTTAAAAATCCCAAACTAAAATCACTATTAAAAAATTGTTGTTGTTGTTTAATGGACACAGGGGCTCCTGTTTTTTTTAAATTAAGCAATTTAAAGTCTCTTGCCAGACTCCATTATAAAGATCTGTTTTACAACAGCTCCTAAGAGTTGTTTCAAAACACCAAATGTATTCAACATGCCAAAAAAGGCTGGTGGCATTTTTTTATTTTTTTTTGCAAAAGGAATATATTTTCATCACAAAGCCAATACAACATTAGGCACAGTTAACAGTTTGTGGCAAATATCCAAAACATAATGAATATCCAAACACAACTCTGTTATTGTATTGTATTGTTAAAAGGAATGTCCTTCTGGGTTTGGCTCCAAGTGGGGAAGAAGACACTGGAGACATGGAGGCTGCTTGGAAAGATGGTTTAATGGTGGACAGGACCACATGGCTGGAGTCCTGAACAGAAAAGGTGCTTACATGCTTCAGTGTTGGTGGACAGGAAGAGAAGGGCTGAGCAAGGGGCTTGCAGGGACCTAGCTATCTGCGGGATCGGATCCTGCCCCATACTTCCTCACGGCCAATTCGCTCCCACAGAGAGGGATTTCTCCGGGTGCCGTCCACTAGACTTTGTCAGCGGGCAACGCCCAGGGGAAGGGCTCTCTCTGTGGTGGGCCCTGCCCTCTGGAACGACCTCCCCCCCGATATTAGAACTACCACGGACCTCAGTTCCTTCCGTCTGAAATTGAAAACGCACTTTTTCTGCTTGGCCGGCCTAGGGTAGCCTCTCTACTATAGTATTATAGGGTTATAGGATTTTAGTGAATTGGGGAATTTTAGCGCAGGGTTTACTGTTTAATTTGTTTTTATTTAATTGTTTGTATTTTCATGTGTATTTATTGTTTTAACTTCCCTGTGCACCGCTCCGAGTCCCCTTGGGGAGAGGGAGCGGTCTAGAAATTAAATTATTATTATTATTATTATTATCAACTGTTTGACCCCACCTATCTGTTTCCTGTTCCTGTGTAAGAACTGTACTCTGATTGGTTGCCAGGCTCCCATGGGCTGAGTCCAGGTTGGGTAAGGCCAGTCCTACCTTAATCCCATGACTCTGGAGCTGAAGAGGAGAACTCTTTATTATGTAAAGTGGACTAGCCCAGGCCTTAATGGCCCATTGACAAAGGGGGTGGGGGCAGGAGGCTGCAGGAGACAAAACCTGTTTCTTCATTTTCACATCTAGGGAAATATAATATTCTGCCCTTTCAATATTTCCTAGGGTATTTCATTTTTCTGGGAGAGAGATGGGTGATAACTTTCCACAGTATAATACATTGTGGATACGTGCCACAAATAGAGCAATGCACAGTGGTTGAAAGTTTAAGCCAGAAAGTGTAGACAAGGCTGGGCTACCCATCAGCCACAGCCTGAAAGGTGAATTTCATTCACATGAAATTAAACCTTTTTTTAAAAAATCAACTGCACCCTTTCTGAATGGTTGGTGAATTTCCCTTTCTTTTCAGCAAAACAGCTCAGACATTCTTGCAGGATACAAAATAGAAGGAAAATATTGGAGGGAATCTTGGGATATGAGCAGCAGGATTATGACTATGAGAAGTTCCTAGGAGAGAGGCTGCATGCTGAGTACATCATAATTATTAAAAACTAACTAGAAGCGAAACTGCTGTGGAATCGTAGCTCTGGGTGGTAACGGCAGAGTAGCTGCCTAGTATAATTATTCAATAGTAGCCTTGCTAGAATTGTTTAGTTTCCTTTAAGCAAACACACAATATCTTGCATTTTATTCCAAAACAGTCATTGTTTTCCCCCGTCTGCCTCCTGCCACCAGCTTTTTCCAAGGAATGACGAAATTGCCACTTCAACGGATGCAATTAAATCTATACATATGGAAAGATAAACCTGGTGCTTTCAGGATGGGCTGTTTTTTTCTCAAGACATATTAAGGATGTGTTGACCCCCAGAAAAATCCATTTGCAAATTAGCTGGAATCAAAGCAAATGTGTTGTTATTACATAACCTAAAGTTTCTGATGATTTTAAACATTAAAAACAGCTATAAGTGTCTTGCAAGGAAAGGTACCTACAGTATATCACAGAAGTGAGTATACCCCCTCACATTTTGTAAATATTTAAGTATTGCATAACTCCTTATAGGAGTTGAATCCTATGTCAGTTTTGGTATGGGTCACCAAGAAATAACAATTATATTGTTTAAAATGTTAAAACCACTTCATTTCATGTTGCTAATCCTCAAAGCAACCAGCATAATAGGCCAATAATGTGATTTTCCTATTTTGTAGAGGGCTAGATAAAAGGATAAGGATGATAAAATCCAGGACACTGTTCTGTGGATTGAGCAATTTCACAAAATAAGACATACATTTGCACAGGATAAAGTACGGGGGACTCACTTAGCGACTGATTGCTCTCTCTGTGACCAGTTGAAGTTAAAACAGACTTTAACAGAGTTGGAAGGGACCTTGCAGGTCATCTAGTCCAACCCACTGCCCAAGCAGGAGACCCTACATCTGCCTCTACCTAGGATCGAACTCACAACCTCCTGATTGGGAGGTGAGAGCTCCACCTCTAGGCCACAGCAACAGATTCCTCAGAGCTACCCTACAACCTAGTTATGACGATGGCCACATATACACACACCCCGGTCATCGCATGATCTCATTTTGGGTGCTTGGCAATCAGCTCGTGTTTATGGCCATTTGCCGCATCCTGTGGTCACCTGACTGATTTTGGGCAGATTTGGCCAGTTTCTGTCATTTACTTGCTTTCAAAAGGGTATAACTGTGGGCAGGGGGAAGGATTCAAACATTTTAGCAACCAGTTCTCTGCCCAGTTGCTGAGTGGACGTGACCATGGTGGGCGCAGCCTACTCAGCCTCCTGCACCATGGCGGGGTGGTGGTGGTGGTATTTTACACTCCCCAGGCTCCGGAGGCTTCTCTTGAGCTTCCGGGAGTACACAAACTGCCTCCCCCGGGCTCCGGAGGCTGGAAAACAGAGCAGTTTCTGGACTTCCAGAACTTCTGGGAGGTTGTTTTTTGCCCTTCCAGAACCTCCGCATGGGCCCTGCACTTATCTGGCATCCACAATGGGCCATGTGGGGACTCTGGTGGGGGGAGGGGTGGGCGGGGCCAGCCAGTCCTTGCAACTACTGTTTCGATGAACCAGATGTAAAATTAGCATCCGGTTCACTCGAACCTCTGCGAACCGGCTGAATCCCTCTCCTGACTGTGGGCCAGTTGCAAACATGTGACTACAGGAAGTAGAGGAGCTGGCTGTCAGATCTTCAAACCCGTCATAAATATCCCTGGGAAGCTCCTTAAAGTTAAGTGACCAGTCATAATGTTACATTCCTAATGTTACATTCCGAGCCGCAGAATGAAATTGTATAATCAGAATTTTAAGGGGTAATTGTTAGGGTTTTAAGGGTTTTAATAGTGATTTTAGCACAGGGGTAATTTAATTCGGTTTTAACGTTTTGTATTTTGTATATTGTTGTATTTATTGGATTTTTAATTTCCTGTGCACCGCCCCGAGTCCCCATGGGGGAGAGGGGGCGGTCTATAAATTAATAAATTATTATTATTACATTATTATTATTATAAATCAAGGACTAGGTGAAGATTACGTGAAATCCTCTGATTTGTTCCCTTTCTTTGCTTCAGAATCCCCATGTCTTGTCAATTTATGAGTTGACACTATACAGTAATGGCCAAAATTGTGGAAAACTTTTGGGGAAAATATACAGTATTTTTGAGGTTTTATGGCTGATAATACCACTTTTTTCCTTTTTGGAGTAGTACCATAAAATTATATATCAGTGGAAAGATTATTTAATCAAGAAGGTAATGCCATAACGTTTATGAAGGATCTGCTATTAGAATAGCAGTTATAAAGAAGAAAAGTGAAACACGAAGAAAAAACGAGATATACAAAAATTATCACCGTGTCAGTTAATACTTAGCTGAGTAACCTTTAGCATGAATTACCACCTTACAACATCTTCCTAAGGAGTGAACCGAATCTTTTAGTTCTGCAGCTGTTATAATGTGAAACCCAGATTGAATGGTTGCTTCTATTCACTGGGTTTTATTGCTGGCTATATTTGGCTGTAACTTTTCATAGAATACAGATACTTGAACAAACTTGGTTGCATTACATTCTTGATTAAATTATCTTTCCATTGATATATAATTTTCGGGTACTACTCCAGTGGTGGGATTCAAACTTTTTTACTACCGGTTCTGTGGGCGGGGCTTGGTGGGCGTGGCATGGCTTGGTGGGCGTGGCAGGGGAAGGATACTGCAAAGTCTCCATTCCCTCCCGATCAGCTGGGACTTGGGAGCCAGAGAAGAGATGGGGGCGGGGCCAGTCAAAGGCGGTATTTACCGGTTCTCTGAACTACTCAAAATTTCCGCTACCGGTTCTCCAGAACAGTGTCACATACACTGAAACTGATTTAAGTTGAGAGGGGGTGACTGGCCCAAGTTCCCCCAATATCTAAGGGAGATGACTTCCCTGCTCCTAAGCCAGCTCCTTCATCACTACACAAGGCTGGCTCTCGGAAACTTTGGTCTGGTGGTTAAGGCACCAAGTTAGAAAGCAGCAGACTGTGAATTCAAGTCCCGTTTTAGCTATGAAATCCAGATTGGGTGACTTTGGGACCAATCACGAGAGATTCTGAGTTTTAGTCCCGCCTTAGGCATGAAAGCCAGTTGGGTGACTTTGGACCAATCACGAGAAATTCTGAGTTTTAGTCCCACCTTAGGCATGAAATCCAAATTGGGTGAGTTTGGGGCCAATCACCAGAGTTTCTAAGTTTTAGTCCCGCCTTAGCCATGAAATCCAAATTGGGTGTCTTTAGGGCCAATCACGAGAGATTCTGAGTTTTAGTCCCGCCTTAGCCATGAAAGCCAGTTGGGTGGGTTTGGGGCCAATCACCAGAGTTTCTAAGTTTTAGTCCCGCCTTAGCCATGAAATCCAAATTGGGTGTCTTTGGGGCCAATCACCAGAGTTTCTGAGTTTTAGTCCCGCCTTAGGCCTGAAAGCCAGTTGGGTGACTTTGGACCAATCACCAGGAGACAATGATTCTAGTCCCGCCTTAGCCACGAAAGCCTGCCAGTCTCCCTCCCTCCCTCCCTCTCTCTCCCTCTCAGCCCAACCCACCTCGCAGGGTTGTCGTGGGGAAAATAGGTGGAGAAAGGTGCGTTTTATTTGCAAAAATAAAGGCAGAGTACAAATAAATGAAAATATGCAAGACTGTACCTCTGGGCCAACTTCTGAAGCAATGAAATCACCCAAGGAGTGTCAGGATGGACACAATATTTCCATCCCTTTATCAGAGTAAAACTGAAAGAGAAAAGAGGCTGTTAGTCTTCCCAGTTCAGCAGTCCCTCAATCTTTGGGCCACCAGGGACCAGTTCGGTGGCTAGAGAGGTTTTTCCACGGACTGGAGGGGGCGTGGTTTTGCGAGCTGCCTGCATCCTGTGGAGGTCGCTTCACGTTTGGCCCAGTTTCTGGTGTGCCACGGCCCGATATTGGTTCACGGACCGGGAATTGGGGACCCATGTTCCACATGACAAGCTCCCTCTAGACCAGGGGTGTCAAACTGGATTTCTTTGAAGGCCAGATCGACATTGTAGGTTTTCTCCATGGGCCAGGGGGGGCAGGGAGTGGGGGGAGAGACAGGATGGACACCAGAGGTGGTATTCAGCAGGTTCTGACCAGAGGTGGGTTGCTACCAGTTTGGACCAGTTCAGCCGTAGTAATTTGCAGCCTGGGTCACTGGAACCAGCAGTGACCCAGGCTGGCCACGCCCCCATAGGTGTGTCATCTTGCTTTTGGCTTCTGAGCATGTGCAAAAGGATTTTTTTAGTGCTGTGCATGCGCACGGTGCACCCCTGAGCAAACCGGCAATAGCAGCAGCTGGAACCCACTCCTGGTTCTAACCAATTCTGGAGAACTGGTAGCGGATATTTGGAGTAGTTCGGAGAACCGGTAAATACTACTACTGACTGGCTGGCCCCGCCCCCATCTATTCTCTGCCTCCCGAGCCCCAGATGATCGGGAAGAAATGGGGAATTTGCAGTAACCCTCCCCTGCCACGCCCACAAAGCCATGCCACGCCCACCAACCCACACCTACAGAACCAGTAGTAAAAAAATTTGAACCCCACCACTGACGGAAGCCTCTTGTAGCACCCTGCCAGCCAAAAATGAGCTCTGTGTCTGGGTGTGTGCAAATGCGCCCCATCTGCCCTGTTTTTAGCCTTCATGTCCTCCTGCAGCATGCCCCGTTTTGGCTGGCAGAGGCACCAGGGGTTGCTCCTTCGATATTTCTAGGCCAGCCCCTGTGGGCCAGATCTAAGCCAGGGGTCTCCAACCTTTGCAACTTTAAGTCTGAAGGACTTCAGCTCCCAGAATTCTCCAGCCAGCTTTGCTGGCTGGAGAATTCTGGGAGCTGAAGTCCTTCAGACTTAAAGTTGCAAAGGTTAGAGACCCCCGATCTAAGCAACCTGTGGGCTGGATGTGGCCTTGAGTTTGACATGAGTATTCCAATCCAGATTGAAGCTCACTTACATGACCTCGGTTCTTCGGCAGTGAATTCCTCTGGGGATGACTTGAATGCGTTTCACTTGCTTGGGACTAAAAACCAGCGAAACGTGCCTTAAGCACTTGCATCTTCCCAAGTGAGCGACATGCCCTTCCATTGCCAGGCCTGTTTGCAAACCAATAAACAAAGGTTTATCATACGGCCATATATTGCATGACAGTGTGGTATGCTGGTTTAACAGTTACAGACAGGAAGGCACTACAGAGAGGGATCAATTCGGCACAAGAAACCCATTGGTTGCCCTCTGACACCACTGGATGACCTCGCCAGATCTCGCTGCTTTAGCAGAGTAAGGAAGATACTCAGAGATGATTCCCACCCTGGTCGGTGTCTCTGCACTTCTACCATCGGGCAGAAGACATCAAAGCATAGCCAGCCGAACAAACAGGTTTAAAGATAGTTTCTATCCTTGGGCTGTGAGACTTTTAAATACAACCACAATCACTCCATGCACGCCCTAGTTTTTTCTTTTCTCTCTTTTTCTGTTTCTGTTATAATTTTGCACCGGTGAGGTTAAAACCAATTTCATTGTAAAAAAAGTACATTGACAATAAAGATGATGATGATGATGATGATGATGATGATGATGATGATCATCATCATCATCATCATCATCATCATCATCATCATCATCATCATCATCATCATCATCATTATTATATTCTTAGTCTATTCTTCACATCTTGATCTTAAGTTTTTCCTCCAAAGTGCTTTTAATACCACACAGTATAACTATTTCACTTCTTTGGATCATCATAGAAAAGATGTGGGGACTCTAGAAAGAGGGCAGAGAAGAGCAACAAAGAGGATTAGGGGACTGGAGGATAAAACATATTAAGAACGGTTGCGGGAACTGGGTGTGTCTAGTTTAATGAAAAGAAGGACCAGGGGAGTCCTGATAGCAGTCTTCCAATATCTCAGAGGCTGCCACAAAGAAGAGGGAGTAAAGCTATTCTGCAAAGCACCTGAGGGCAGAACAAGAAGCAATGGGTGGAAACTAATCAAGGAGAGAAGCAACTTAGAACTGAGGAGAAATTTCCTGACAGTTAGAACAATTAACCAGTGGAACAGAAGTTGCCTCCAGAAGTTGTGAATGCCCCAACACTGGAAGTCTTTAAGAAGATGTTGGATAGCCATTTGTCTGAAACGGTATAGGGCTTCCTGCCTAGGCAGAGGGTTGGACTAGAAGGGCCTTCTCTGTGGCGGGCCCAACCCTCTGGAACAACCTGCCCCCCGAACTGCGCACCATCTCAGACCTCCGCCTTTTCCGCCAGCGTCTCAAAACGCATCTATTTCAACAAGCCGGCCTAGCATAACCTCCTGATACTGACTTTTATTAGCTGTAAATGTTAATTAGGGGAATTTTAAGATGTTTTAGCACAGGGTTATAGTTTAATAGGTTTTTAATAATCGTATAATAAGGCATATTTTAAGATGTATATTTATGTATATGTATAATTTTTTTAATTTCCTGTGCGCCGCCCTGGGTCCTTTTTTAGGAGAAGGTGCGGGTTATAAATGTGAAAAAAAAATAGCAAAGGACCGACCCGTGGTGCCTCTACTAGTGAAAACGTGGCACAGGGGCGCCCTGGATGGCCTCCTGCAGCACCTTGCCAGCCAAAATGGGGCGTGCCCCATTTTGCTGGCAGGGTGCTGTAAGAGGCTGTCCGTTCCGTCTCCCACCCCCACTGGCCCAGCCTGCAGAGGATAACTAATCAGCCCCTCCAAGAAATCCAGTTTTGCGAGACCACCTACTGCCACCGGTAGTCTCCCACCGTCCAGTGAGATCCCACAGAGTTGGCCTCCTCAGGGTGCCGCCAGCCAGCCAGTGTCGGCTGGCGACCGCCCAGGGGAAGAGCCTTCTCTGTGGGAGCGCCTTCCCTCTGGAATGAGCTGCCCTCGGAGCTTTGCATAATTCCTGACCTCCCGTCTTTCCGGTGCGCCCTAAAAAGTTGGCTTTTCCAGCAAGCCAGCCTGGCCGGAACAAAATAACGTATTCGTTTTAATTCCAAATTTAATTTGTTTTATATCATGTGTACATTGTTAATTAATTTTTTGCTTATTGGATTCTTTATTTAATCTCTTTTTAACTTTTGTAGTCTGTGTTTCTTATGTCGTACGCCGCCCTGAGTCCTTTGGGAGAAGGGCAGCATATAAATCCAATAAATCAAAATCAAAATCCAGTTTGACACCCCTGATCCAGGTAGCACATCCATTCCCCCACTCCCCCAATTCAGTGGAAGAATTGTCTTCCATAAAACGGATCCCTGGGGGCTTAAACTTTTGGGTCACCCTGATCTAGAATGTGCAAAAAAAACAAGGCTGAACTTCTCCAATCCTTGCCTAAGGGTGCCATCGTGTGTCTCAAACGGCGTCTTCCTTCTTTTTAGCATTGTTCCTTTAAGCCACATCTCAGGGTGGAACAGTCCTGGTAGCGAATTCATCCACAGAGGGGAGCAGGTCAAGCTATTTTCCAAAGCACCCGAAGGCCAGAGAAGGAATAATGGATGGAAACGGATCAAGGAGAGATTCAGCCTGGAAATAAGGAGGAGTTTTCTGACAGTGAGAACAATCCACCCATGGAACTGAAGTTGCCTTTGGAAGTTGTGGGAGCTTCATCCCTGGAAGCTTTCAAGAAGAGATTGGACTGCCATCTGTCAGAAATGGTGTGGGGCAGGGGTCAGCAATCTTAAACACTCAAAGAGCCACAAAGGTCCTAAACGGAAGCCCTCCATTCAATTCTGGAGCCAACCAAAAGTCCGGTTCCCCCACCATAGAGTCTCCTCCTAGTGTGGGATCCTTTTTCCTCTGCTGACCGGAAGTCCGGTTCCCCCACCATAGAGTCTCCACTTTTTCCTCTACCTGTCCTAACCGAAAGCCCTATCAATGGTGGAACCGACCGGCGACAGGGAGCCGCAGCAGATGAATGAAAGAACCGCATGCAGCTCCAGAGCCACGGGTTGCTGACCCTTGGTGTAGGGTCTCTTGCTTGAGCTGGGGGTTGGACTAGAGCAGTGATGGCAAACCTTTTCGGCACCGAGTGCCCAAACCGGAACATGTGTGCGTGCATGTGCGTGCATCAGAGCACCGGAAACTCGAAGACCAACTGGCTTGCGCACACATGCCTAGTTTTTAGCCATTTTTCAGGCTGTTTTTGGACTGCTTTCGGGCCATTTTGTAAGCTCTAAAGTGGTCTGAAAATGGCCCAGAAAACAGTCTGAAAACGCCCCCAAAATAGCCTCAAAACTGCCCATTTTCTGGATGTTTTTCAGGCCATTTTCTGGCACTCCTGCACCTGTGAAGACCAGCTGGCCAGCGTGAATGTGCATGCTGGAAACCAGAAGACCAGCTGGCGATGATGCGTGTGCCCACAGAATGGGCTCTGTGTGCCACCTCTGGCACATGTGCCATAGGTTCGCCATCATGGAACTAGAGGACCTACAAGGTTGTCCCCAAGGAGCATTTTTTTCATGAGGCAACTGGACTTTCTGGTTTTTGTTCGAAGATGTTTTGCTTCTCACCCAAGAAGCTTCTTCAGCTCGGACTGGAGGGTGGGGGAAATGGAAAGATTTCAACAGTTCCAAGAAGGACCCACGCCTAATTGCATCGCTCAGGTGACCCTGAGGACACAGATAAATCTCCAGGCGACCTGAACGACCCTCTAAAAGGATGCAAAGGACCAGCTGTCTGCAAGGAATATAAATCCTTCCATTTCCCCCACCATCCAGTCAGAGCTGAAGAAGCTTCTGGGATGAGAAGCAAAACCTCTTCCAAGAAAAAAAATCCAGAAAAGTCCAGTTGCTTTCTGAAAAAAGCACCTTTGGGACAAGCAGTAGAACATCTTGCCTACATTGTCGCCACGACGTAGAAAAGATGTGGAGACTCTGGAAAGAGTGCAGAGAAGAGCAACCAAGAGGATGAGGGGACTGGAGACTAAAACATATGAAGAACGGTTGCAGGAGCTGGGTATGTCTAGTTTGATGAAGAGAAGGACCAGGGGAGACATGATAGCAGCCTTCCGATATCTCAGAGGGTGCCACAAAGAAGAGGGAGTCAAACTATTCTCCAAGGCACCTGGGGGCAGGACAAGAAGCAATGGGTGGAAACTAATCAAGGAGAGAAGCAACTTAGAACTAAGGAGACATTTCCTGACAGTTAGAACAATTAACCTCTGGAACAGCTTGCCTCCAGAAGTTGTGAATGCCCCAATCCTGGAAGTCTTTAAAAAGATGTTAGATAGCCATTTGTCTGAAATGGTATAAGGTTCCTGCCCACGCAGAGGGTTGGACTAGAAGACCTACAAGGTCCCTTCCAACTCTGCTATTGTATTGTATTGTATTACTGTCAGAAGTTGTGGGTGCTCCAACACTGGAGGCTTCTAAGAAGAGATTGCACAGCCACCTGTCTGGAATACAATACAATAGCAGAGTTGGAAGGGACCTTGTAGGTCTTCTAATGATACAGGGTGTCTCCTGCTTAAGCAGAGGGTTGGACTAGAACAGAGGTTCCCAAACTTGGCAACTTTAAGACTTGTGGACTTCAACTCCTAGCAGAGCTGGCTGGAGAATTCTGACAGTTGAAGTCCACAAGTCTTAAAGTTGCCAAGTTTGGGAACCTCTGGACTAGAAGATCTCTGTGGTCCCTTCCAACCCTGTTATTCTGTATCAGGAAATGGGTCCTGCAATTAAGCCCAATTTCAAGCTGAAATTAAAGAAAAGAGACTTACCATAGACCTGATTGATGTTGGCTATGAAGGCCAGCGATAGGATCAAAACCAGGCCCTTCATCACCGCTCGACCGTAGGATTCCCAAGAAGGATGGTTTGAAGAAGTGTTTTCGCCTTATAAACCTTCCCTTCCTAAAAGGAACTTGCAGATATAGCTTTAAAAGACTGTTTGAAAGAGAAAAAAAGAAATCCCCTTCTGAGTATTTGTGCCTTTGTCTATCTGTATAAACTTCCGCACACGTTTACTTTTCCTGAAGCAGAAGTAATTGTACCATTTTACCTGTTGACTAGCGGGGAAATTTAAAAGGGGGAAGTTTACTGTGAAGGCCCAGGAACCTTCCGTCATTGTATCTGGGCAGCTGAGAAGAACAGTAGTAACTGTGAGAGGGATCTTGGAGTCCTACTGGAGAACCATTTAAATAGGAGCCAGCCGTGGGCAGCAGCTGCCAAAAAAACCAACACAGTTCTAGGCTGCATCAACAGAGGGATAGAATCAAGATCACATGAAGGGTTGATACCACTTTATAAGGCCTTGGTAAGGCCACACTTGGAATACATCATCCAGTTTTGGTTGCCACGGTGTAGAAAAGACGTGGAGACTCTGGAAAGTGTGCAGAGAAGAGCAACTAAGAGGATTAGGGGACTGGAGGCTGAAACATGTGAAGAACGGTTGCAGGAACTGGGTATGTCTAGTTTAATGAAAAGAAGGACTAGGGGAGACATGATAGCAGTGTTCCGATATCTCAGGGGTTGCCACAAAGAAGGGGGAGTCAAGCTATTCTCCAAAGCACCTGAGGGTAGAACAAGAAGCAATGGGTGGAAACTAATCAAGGAGAGAAGCAACTTAGAACTGAGGAGAAATTTCCTGACAGTGAGAACAATTCATCAGTGGAACAGAAGTTGCCTCCAGAAGTTGTGAATGCCCCAACACTGGAAGTCTTTAAGAAAATGTTGGATAGCCATTTGTCTGAAATGGTCTAGGGTTTCCTGCCTACGCAGGGGGTTGGACTAGAAGACCTACAAGGTCCCTTCCAACTCTGCTATTGTATTGTATTGTATTGGATGCTAATTTTACATCTTGGTTCACCGAACTGGTAGTTGCAAGGACTGGCTGTCCCTGCCCATCCCTCGCCTCCCCGCCAGGAGTCTCCATGCAGCCCGTTTTGGATTCCAGGTAAGTGCAGAGCCAGTGCAGAGGTCCTGGGAGGGCGAAAAATGGGCCTCCCATAAGTTCTGGAAGTCTGAAAACGTGCCCTCCACCTCTGTGGTGCAGGCGGCTGAGTAGGTCATACCCCTCATGGCCACGCCCACCCAACAAATAGGCAGAGAACCGGTTGCTAAACATTTTCAATCCCATCCCTGACTACCTGCTGGGGTGGGATTCAACATTCGGACTGGTTCGGGCAAACCGGATGCTAATTTTACATCTGGTTGGGCGAACCGGTAGTTGGAAGGACTGGCTGGCCATGCCCACCCATCCCTTCCCCTCCATGAGTCTCCACACAGCCCGTTTTGGATGCTGGGTAACTGCAGGGCCCGCGTGGAGCAGTGGTGGGTTTCAAATTTTTTAGAACCTACTCTGTAGTTGTGGCCTATTTTGTGGGCGTGGCTTGGCAGTCATGTGACAGGGTGGGAGTGGCCACCTTTTAAAATGTGGTGAAACTCATTTAACAACGCTCTTGCTTAGCAACCAAAATTTTGGACTCAATTGTGATGATAAATTTCTTTCTTTCTTTCTTTCTTTCTTTCTTTCTTTCTTTCTTTCTTTCTTTCTTTCTTTCTTTCTTTCTTTCCTTTCCTTTCCTTTCCTTTCCTTCCCGTTGGGTCACTGGCAGCGGCGGGCCAGATTTACTTCCAGGTACGCCAGTGGAACCCCCTCTCACCGATTCTCTAAATTTCACCAACCGGTTCTCGCGAGTAGGTGCGAGCCTGCAGAAACCCACCACTGGTGTGGAGGCTCTGGGTGGGTGAAAAAACCCACCACTGGTGTGGAGGCTCTGGGTGGCTTCCCAGAAGTTCTGGAAGTCCAGAAATTCCCTTCCCCGCCTCCCCGCCCCCCGACTGTTGTGCAGGAAGCCAAGTAGGCCATGCCCCCCCCATGGCCACGCCCCCCCCAGGCCGAGAACCGGTTGCTAAACATTTTGAGTCCCATCTCTGACTACCTGTATATTGTACATTCATGAATGGCACGTATTTTACGCCTTGCGTTACGAAGATGCGACAGGAAGGAGAGATTTCACTGGGCATCCCCATTTCCACGACGAGAGAAATACCCCCAATACAATGAACCTCTTCTTCTTCTTCTTCTTTTTTTGGTCAGCAAACTGGAAATCTTCCTCTTTGCCATTGTCTTCAGAATTGGCTCCTTTCAGGCTGTTGTAGAATACTTTTCAGCAGCTTGGAATATCCGCAAGAGTCTAAGCGGCAGCCGAAGGAAAGTCCCTTCAGGTGTCCGGCTAGGAGGATGTTGTTTACCAGCTCCTTAAGTTTCTTTTTCCTGGCAGCCTCAGAGCAGAAGTAGCAAAGAGTACACAAAATCACACTTACCTACGGCTAAAGAAAACCCCTAACAAGTCAGTGGGTCTGGTAGACCAGGGGTCTCCAACCTTTGCAACTTTAAGTCTGAAGGACTTCAGCTCCCAGAAGTCTCAAGCCAGCTTTGCTGGCTGGAGAATTCTGAGAGCTGAAGTCCTTCAGACTTAAAGCTGCAAAGGTTGGAGACCCCTGCGGTAGACAGAACAAGCTACATCATCATCAATTCTGGGAGCTGAAGTCCTTCAGACTTAAAGCTGCAAAGGTTGGAGACCCCTGCGGTAGACAGAACAAGCTACATCATCATCAATTCTGGGAGCTGAAGTCCTTCAGACTTAAAGTTGCAAAGGTTGGAGACCCCTGCGGTAGACAGAACAAGCTACATCATCATCAATTCTGGGAGCTGAAGTCCTTCAGACTTAAAGCTGCAAAGGTTGGAGACCCCTGCGGTAGACAGAACAAGCTACATCATCATCAATTCTGGGAGCTGAAGTCCTTCAGACTTAAAGCTGCAAAGGTTGGAGACCCCTGCGGTAGACATCATCACCCAATGTGGTTTCTGTCTTGGAATTTCGACCAGCCATTTATTCTTGAAGTACAGGGGGTGCTCGACTTACAACTGAGTCCAACATTTCTGTGGCTAAGTGAGAAATTTGTTAATAGCAATAGTGCTTAGACTTATAGGCGGCTTCACAGTTTTATAGCCCTCTCTAAGCGGTTTACAGAGTCAGCCTCTTGCCCGCAACAATCTGGGTCCTCATGTTACCCTTCCTTCCTTCCTTCCTTCCTTCCTTCCTTCCTTCCTTCCTTCCTTCCTTCCTTCCTTCCCAAGCTATAACACTTAGACGTATATAACAGTCCCCTCTAAGTGGTTTACAGAGCCAGCCTCTTGTCTCCAACAATCTGGGTCCTCATGTTATCCTTCCTTCCTTCCTTTCTTCCTTCCTTCCTTCCTTCCTTCCTTCCTTCCTTCCTTCCTTCCTTCCTTTCCAAGCTATAACAATTAGACGTATATAACAGCCCTCTCTAAGTGGTTTACAGAGCCAGCCTCTTGTCTCCAACAATCTGGGTCCTCATGTTATCCTTCCTTCCTTCCTTCCTTCCTTCCTTCCTTCCTTCCTTCCTTCCTTCCTTCCTTCCTTCCTTCCTTTCCAAGCTATAACAATTAGACATATATAACAGCCCCCTCTAAGTGGTTTACAGAGCCAGCCTCTTGTCTCCAACAATCTGGGTCCTCATGTTATCCTTCCTTCCTTCCTTCCTTCCTTCCTTCCTTCCTTCCTTCCTTCCTTTCCAAGCTATAACAATTAGACGTATATAACAGCCCCCTCTAAGTGGTTTACAGAGCCAGCCTCTTGTCTCCAACAATCTGGGTCCTCATGTTATCCTTCCTTCCTTCCTTCCTTCCTTCCTTCCTTCCTTCCTTCCTTCCTTCCTTCCTTCCTTCCTTCCTTCCTTCCCAAGCTATAACACTTAGATGTATATAACAGCCCCCTCTAAGTGGTTTACAGAGCCAGCCTCTTGTCTCCAACAATCTGGGTCCTCATTTGACCCACCTCGGAAGGAGGGAAGGCTGAGTCAACCTTGAGCCTGGTGAGATTCCAACTGCTGGCAGTGGGCAATGATTTAACCTGCAGTACTGCATTTTGACCACTGCACCACTACAGCTTCCTTCCTTCTCATTTCCATTCCTTCCTTCTCATCTTTAGATTAACAGAGTTGGAAGGGACCTTGCAGGTCATCTAGTCCAACCCCCTGCCCAAGCAGGAGACCCTACATGTGCCTCTACCTAGGATTGAACTCACAACCTCCTGCTTGTGAGGCAAGAGCTCTTAAACATAAACATATATACTTTACAGCCCTCTCTAAGCGGTTTACAGAGTCAGCCTCTTGTCCCCAACAATCTGGGCCCTCATTTGACCCACCTCGGAAGAATGGAAGGCTGAGTCAACCTGGAGCCTGCTGAGATTTGAACTGCTGAACTGCAGGCAGCTGGCAGACAGCAGAAGTGGCCTGCAGTACTGCACTCTAACCACTGTGCCACTGAAGCTCTTGCTAAGTGAGTTTTGCCCTATTGTATGACCGTCCTTGCTAATGTTGCTAAGTGAATCACGGCAGCTGATAAGTTAGTAAGACCATTGGTCAAGCAAATCTGGCTTCCCCATGGATTTTGCTGGTTGGAACGTCGCAAAAGGGGATCATGCGACCTCGGGACGGTCATAAGTATGAACCAGGTGCCAAGGATCTGAATTTTGATCGTCTGATCATGGGGATGCTGCATAGGTCATAAGGGTGAAGAATGGTGATCAGTCACTTTTTTCAACACCGTTGTGCCTTTGAATGGTCACTAAATGAACAGTTGTAAATGGAGGACTATAAGTATTGAGAGTTTGGCAAGCTGGCCTGCTAAGATTGTACTGACCACTAGAGGGCAGCACATTCCTGTGTTGATAGTGGCATGTTTCTTAATTAATTTCATCCTTGTGAAACAGATACAACCTGTTCTGTCTTATGACCACAACTGAGCCCAAAACATCTGTTGCTAAACGAAATGGTTGTTAAATGAATTTTGTCCCATTTTACGACCATTCTTTTCCACAGTTAAGCCACAAAGTGACTTATATGACCCGGCAACTGTCATGAATATGAAGATGTTGCCCAGCGGCTGAATTTTGATCACCTGACTATGGGGAGGCTGCATCCGTCATAAGAGTGAAAAATGGTCATAAGTCACTTTCTTCAGTGCCATTGTAACTTTGAGCGGTCACTAAATGAATTGTAAGTTGAGGACCACCTGTGCAAGCGTTTCAGCACACACACACTCTTGGTAACCTCCACCTCATTCACACATGCACAACACTTTGTGGCCTTCGCAAATGAATCTTACTTCAACCAAACTTGGTGCACAGATGTCTTACTCTCTGGAAACAAATACTGTGGGGGTAAGACACCCCTAACACCCCTCGTGGTGTGTTGTTCTATTAAGATACAGCCTGTTGTGGCTTAAAATGGCTTCTACTGTACAGGCAAGGGGACTCCCTCTGTTAAGGGAGGAAAAATCCAACATTAGAAATTATGTTTACAATACAATACAATAGCAGAGTTGGAAGGGACCTTGTAGGTCTTCTAGTCCAACCCCCTGCGTAGGCAGGAACCTTATACCATTTCAGACAAATGGCTATCTAACATCTTTTTAAAGACTTCCAGGGTTGGGGCATTCACAACTTCTGGAGGCAAGCTGTTCCAGAGGTTAATTGTTCTAACTGTCAGGAAATTTCTCCTTAGTTCTAAGTTGCTTCTCTCCTTGATTAGTTTCCACCCATTGCTTCTTGTTCTGCCCTCAGGTGCCTTGGAGAATAGCTTGATTCCCTCTTCTTTGTGGCACCCTCTGAGATATTGGAAGACTGCTATCGTGTCTCCCTTAGTCCTTCTCTTCATCAAACTAGACATACCCAGTTCCTGCAACCGTTCTTCATATGTTTGGTCCAGACATTTCCCCCCTATAAATAAATACCCGGGCAACGCTGGGTTATCAGGACTAATAGTTTATATCTTCCATCGAAATATGGTGTTGGCATTTTTTGAAAATGATTTTTTTTTAAAATATACTTTTATTCATCGTTTTTTCTTTAACCTCCTTAAGTACTCGGCGAACAGTGTATTATCTGGGTCAATATACTTCATGCACATCTAGTAATAATAATACTATTTAAATGTACATCATCATCATCTTTCAACTTCTAACATCTGTGTATACGTGGTAATTATAATGTTTAGGTTTTAGGTTTTATTAGTTTTTTATACCGCCCTACTCCCGAAGGACTCAGGGCGGTGTACAGCCAAAGTAAAACAGATATATAAAAGTTTAAAAAGTTTTTTTAAAAAACATATTAAACCATTTGGCCTCAAAATTAAAACAAACAAACAAACCCCGATTAACATTAATAAAAATTCGTAATTTAAAATTCATTTTTATGCCAGCCTGGCTTGTTGGAAAAAAAAGGTTTTGAGAACACGGTGGAAAGTGCGTAAGTCAGGGGGCCATTCATTCTAGAGGGCAGGTGCTCCCACGGAGAAGGCTCTCCCCCTGGGTGTCGCCAGTCGACATTGTTTAGCTGACGGCATCATGAGGAGACCCTCTCTATGGAAGCGTACAGGCTGGTGGGAGGCTCTCGGTGGCAGAAGGCGATCTCATAATGTATTCTACTATATTTCAGTATACCTTCAGCAAAAAGTTAATAAGAGTGGAATCTCTAAAAATGGCAAGAGAGGATGGATAGATGTAGGATACTTCTTAATAGGGTGGCTGTTTTATTAAGAGTGAGAAAAAAAAGAGATAGAAAGTAGGAATTGACAATGGAATTTTCTAAAGCAGGGGTCTCCAATCTTTGCAACTTTAAGTCTGAAGGACTTCATCTCCCAGAAGTCTCTAGCCAGCTTTGCTTTGCTGGCTGGAGAATTCTGGGAGCTGAAGTCCTTCAGACTTAAAGTTGCAAAGGTTGGAGACCCCTGTTCTAAAGGCTTCCTGTCTCAGGAAACGGGATCTAGAAAACTGTAAATAATGTGAAATTACCTTCTCAAGAGGAAATTATTCGTAAGATTATGGAATGTGCAGAAATGAGCAAATTGATGTTCGAAATTAGAGAGCAAGAGGACGAACAATTTTATAAAGTATGAAATATGTTTTACCAATGGTTTGAAATTTTTTTTTGGAAGGATTGTAATAAATCGAGATTACGTTACTCTAGAAAGATATTTTGTATTTTGACTAGATTAACAATGAGATACATAGATAACGGAAAATTTGGATAAACATTTGGTTTTAGAAGAAGAAAACACTAGGGGTATGTACTTTATAGAAGAAAAATAGTTTCTAGAGACATTGGAGAATAATGTTACAAAACAGGAATTTATGTGAATTTTTTTTTCTTTTTATATACTCAAATCAAATCAAATCAAATCAAGTTTAATTTGTAGACCGCTCCCTCTCCCCGAAGGGACTCGGGGTGATGCACAGGAGATTAAAAAGCATACAAACATAGAAACATTATAAATATATAAAATCAAATTAAACAACTATATCCCTGCGCTAAAAACCTAAAATCCTTAAAAAACTAAACCCCTTAAAAACCCAATTAAAACAATTCAAATATTCAGACTAAAGGCTGGAAAGGTAGATTAGGCCAGGCTGGCCTGCTGGAAGAAATGAGTCTTAAGCTTTTGGCGGAAGGAGCGGAGGTCCGTAGTGGTTCTGAGTTCGGGGGGTAGGTTGTTCCAGAGGGTTGGGCCCACCACAGAGAAGGCCCTTCCCCTGGGTGTCGCCTGCTGGCATTGCCTAGTGGAAGGCACCCGGAGAAGTCCCTCTCTGTGGGAGCGAATCGGTCGAAGGGATGTGTGGGGCAGGATGCGATCTCGCAGATAGCTAGGTCCCGTGCCATGGAGCGCTTTGAAGATGGTAATCAACACCTTGCAATACTGAGCAATTACAGGGGGAAAAAATGGATTTGATAAATAATACTGTTATTAGGTGGGCAATGAGCTGCTATATATCTATTGGAAGAAAAATTGAAAAGTATGTTTGTAATTTTAAGTACTGATGCACAAAACGTATGACCAAACGACATGTTGTACAAAGTTTAAGATGAATAATGTTTTTACTTGCTTTTATGTTGGGAAAAAAAATATATATTTTAAAAAAAACTGTAAATAATGTGATATTCCTTCTTCATCTTTAAAAAGTCATCAAGGGGTGAATTTGCTTCCTAAAACTACTTTCACTATTCTCCACTAGATCAGGAGCTATTGAGCGACATAAATGATCATATTCTAATCTGGGACTCCTTGCTTTACAAACACAATTGGGGCCAGACTCTCGGTGGCTAAGCAAGGCGGTCGTTGAACGAGTCTGATTTTATGACTTCTTTTTACCATGGTTGTTAAGGGAATCACTGAAGTTGCTAAGTGAATCACGTGGTCGCTAAGTGAATCTGGCTTCCTCCGTTGACTTTGCTTGTCGGAAGCCAGCTGGGAAGGTTACAAAGCGAGACCAGGTGACCCACACCCCACCGTCATAAGTACTTGCTAGTTGCCAAGCAATTTTGACCGCACGATCCTGGGATGGTTGTAAGTGTGAGGACCAGTCGTAACTCACCTTTTGCAGCGCTATTGCAACTTCAAAAGGTCACTAAAGGAATGATTGTAAGTCAAGGACTACCTGTGTTTATCTTTTCAAGATTGTAGCCAAAGATTGTAGAGAAAGAGAGCAGTGGTTTAAGCTTACAATGACTAAGTGTTTATATTTAATTCATAGCAGGAACTCAGACTTTTTAATTTCAATAATAATGTTTCCACAGAATTTGAAAAGGAGAAGTCTTTGCATTTAACAGCAGAGCGATTTCTTCCTTCTTTTCGATTATCAGACAACTAAAAAGGAAACTTTGTTGTTGTTTTTAAATTTATTGATGCATTTTTTTCCTTTAACATACATGAGTATGTAAACAGCGTATTGTCTGAGTCAATTTATTTATAAAGAATTATAGTAATAATTATATTATTTACTCCTACATAGTGGCACTCTTCCAACTTCTAATTTCTATCTCTACTGTCTAACCCTGGGGTCAGCAATCTGCAGCTCCAGAGCTGCATGTGGCTCTTTCATCCCTCTGCTGTGGCTCCCTATCGCCGTTCGGCTCCACAATTGATGAGACTTCCAGTTAAGGACACCGTGCTAGGAGGAGACTCTATAGTGGGGGAACCGGATTTCCAGTCAGCAGAGGGAAAAGGATGCTGCTCTAGGAGGAGACTCTATGGTGGGGGAACCGAACTTCTGGTCAGCAGAGGGAAAAAGATGCTGCGCTAGGAGAAGACTCTATGGTGGGGGAACCGGACTTCCACTCGACTTCAGAATTGAGTGGTGGGCTTCTGGTTAGGACCTTTGTGGCTCTTTGAGTGTTTAAGGTTGCCGACCCCTGGTATAGAGTTTCCTGCCTGAGCAGGAGGTTGGACTAGAAGACCTCCAAGGCCCCTTCCAACTCTGTTATTCCATTCCATTCCATTCCATTATTCTATTCTATTTTATTCTATTCTATTCTATTCTATTCTATCGTCTGTTCTGTTGTTCTGTTCTATTATATTATATTCCATTCCATTCCATTCTATTCTATTCTATTCTATTCTATTCTATTCTATTCTATTCTATCCCATTCCATTCATTCCACTCTTCTCTTCTCTTCTCTTCCCTTCCCTTCCCTTCCCTTCCCTTCCATTCCATTCCATTCTATTCTATTCTATTCTATTCTAATGTATTCTAATCTATTATACGCTATTCCATTCCATTCCTATCCTATCCTATCTTATCCTACCCAACAACTATGTCAATAAAAATCACAAAATGGAGCAAAACTCACTTAACCACTGTCTCGCTTAGGAACAGAAATTTGGAGCTCAGTTATGTTCATACGTGGAGACAAAAATAGGACTATGCCACAGATAGATAGATATATTTTAATTGATCTCATTCACATAGAAATGCAAACTTTGTCATCCTCACACACAACTCATATTCAAATTCCAGCTTGCCTCTTCACATTGTTTCCGGATTTCCAAAAGTCCAAAACACTCTTAAACTATCATTTCAGGAAAAATTAGCCACAATCAGCATCACACGCAGCAGAAAAGCAAGAAGGTTCACATTGGGGGATGGATGGGGCAGAGCTGCCTTGGATTTTCAAGGACCTTCCAATTTTCATTTCAAGAGGAACGTTGGCGTCCATTTCTGTAGGGGAGAGAGAGAAGAGTATTATAGTGGTTTGCCATGAAAATTGAGCATCAATGAACTGGTTTGACAAAGTCCTCGGCTTACGACCACAATTCTGCACAAAATTTCTGTTGCTAAGCGAGACAGTTGTTAAGTGAATTTTGTCTGTCTTTCTTTCCCCCCCCCTTTTTTTTTATTTTTTTATAAATGTATCCAATCAATGCGTAAACAGTTTGGCACCTGTGTGTCATATACATTCTAATACAAATAAAACGAATAAAGTTGTGTTACATTCAATCCACGTATGTATTTCTAATAATAATATGCATTTATATTAGATTGCAATCTATCATTGTTCAGTTGTTCCACATTTTCTCTCATTAATACTTTCATGTTATTATATAAAATAATGTATACACTAATATTCCCCCTTCTCTTATTTCTAGCGCTTATTCTAGCATTTAATCATGTCACCCTTTATTAAAAGATGTTTTGTTTCTTTTCTAACTTCTAATCATGTCATCTACCTACCAAAAACAGCGATAAGCAAAGAGAGAGAGAACTCAAGCACCAATTTGAAGCATTTTGATTTTTACTTTATTTATTTATTTTATTTATTTTTATTTTTCAAATTTATACCCCGCCCTTCTCCTGGCAAGGACCCAGGGCGGCGCACAGGCAATATTAAAAACCATACAAAAATACATTATTAAAAGCTATTCAATTATATCCCGTGCTAAAAACCCTTATAAAACCCTATGAATTAAAATTTATCCGAATAAAAGTCAGAAACGGGGGGCTATGCTAGGCCGGCTTGTTGGAATAAATACGTCTTAAGACGCTGGCGGAAGAGGCGGAGGTCCGAGGTAGTGCGTTAATCGGGGGGTAGGTCGTTCCAGAGGGCTGGGTCCGCCACAGAGAAGGCCCTTCCCCTGGGGGTCGCCAACCGGCATTGCCCGGCCGACGGTACCCGGAGAAGGCCCTCTCTTTGGGAGCAGATCGGTCGAAGGGATGTATGGGGCAGGAGGCAGTCTCGTACTTACACATTTTCCATCATGTTCAATAAATTGTTCACCCATTTGGCTCTGGGATCAATGCAGACTTTCTGCTTGTTCTTCAGGGTGATTCTGTAAAGCAAGAAAATGGGGGTGAGGTGAATTTTTACCAGAAAACAATAAATCTATCTGTGGTAGGGAGTTAAAAAAATAAAGAAGTTTATCCAGCACATTAGCTACAAATCAGAGAAATTCCTGATTTAGTTATGGGGACAATTTAACTGAAATCTGAAGGGAGCCAAAGAAGAAAACGTACAGGAAAACGCCTACTAAAAATTATATCTTTATCACTTTTATAATAGAAAAGGGGAAATTTGATAAGGTGGATATGGTGCTGGATTTTGGCTCTTCAGCGCCCCAATCAAGGTATCCGAAGCAGTGGTGAAATTCAATTTTTTTTACTACCGGTTCTGTGGGCGTGGCTTGGTGGGCATGGCAGGGGAAGGATACTGCAAAATCTCCATTCCCTCTCCACTCCAAGGGAAGGATACGGCAAAATCTCCATTCCCTCTCCACTCCAGGGGAAGGAGACTGCAAAATCTCCATTCCCATCCCACTCCAGAGGAAGGATACGGCAAAATCTTCATTCCCTCCCCACTCCAGGGGAAGGAAACTGCAAAATCCCCCTTCCCACCCCACTCCAGGGGAAGGAGACTGCAAAATCTCCATTCCCACCCACTCCAGGGGAAGGAGACTGCAAAATCTTCATTCCCTCCCCACTCCAGGGGAAGGAGACTGCAAAATCTTCATTCCCTCCCCACTCCAGGGGAAGGAGACTGCAAAATCCCCATTCCCTCCCCACTCCAGGGGAAGGAGACTGCAAAATCTCCATTCCCACCCACTCCAGGGGAAGGAGACTGCAAAATCTTCATTCCCTCCCCACTCCAGGGGAAGGAGACTGCAAAATCTTCATTCCCTCCCCACTCCAGGGGAAGGAGACTGCAAAATCCCCATTCCCTCCCCACTCCAGGGGAAGGAGACTGCAAAATCTCCATTCCCACCCACTCCAGGGGAAGGAGACTGCAAAATCTTCATTCCCTCCCCACTCCAGGGGAAGGAGACTGCAAAATCCCCATTCCCTCCCCACTCCAGGGGAAGGAGACTGCAAAATCTTCATCCCCTGATCCAAAGAGATGGGTGTTTTAAAAAAAGTCACAATGATTGCAACTGCACAACTGAAACTTTGGTCCAATGCACACACACATTCAGTTTAATTTGGTTTAAAGCAGCGGTCGCCAACTGGTGGTCCACGGACCCCCGGTGGTCCGCGAGAAAATTTTTGGTGGTCCACAGAAAAATCATTTGCGTTTTTAATATTGCACTAAATCAAGGTGGCTACAGTCCTCAAACTACGGCCCCTGGGCCAGATACGTGCAATGAATATTTATGTTGCTGCAGAGCATTTCGCTTTTTAAGATCTCCTTTGAGTTCAACTTCTGGTGAAGCAATGGGTTTACTTGTTCCTTCTTTGAGGATATTTTCGTCTTAGTTCCCAGTCTGTCTACTGCCTGAGACTTCTTGCTGGGCTCCCCTCCAAGTGCTAATCATATCTGACCTGGGTTAGCCTTTACAAGAACAACCAAGGTTAGCAAGGTTAGCTAAGGCAGGGGTCCCCAACCTTTGCAACTTTAAGTCTGAAGGACTTCAACTCCCAGACTTCTCCAGCCAGCTCTGCTGACTGGAGAATTCTGGGAGCTGAAGTCCTTCAGACTTAAAGTTGCAAAGGTTGGGGACCCCTGAGCTAAGGGTTATATGCCTTCCATAGATGCTTCCATAGATTGCAGGGAGTTTATTTTCAAATAAAGCTGGCAACCTTAACTCCTCAACGTGGCAAAGTTTCATCTGGTTCAACTGCATTTAGCTATCCATCATTTTGTTTGGAAAAAGCCAGTATACCGGTAGCAATAGCACAGACTTACATATCGCTTCACATTGCTTTTACAACCATCTCTAAGCGGTTTACAAGAGTCAGCCTCTTGCCCCCAACAATCTGGGTCCTCCTTTTACCCACCTCGGAAGGATGGAAGGCTGAATCAGCCATGAGCCAGTCAAGGATCGAACTGCTGGCGGTTGGCAGAATTAGCCTGCAATACTGCAATCTAACCACTGCGCCACCACGGCTCCTAAGTAACTCTACAGATAACAGCAATAGCTGTTAGATTTATATACCGCTTTACAGTGCTTTTGCAGCCCTCTCTAAGCGGTTTACAGAGTCAGCCTCTTGCCCCCAACAATCTGGGTCCTCCTTTGACCCACCTCGGAAGGATGGAAGGATGAGTCAACCTTGAACCTGGTGAGATTCGAACTGACTAATTGCAGGCAGCCAGCAGGCAGCAGAAGTAGCCTGCAGTACTGCACTCTAACCACTGTGGGACTGTGCTGACTCATGTATGACTTAAAACAGCACTATCTGGGGGATGCTGGGAGTTGATCCACATATCTTCAAGATGCCAAGACTCAGAAACACCGATTTATGTGGAAGATAGACAAAGACTAGCTGTACATTAGAAGACAGGGGAGGAAGTGAGCTGAATAAAAATTTCAGATTCTAAATTTGGCATAAACCCAAATAAACTTACATGATTTCCAAATTTCTGCAGGCAATCCCAGCTGGAAACATCTCGACTCTTGCGTATCTTGCTGGACGAATGAAGGTGCTGGTGACTCTGGCACATTTGCAGTTTAAATTCACCGGGTCAAAGATAGCTGTAACATTTCAGGAAAGATTATAATTACTTTTAGATGCACAACGGAGTATTCAAAATGATGAGGGGACTGGAGGCTAAAACATATGAAGAACAGTTGCAGGAACTGGGTATGTCTAGTTTAATAAAAAGAAGGATTAGGGGAGACATGATAGCAGTCTTCCAATATCTCAGGAGCTGCCACAAAGAAGAGGGAGTCAAACTATTCTCCAAGACACCTGAGGGCAGAACAAGAAGCAATGGGTGGAAACTAATCAAGGAGAGAATTTGCCGATCAGAAAGGTCGGCAATTCGGCAGTTCAAATCCCTAGTGCTGCGTAACGGAGAGAGCTCCTGTTACTTGTCCCAGCTTCTGCCAACCTAGCAGTTCGAAAGCAAGTAAAAAATGCAAGTAGAAAAATAGGGACCACCTTTGGTGGGAAGGGAACAGCCTTCCGTGTGGCTTCGGCGTTTAGTCATGCCGGCCACATGACCACGGAGACGTCTTCGGACAGCGCTGGCTCTTTGGCTTTGAAACAGAGATGAGCACCGCCCCCTAGAGTCGGGAACGACTAGCATATATGTGCGAGGGGAATCTTTACCTTTACCTAGAGGAAATCTGTTCTCTAGTGTCCAGCTGAAGTTCAGCTGCACTTCCTTCCTGTGCAAAAGGAAGATTTTAATCAGATCACATCAGAAGTGTCAGTGGATCTCCAGAAAGTAATGGCTAGAGGAAAGAATGAGAAATTCACCCCTTTCCCAGTTTTTGCTAGCAAGAAACGTAATCATGATCTCTTGGGCACCTCTTAACTCCTCCAATCTATCCTGCAGACGGATTTTTCGGGGATAAGACAATGTGCTGAGCTTCCAAAGGAGGAGAGCAGATTAACAGAGTCAGCAGGGATCTTGTAGGTCATCTAGTCCAACCCCCTGCCCAAGCAGGAAACCCTACACCATTTCTGACAGATGGCCATCCAGTCTCTTCTTGAAAGCTTCCAGGGATGAAGCTCCCACAACGTATGAAGGCATCCACGGGCTGATTGTTCTCACAGTCAGAAAACCCCTCCTTATTTCCAGGTTGAATCTCTCCTTGATCAGTTTCCATCCATTATTTCTTGTCTGGCCTTCGGGTGCTTTTGAAAACAGGTTGACCCGCTCCCTTAATTTACAAACCGGTTTAATTTTCCGTCTAAAATTAAAAACATATCTTTTCTGCTTGGCCGGCCTAGGGTAGTCTCTCTCTATGGGGTTTTAGTTGTTTAGTGGGAATTTTAGTCTAAAATGGGTATTTTAGCACAGGTACTGTTTAATTTGTTTTTAAGATGTTGTATATCTATTGTATATTTATGGTTTTTTAGTTTCCCTGTGCACCACTCCGAGTCCCTACGGGGAGAGGGAGCGGTCAAGAAATTAAATTATTATTATTATTATTATTATTATTATTATTATTATTATTATTATTATTATTATTATTATTATTATTATTATTATTATTATTATTAAATGTCACTCACACCAAGCATTCCAAAGAGATTACCAAGGTGCCTGTAAATTAACACGTAAAATTCTGAACCTATTTAACATTCTAAAACCATCCAGGCTATGATCAAGGTGAAGGGTTTATTTATTTTATTTTATAAGCCCATGGCACAAACGCTAAAAAAGCACATCGCCACACCACCCTCCATGAGCAAATATGAAACTACGCTCTTCACACGTTCAAAGACAGACCATGTACACCAGGGATGTCCAAACTTGGGAACTTTTAAGAGTTGTGGACTTCAACTCCCAGAATTCCCCAGCCGCCATGGCTGGCTGGGGAATTCTGGGAGTTGAAGTCCACAACTCTTAAAGTTCCCAAGTTTGGACACCCCTGATGTACACAGTCGGTGCATGATAGAGAGTCGAAGCCAAAGAGGAGGAAGAGAAAAGCTCAAGGAGGATACTACTTACTTGCACCAGCAAGGTGGCAGGCAATAAGCAAAACAGAGAACCCCAGGAAGATACGAAAGCTCATTTTGGCTGCAGAAGAAGAGTCACCCTGCCGTCGGAAAGCTCACCCAGATGGACTGGTGTTGTCCAGCCACCTCCAATTTATGTCCTAGATCCCTCTGTACACGTCACCAGCAAAGGGCTATTTTGGGAAAACATGCAAAGTTGCATCACACCCCATTTCCCCCACATTTCCCTCAGAATCTGCATTGCTGAGCTTTGCACTTTGATAGCCGAACCAATTCTTCATTGAGGAATTGAAGAAGAAGCAAGCGCCCGAGAGAATAAAGAAACTATTCTCCAGTGCGAAAGGTAAATATAACGTCTGGTAGAAAAGAAACTCAACAACTCAGAATTGAAACTTATGGTTTCTTGCGTTGCATATAATTATTGCGGCAAGATTGGCATTTGCCCAGGAGTGGAAAAGTGAACAAATACCGACGGATGGGGCAGTAATAAACAAAATCCATGAGTGCGCAGAATTGGACAGATTAACAAAATTACTTAAAGGGAAAAAGGATTCAGAATTCTATAATTCATGGAAGAGGTGCATAATTGGCTACGGAAACGATGGAATAGCAATGACTGAAGCAATAATACATGCTTAATTTGGATATTGGTGAACTATATTAATAGGAAAATTAATGACGAATAAGAACTGATGAAGTAGTAGGTAGTTTATCTATGGGTTGTATATAGCGTAAATGCTGGGGTTAAATATTATGCCTACTATTAGGATTCTAATGTTTATTTTGGTTACTTATAAGGGGTTTTTTTCGCGTCGTGACGGCAAATATGTTTACAATTATGTTGGTTTTTTTTACAAGAATAAATTAAAAGAAAAACAGAACCGAAATTTAATATTACCTACAGCACCACTGGTCGTCCTGAATGGGCAACCCTTCCTTTAGGGACCGTTTTGAATTACAACAGCCCGGGGGCGGGGGGAAAGCAACTTATGACCATTTTTCACGCTTACGACCATTGTAGCATCCTGACGGTCATGAAATTCGGACTCTTGGCCACTTGGGAGGGGACTTGCGACCTTCCGTTTAGGGACCATTCAAAGTTACAACGGCACTGAAAAACTAGACTTACGACTGTTCTTCACACTTACGCTGTTGTTCAACTGGTCATTAAGCAAATCCGGATTTCCCATTGACCTTGTTTTGCCAGGAGGTCGCAAAAGGACATCGCGTGACACTGGGACCGTCCTAAATAGGAGTCAGTTGCCAAGCATCTAAATTTTAATCGTGCGATCATGGAGATGTTGCAATGGTCATACGTGTGAAAAACGGTCATAAACCGTTGTAATGGTCACTAAATGAACTGTTGTATGTTGAGGATTAGATGTACGAAGCGGCAAAAACAGAACTGCAGTGGGGACATGGACCATAAAAAGCGGGAAAGTGGGAAGCTAGCGAGGAATAAAATAAATCAGCTACCGAGTGACATCTTAGCTTCAACAAAGCAGGATTTGCAATTGGACCTTTTTACCCGCGGGACAATGTTTGGGTCAATGCAATCAGTGACTGATTGTCAGGCCTGCCTCTAACGATAACCAAGAAAGAATCCACTCCACTCCATTTGAAAGAATTAAGAGCACTTTGACTGGTTATGAAAAGAGAGCAGCGATGTAAAGCAAGGTCTGAGACCCAAGCGTGCAAAAGCATACATATCAATATGTGTCCAGCCCCCGTCCCCCAACAACCCCCACCCCATTGTCCAATGCGAAACCCCCTTAGGTGTCACGTGGGTTGCATCTCCAGGAGCATCATCAGGATGGTATGCAAGACCGTTGGCCTTGACCACCGCACGGCTCCAGCCAGTGGTATGCGAAGTAGATGGTGAGAACATACTCCCTTCTCCAAATCTCCCTCCTGCACCATACAGTCCCATTCCCAATTGCCAGTGCCCCTCCCTCCTCGTTTCAATGGCAGCCGAAGCAAGCAGCAAAGCGGAGGCTGACACACTTTTTTCCAGGACTGTTGTAACTTTGAAACAGTCCCTAAAAGAATGGTTGCTGGCAGAGGGTTGCAGGAGCCTTTTGCAGCCCGAAACGAGAACCCGTTTTCACTGGCAGAGGGTTGCAGGAGGCTGTCACAGACGGAAACGGAGCTCGAGAACCCGTTTTCACTGGCAGAGGGTTGCAGGAGGCTGTCACAGACGGAAACGGAGCTCGAGAACCCGTTTTCACTGGCAGAGGGTTGCAGGAGGCTGTCACAGATGGAAACGGAGCTCGAGAACCCGTTTTCACTGGCAGAGGGTTGCAGGAGACTGTCACAGACGGAAACGGAGCTCGAGAACCCGTTTTCACTGACAGAGGTTGCAGGAGACTGTCACAGACGGAAACGGAGCTCAAGAACCCGTTTTCACTGGCAGAGGGTTGCAGGAGGCTGTCACAGACGGAAACGGAGCTCGGGAGCCCGTTTTCACTGGCAGAAGGTTGCAGGAGACTGTCACAGACGGAAACGGAGCTCGGGAGCCTGTTTTTGCTGGCAGAGGCACCTGTGGGCCAGTCCTTCACTGTTTCCAGGGTAGGCCCACAGGCCAGATCTAAGCACCCAATGTGCCGGATCCGGCTCGCAGGCCTTGAGTTTGACACCCCTGGTTTGGCCTCATGAAAAAAAAGGCTCAGGGGGGACGTGATAACACCTTCTGAACTTGAAGGGGAAGGGGCTGCCACAGGGAAGACGGTATCCATTTATTCTCCAAACCACCTGAGGACTAGAAGCAAATGGGTGGGATCTCGTCAGTGAGGAAATCCAAACCCAGGACTGAGGAAAAATTTCCCGCCATCGAGAACAATTCGTCAACAGAACAATTTGCCTCATGAAGTTGCGGTGCTCCGTCGCTGGAGGCCTTTAAAGAAAAGATTGGACGCTCCACTATCCCAGATGGTATAAGAAATCCTGCCTTGGCCAGGCGGGGCTAGACTAAAAGACCTCCAAGGTCCCTTCCAGCCCCTGTGCCTCTGTGAAGTTTCCTCCATTTTAAAATAAGAGCCCGAAGGAAAATCTCCTCACAAATCCCCACCGATTTGATTTGAATTGAGACGAAGTGGAAAGGCCCTTGTGCCAGTAAAGTCAGTAAACTGAGTCAGCATTTTTTTGCCTCTGTTTCCCCTTCTGTTGTTCTGTTTGCACCGGGGAGCCATTCTTATCCATCTGGCTTCAATAAGAGAGACGGACATTGACTTCCTCTTTGGGTAAAAGCTAGTGAAGGAAGGTCCCTCTTCTCATCGACGCGGCATCTAAAGAGTGTAAATCCTTTGCTAGTAGGGGATTTACAGCCACTGCTGAAGGAAGAAAAGATCAGCAGAAATGCCTTGATGGTAAAAATGTGATGAGGGTACGGGAAAAAAAGGCAAATTTAAGTCTCGTAAGATGATCTCTGGGAACGATCATCAAGATTTGGAGAAAATATGGTGTCTACCGTGGAAGAACAGATGGAGAAAATTGACAGAGATGGCTGAGAAGACCAAATTAACGGCTTTCCTCAAAGAATACCGTATTTTTCGGAGTATAAGACGCACCTTCCCCTCCCCCAAAGAGGGTGAAAATCTGGGTGCGACTTATACACTGAATACAGCATTTTTGGCCTCCCGAAACCCCGCCCACTTTGCAAAAATGGCCGTGCATAGTCTTTAGGAGGCTTCCAGAGTGCTCCTGGGGGCTGGGGAGATCAGAAATGAAGGGAAAATGGGCCATTTTTTGCTCATTTTTAGCCCCCCAGCCCCCAGGAGCACTCTATAAGCCTCCTAAAGGCTATGCATGCCTTTTTTTTCTTTTTTCTTTTTTTTACGAAAAATGGCTTCGTTTTTGTAAAAAACGGGCCATTTCTGGGAGGTCTGCAGAGTGCAAAAACTTTTTTTTTCATACTCTTGCTGCGTCTTATACTCTGAAAAATACGGTACATCCAATTTTGTTTCCACTTGGAAAACGATTGTAGGTTTTGCACTTGAGACAGAAAAAAAAATCATAATTGAAATTCTGACTTTGGGATTTGCCAGATTAGGAACGTTTGTGGCACCAGTCGTGGTTTGGTGGCCTGGATCGCTGGAACCGGCAGTGACCCAGGCTTGCCAAGCCAGTTCTCCAAGCCGCGTTTCTCCCAGCAGCACCGTAGGTACTGCCATCTTGATTTTGGCTACTCCGCATGCGCAGAAGCATTTTTACAGTACTGCGCATGCGCACGCAGCATGCCTCCAAGTGCGTGCCTTGCGTGACCACGATAGAACCAGCAATAGCAGTTGCCACAACCCACCCCTGGTTTGTTGCTATCGAAATGGCTAGTATGCATTCAAAAGTAAAAAGTTGAGGCTGTAATTTGATTACCATTATTCTCCTCAGGTGAAAGAGTGGAGGGGTGGCCTAGGGGGAGGGGTCCCCAATGCCCCCCCCGGACCAGGTTGTGGCCTGATCGAAATTGGCCCATGGGAGAGATGGGCAATTGGGTCGTGAAGCTTCACTCGTGTAAGCAAAGGGCACTTGCACTCACGCACAAAGCTGCATTTGCGGGAATGCACTCACACACCCCAGCTCGTGCGAGTGGAGCTTCGGACACAACCGCAAGTTCCTGCTGCTCATGTGAGTGGAATTTCGCATGTAAGCGCAAGCAAGCACCTTACACTCACGTGCAAAGCTCCCTTCGCACGAGAGATGCACTCACCCACCGGTCACACAAACGGAGCTGTGCGCATGTGTGCCTGCGCCTGCCACTCACATGCTCCCCCGCGGGCCCCCGTGCTGGGTAGGGCCAGCAAGCTGGAAAGGTTGGGGAGTGCTGGCCTAGTGGGCTTGCCACAGTGGTGGGTTGCAGTGGTGGGTAGGGGGCGTACCCGAGTCTGCCCGGAGCACCGGGTACCGCCAACTTGCACTCCTTACCTGTCTTTAAAGCAGTGGTGGGTTTCTGCAGGCTCACACCTACTCGCGAGAGCCGGTTGGTGAAATTTAGAGAACCGGTGAGAGGGGGTTCCACTGGCGTACCTGGAAGTAAATCTGGCCCACCGCTACCAGTGACCCAACGGGAAGGAAAGGAAGGAAGAAAGGAAAGAAAGAAAAGAAGGAAGGAAAGAAAGAAAGAAAGAAAGAAAGAAAGAAAGAAGGGAAAGAAAGAAAGAAAGAAAGAAAGAAAGAAAGAAAGAAAGAAAGAAAGAAAGAAAAAGAAAGAGAATTTATCATCACAATTGAGTCCAAAATTTTGGTTGCTAAGCAAGAGCGTTGTTAAATGAGTTTCACCACATTTTAAAAGGTGGGCCACTCCCACCCTGTCACATGACCGCCAAGCCACGCCCACAAAATAGGCCACACCTGCAGAGTAGGTTCTAAAAAATTTGAAACCCACCACTGCTTTAAAGTCTTTGTACAATGCCTACACAATTGGGCAGCTGGAGTGTCGCGGAGGTGTCGCTAGACGGTAAGACACATGTGGGTGCTATGTGTGTGTGCGTGTACACTGCGCGCATCCATGTGGGCACCGCCGGGCCCATTCCAGCTGTACCAGTTGGAACGGGATCCGAAACCCACCACTGACTTGCCTCCTACTCAGAAGGTTGAGAATTCGATCCTAGGTAGCAGTAGATGTTTCCCTCTCTGGGTACCAAGAGAAAATATCTGCTGTGAACTCCAAGTAGGTGTCAGGAAGGGCACCCAGCCAGTAAACGCTCAGCTCCATCCAATCGGCCCAACTCTACCTCGAATTAGAGGATTGCGACAGGATCGTAAAAAGGGACTTGTATTCCATTGAGCTGTAAACAGTTGAAAAAAGCCAATGCATTTTTTTATTCCACTTCACATTTCTCTCTCGCTTCCCCCCACCCCCCATTTCCTCACTGTTTTTATTTTCCCTTGTATTTTATTTGGACAATCTAAAAAGAATCCGACATTGGAGCGAGAATTGGAGAAAAATACAGTTTATTGTCTCAATTAGATTGATTTTTTTAAAAAAATCACTTAGTACAGGGGTCCCCAACCTTTGCAACTTTAAGTCTGAAGGACTTCAGCTCCCAGAATTGATGATGATGTAGCTTGTTCTGTCTACCGCAGGGGTCTCCAACCTTTGCAACTTTAAGTCTGAAGGACTTCAGCTCCCAGAATTGATGATGATGTAGCTTGTTCTGTCTACCGCAGGGGTCTCCAACCTTTGCAACTTTAAGTCTGAAGGACTTCAGCTCCCAGAATTGATGATGATGTAGCTTGTTCTGTCTACCGCAGGGGTCTCCAACCTTTGCAGCTTTAAGTCTGAAGGACTTCAGCTCCCAGAATTGATGATGATGTAGCTTGTTCTATCTACCGCAGGGGTCTCCAACCTTTGCAACTTTAAGTCTGAAGGACTTCAGCTCTCAGAATTCTCCAGCCAGCAAAGCTTCGGAGTTGTTTCAAGTTGAAGTGAAGTAGACATTTATCAATATCCCGCAGGATAGCAAGCGGTCACTTCTAAGCCCTTAAATCAACGGCCACTTTCAGGAGCTCTTAATTAATTAATTAATTAACTAAGGATAATTCATTAATCATCATTCCCTTCTGCGTTTCCTAAATGCACGTCCAGAAAACCCCGATGTGACACCGCCTTTTCACTTTCTTCCATGTTATTATTGCATCACCGCTTCTCTATCGGTTCTGGACAATTGTTATTATTGTATTCCCCTCTTCATCGTTGGTTCTTTCCAACGTGTATTAGAAATGTGTATTGTTCTTTTCTTGTGTATTCGGAGAAAGGGGGCAGGGGAATTATTCTAGATTTGATTCAGAAAATGTGACTCAGAACCAAGTGGGAAGGTGAATAGAACAGGAAGGCAGGCCAGCAACTCATTAAAGCAGGGGCGTCAAACTTAAGGCCCAGGGGCCAGATCTGGCCTGTGGGCAGGGGCGGAATTCAGCTGGATCGGACCAGTCCAGAGACTTAATTTGACATCTGGTTCACTGAACCTGTAGTTGCAAGGATTGGCGGGCCCCGTTTTTGTTAAGTGAGTTTCCACCCCATTTTACAATACAATATAATAGCAGTGTTGGAAGGGACCTTGGAGGTCTTCTAGTCCAACCCCCTGCTTAGACAGGAACCTTATACCATTTCAGACAAATGGCTATCCAACATCTTCTTAAAGACTTGCAGTGTTGGGGCATTCACAACTTCTGGAGGCAACTTCTGTTCCATTGATTCATTGTTCTCACTGTCAGGAAATTTCTCCTCAGTTCTAGGTTGCTTCTCTCCTTGATTAGTTTCCACCCATTGCTTCTTGTCCTGCCCACAGGTGCTTTGGAGAATAGTTTGACTCCCTCTTCTTTGTGGCACCCTCTGAGATACTGGAAGATGCTATCATGTCTCCCCTGGTGCTTCCTTTCATTAAACTAGACCTATCCAGTTCCTGCAACCGTTCTTCATCTGTTTTAGCCTCCAGTCCCCTCATCATTTTGAATACTCCGTTGTGCATCTAAGAGTAATTATAATCTTTCCTGAAATGTTACAGCTATCTTTGACCCGCTGAATTTAAACTGCAAATGTGCCAGAGTCACCAGCACCTTCATTCGTCCAGCAAGATACGCAAGAGTCGAGATGTTTCCAGCTGGGATTGCCTGCAGAAATTTGGAAATCATGTAAGTTTATTTGGGTTTATGCCAAATTTAGAACCTGAAATTTTTATTCAGGACACTTCCTCCCCTGTCTTCTAGGGTACAGCTAGTCCTTGTCTATCTTCCACATAAATCGGTGACTCCCTCTTCTTTGTGGCAACCCCTGAGATATTGGAAGACTGCTATCATGTCTCCCCTAGTTCTTCTTTTCATTAAACTAGACATGCCCAGTTCCTGCAACTGTTCTTCATATGTTTTAGCCTCCAGTCCCTTAATCATCTTTGTTGCTCTTCTCTGCACTCTTTCTAGAGTCTCCACATCTTTTTTACATTGTGGTGACTAAAACTGGATGCAAATATTCCAAGTGTGGCCTTACCACTGCTGTAAGATTATAAAGTGGTATCAACCCTTCACATGATCTTGATTCTCTCCCTCTGTTGATGCAGCCTACAACTGTGTTGGCTTTTTTGGCAGCTGCTGCACACGGCTGGCTCCTATTTAAATGGTTGTCCACTAGGATTACGACCTTTCTTGATGTGTTAAGTAAATCACTGCAGTTGTTAAGTTAATAACCTGGTGGTTAAGTGAATCTCGCTTCCCCCATTGTCAGAAGGTCGCAAAAGGGGATCACATTATTATTATTATTATTATTATTATTATTATTATTATTATTATTATTATTATTATTATTATTATTATTGTTATGTACTGACACCCGTTTGAATTCCCCGGCAACAGCCAGTCGCGTCTGATTGGCTAAGACGCGACTGGCTGTGGCTGAAGCGGGAGACGCGCGGATTGGCCGGCTCTCTGACAGCTCCATATAAAAGGAGCTGTCAGAGAGAAGGCGCGCGCTTTTTGTTCTGGTTAACTTACTGTTGTAGTTCTTGTTGGTTTTCCACTAAATAAAAGCCGTTGGATCAACCGGGTCTGGACCCTCTTTCAATACACAACACTGGCGACGAAGACTGGGGCCCGGCATCGATCCTCCTACCGTATCTCTTCACCCTGCGGATCGAAGAGACTTGTGACTCCACCGGCAAAGTCGGCCTAATTTTACCTCACAAACATGGCCACTCTCCCTCCCTTCGCGACCTACGACCCGTCGGCGGAATCCTGGGAGGCATTCTTGGCGCGTTTCGACTGTTTTCTCCTCACCGATGTGGCCGGAGAACTCACCCCTGAGAGGCGTCTGGGCCTCTTCCTCGGCTGCGGCGGCCGGACTGTTTTTGCCGTCGCGCGCAACATAGCCGCCCCCGCCGCGGTTCAAGACCTCGAGTGGGGTGTCCTGCAGGCCCGCCTCAAGGCCCATTTTGCCCCGGCGCCATCCAAAATTTCGCGCCGCTGTGCTTACCGGCAATGCCGCCAACTGCCAACGCAGTCGGTGGTTGACTTTTTGCAAGCCCTGCGCGCGGCCGCCCTCCTCTGCGAATTCCCGGCCCCGTTCCTGGATGAATCTCTCCTTGAGCAATTCGTTGCGGGGCTTCGGGACATCAAGCTCCGCCGCCGGCTCCTGGCCCGCTCGGACATTACTTTGGAGCAGGCCATTGAGGACGCCAGGGCCGCGGAACTGGCGGACGCCACGTCCGACCTCTACCTGGGCCAGCCTGCCCAGCCTATTCCCTCTCCGAGGGCCTGCCTCGTAAACGAACTTGCCCCGCTCGACCCCCTGGAAGACGGCTCGCCTTTTGAAAGCGTCGCCCGCCTACAGGCATCCGGCCGCGGCACATTCAGGCCCGGCTCCTCACGCAAAGGGGCAGCTGCCTGTGCTGAGTGCGGCGGCGCGCATGCCAGGAGCGAGTGCCCCTATAAAGACACCATCTGCCGCCGGTGCGACAGACGGGGCCACATCGCCCGCGCGTGCCGTGCCGTCCTCTCCCGCCGGGTGGACCAGGGCCCCCAGCACCCCGTGCCGCCGACCCCGCCGGCCGTTCCAGCCTACGGACGACGACCCCCACAGCGACGCCCAACTCCGGAGGCTGCCTGTTATGCCACGACGGACGTCGGGGACACCTTTCCCATCGCTGCAGATGACCGTAGGCGAATTTCCACCTCCTTGACCCTTGAGGGACACCCCCTATCTATGGAGGTTGACTCGGGGTCGTCCCGGTCCCTCATTTCGTGGGGACAACTGAGGGCCTTGTGCCCCAACCTGTCACCCGGGGACCTTTCTCGCCCAGACGCCCTGCTCCGAGACTACCAGGGCAACCCCATCGCTGTCATGGGGCTACGCCGCGTCCGCATCGAGTACGGACGGTTCTCCGGGGCCCTACCCATCCTGGTCGTCGAGCGACCCCTTCCCGCGCTCATAGGCCTCGATTGGTTCGACGCCCTGGGCCTCTCCATCCAGCGGGTCCACCGGGTGCCCGCCTCCTCGGCCGTTGAGGCCGTCCTCGCCGAGTTCAAAGATATTTTTGACGGCTCGCTGGGTTCCTACCGGGGTACCCCTGTCTCCCTCAACCTCGACCCCCAGGTTGCCCCAATTCGGCTCAAGGCCCGCAGGCTGCCGTTCGCCTTGAAGCCGCGAGTTGACGCGGAGCTTGATCGTCTCGTGGCGCAGGGCGTATTGGAACCCGTTGACCAGGCGAAATGGGAGACCCCCATTGTGGTCCCCATCAAGCCCGACAGGTCCATACGCATCTGCGCCGACTATAAGTCGACGATCAACCGCGGGCTTCAGGCGAACCCATATCCAGTTCCCGTGGTGCAACACCTGCTCCACTCCTTGGGGCAGGGGTGCATCTTCGCGAAGCTGGATATGGCTCAGGCCTACCAGCAGCTACCGGTGGATGACAATGCGGCTGATGCCCAGACCATTGTCACTCACCGAGGAGCTTTTCGCTGTCGCCGCCTCCAATTCGGCGTTTCCGTTGCCCCGGGGATCTTCCAGAGCCTCATGGAGCGGCTGCTCCACGGGCTCCCGGGCGTCGTGCCGTACTTCGACGACATCTTGATAGCTGCTGCCAGCCTATCAGACCTCGCCGAGGTACTCCGGAAGGTCCTCCACATTTTTAGGGGCGCGGGCCTTAAATTAAAGCTCAGCAAATGCAAGTTTGCTGTGCCGAGGGTGGAGTTCCTGGGTTTCGTTGTGGATGCCCAGGGTATCCACCCCGCTCCTGCCAAGGTCGAGGCCATCCGCAAGGCCCCTGTGCCGAGCTCCAAGACGGAGCTGCAGGCATTCCTCGGCTTGGTCAATTTCTACGCCCCCTTCATTCCGCACAAGGCGTCACTAGCCGAGCCGCTGCATCGATTGCTCGATCGCTCGGCGGTTTGGCTCTGGGGCAGCCGCGAGGCACATGCGTTCGCGGCTGTCAAAGAGCTGCTGACGTCAAGGGCTGTGCTAGTGCAATATTCTGCAAGCCAGCCCCTGACGCTGGCGGCGGACGCCTCCCCCTTCGGACTGGGGGCTGTCCTGAGCCATGTCCTGCCCGATGGCTCGGAGGCCCCCATCGCCTTTTACTCCCGGACGCTGACTCCAGCGGAGCGGAACTACAGCCAGATCGATAAGGAGGCTCTGGCTGTGGTCTCCGGGATTAAAAGATTTCACGAGTACCTGTACGGCCGCTCGTTCACCGTGTTCACTGACCACAAGCCACTCCTTGGGCTTCTGGCCGGTGACCGGCCCACCCCCCCCATTCTCTCACCCAGGATGACACGGTAGACGGAGTTCCTGGCCGCGTACGAGTACGCGCTGCTTTACCGTCCGGGCAAACACCTGGGGCACGCTGACGCCCTCAGCCGCTGCCCCCTTCCTCAGGCGGACCAGGAGCCGGTACCGGCCCTCTCCGTCCTGTCTGTGGCCTACGCCGGGCTTCCCCTCATGTCTTCGGACGTGGCGGCCCGGACCAGATCCGACCCCGTCCTTTCCCGGGTCTCAACTTGGGTCCTGCGGGGGTGGCCGTCGGCCGCCGTGGCCGCCGAGTTCAGGCCTTTCAAGGCCCGCCAGCTGGAGCTATCGCTCCACAGCGGGTGCTTGCTATGGGGGGACCGTGTCATCCTTCCGCAACCCCTGCGCCGTCAGGTACTCGAGGCCCTCCATGCCAACCACCCAGGCATAGCTCGCATGAAGGCCCTTGCCCGGAGCTACGTCTGGTGGCCACGCATGGACGAGGAGGTGGCCGCCTTCGTTGGCGCTTGCCAGGCATGCCAATCCACCCGCCCTGCCCCTCCGGCGGCACCTTCCCGCTCCTGGGATGCTCCCAAGTCTCCGTGGGCTCGCATCCACATCGACTTCGCCGGCCCCTTCCACGGCCGGACGTTCCTGGTAGTGGTGGACGCTTACTCCCGCTGGGCGGAGGTCGTTCTCATGGCCTCCACCACAGCCGAGAGTACCGTGCGTGCGCTCCGGCGCCTATTTTCCACGCACGGGTTGCCGGACACCCTGGTCTCCGACAACGGCCCGCAATTCCACTCCTCCACTTTTCAGGAATTCCTGGCCTCCCTGGGGATCCGCCACGCGCCTACCGCCCCCTACCACCCTGCCGCCAATGGCCGGGCGGAACGGGCCGTTCGCTCGGCCAAGGAGGCCCTCGGCAGGATGGCCGGGGGGGACTGGCAGGCAAGGGTAGATGCTTACCTGCTAGGTCAGCATTCTACGCCTTGCCCGGCGTCAGGGAAAAGCCCCGCGGAGCTGCTGATGGGCCGCCGCCTGAGAACCGAGTTGGACCGACTGCACCCCCTCTACAACGAGGTGCAGCCGTGCAACCTGGGGGTCCCCCCTTCCCGCCTCTTCACCTCGGGCGAGGAAGTATACGCCCGGAACTTTGCAGGAGACCCCCGATGGGTCCCTGCCACCGTTGACGCACTAACCGGGCCGTGCTCTTATAGGGTTCGGAGGCCCGACGGATCCGAGTGGCGGCGCCATGTGGACCAACTAAGGCGTCGCCACCCAGCGCCGGACGACCCGAACCCCCGGCCGACATCCGCAGACCCGGCGACCGACATTCCGTTATTCGACCTGAACCAGCCGGCCGAGCCCCGGCCCGTAGCGGGCTCCAACTCCCCAGCAAGGCACTCCCCGGGGCTGCCGACGATGGAACAGCCCTGCCTGGGGGGGCCCTGGAACGCCTCCTACCATCATCAGACAACCCGGCCCCCTGCTCGCCCAAAATCACAGGGCCCACCAGGCCCGGCCTACTCTTCCCCACAGCGCCGGGGGCTTGACTCTGTCCTCAAACCGATCGCCACGCCCCCTCGCCCCGTCCTACCTTTTTCGGAGGCTTCCGGCTATTCGCTAGGCCGCTCTGACGTTGTCCGGGACTACACCCCCGGCAGGGAGGAGCCCGATCGGACACGTCCTCTTCCTCCGCCTTCCAAAGTCGATCTGAGGCGCTCTGGGCGGAGTCGACGCAGCCCCGCCTACCTCAGCGAGTACGTATGCTAATGGGCCCGCATGCGTACTCGCTGGGGGGAAAGGAGTGTTATGTACTGACACCCGTTTGAATTCCCCGGCAACAGCCAGTCGCGTCTGATTGGCTAAGACGCGACTGGCTGTGGCTGAAGCGGGAGACGCACGGATTGGCAGCTCCATATAAAAGGAGCTGTCAGAGAGAAGGCGCGCGCTTTTTGTTCTGGTTAACTTACTGTTGTAGTTCTTGTTGGTTTTCCACTAAATAAAAGCCGTTGGATCAACCGGGTCTGGACCCTCTTTCAATACACAACAATTATTATTATTATTATTATTATTATTATTATTATTATTATTATTATTATTATTCACATTTGTAACCCGCACCCATCTCATCACAGAGGGACTCGGGGCGGCGAACAGAGATTTAAAATAAATATACATAAATACAAAATATTACTAAATAATAACTAAATTAAATCAAGACCCTGCTTAAAATAAATTTAAAAACCCATAAATTAAAACTTTGATTTGTTATAAGACAGTAGGGTGCAGAGTAGTTTATGCTAGGCTGGCCAGATGAAAATAGTAAGTTTTTAAGTGCCGGTGGAACAAGCGGAGGTCCAAGATGGTACGGCGATCGGGAGGTAGGCCGTTCCAGAGGGTTGGGCCCACCGCAGAGAAGGCCCTTCCCCTGGGAGCCGCCAACCGGCATTGCCTGGTCGACGGCACCCGGAGAAGACCCTCTCCCTGGGAGCAAGTCGGTCGTAGGGATGTATGACCCCGGGAGACTGCGACCGTCATAAATTTGAGTCCGTTGCAAGTGTCTGAATTTTGATCGCGTGAGCTTGAGAATGCTGCAACGGTCGCTAAGTGTGGGCCATAAGGCCCTTTTTCCAGTGCCGTTGTAACTTTGAACGGTCACTAAGTGAACTACCTGGATGAGATTCACAGAAGCTACGCTGAGACATCTGACTCTGGTGAGATAGTCCAGACTTAATTAATCCTGTTTTATCATAAAGGTAAAGGTAAAGGTTCTCTTGCACATATGGGCTAGTCGTTCCTGACTCTAGGGGGTGGTGCTCATCTCCATTTCAAAGCCGAAGAGCCAGCGCTGCCCAAAGATGTCCTCGGGGTCATGTGACTGACATGACTAAACACTGACGGTGCACGGAACGCTGTTACCTCCCCACCAAAGGTGGTCCCTATTTTTCTACTTGCATTTTTTACTTCCTTTCTGCTAGGTTGGCAGAAGCTGGGACAAGAAAACGGGAGCTCACTCCGTTACACGGCACTCGGGATTCGAACCGCCGAACTGCCGACCTTTCTGATCGACAAGCTCAGCGTCTTAGCCACTGAGCCACCGTGTCCCACTGTTCCATCATAGGGTCCTATAAAGTTCCACTTTTTGGGAAGAGCCTCTTTCATAGATTAAGTCAAACTTGGGGGAAAAGGCTTCATTGTTCTAAGATGCCTATTGTCTTTTGAACTATTTGGGGGTCCTGGGTATTTGATAGCCACCCCACCCCTCCCCCAACCTGTCCCCAATTATCTCCTCCCAGCCCACCAGGTGATGGCATTTTGTAGGTTTCCCCTCTATTAAGGAAATACACCTGTCGGGATGAATTGAAGCCGTGTGACGGTTGACAAAGCCGAGCAGCAAATGTTTAGCAAGTGCTTGAAGCGCGTAGGGGCACATGAATGAGCTCCAGAGGGCGTCTGTGGTTGGCTTCAAGAGGAAGTTGGCCAGATAAGTTGGAACTGGGTAAAGCTGTGGTTTACAACGTATATATATATATATATATATATATATATATATATATATATGTTGCCGGTGAAATGGAACAGAAGTTTCCCCTTGCAAATTTTCCTCTAACATTGCTAAACTAACTTCTGTGAATGGTGCCGGGGGGGGCACTTGGGTTTGATTAATTCTCCCCCATGGCTGGGAAACTCAGCTTAGGGGTAGCATTCTTTGGGAAGAGGGGCGGGGGTTGAGGTTCAAAATGTTCCTCTTGCAGAATGTTGGGCCTGAATTTACCTGTGCGTTGTTTTAACCCTTTTTCAGATTCTCAACTTATTTATTTATTTTATTAAATTTATACCCCGCCCTTCTCCTAAAAAAGGACCCAGGGCGGCGCACAGGCATCATTAAAAAACATACACAGTACAAAATCCAAAATCAACTGTTTCCACAATCCCTAAAGGTGAGTCCAATCCTTTGCCAATCCCTACGCCTTCCATTCTATTCAAATCAAGAAGTGGATTAATTGACGTTAATTGGTGGACACAATAGTTTGATGCAATTAAATATAAATGGGAGGTACAACCAATACAGGTAGTCCTCGGTTACTGACCATTCTATGTTACAATGGCACTGAAATGGCACTAAGCGAGAGCTGACTGCTTTTTACACAACTGTTACAGCATCCCCAGGGTCATGCGATCAAAATTCAGACACTCAGCAACTGGCCCGTATTTATGACGGTTGTAGCATCCTGGAGACACGATCCACTCTTGCGGTCCTCCGGCAAGCAAAGTCAATAGAGGGAAGCCAGATTCACATCACAACCAAGTTCCTAACTTAACAAGTGCAATGATTCACTTAGCAACTGTGGCAAGAAAGGTTGTAGAATGGAACAAAACTCACTTAACAACTGTCTCGCTGAACAACATACATTTTCGGTTCAATTGTGATCCTAAATCGACTTGTTCTGAGACCCTGATAACTTTGTTCTAAGGAGATCATAGGTAAAGATAAAGGTTCCCTCCCACATATGTGCCAGTCGTTCCTGACTCTAGGGGGCAGTGCTCATCTCCGTTGTAAAGTTGAAGAGCCAGCGCTGTCCGAAGACGTCTCCGTGGTCAGGTGGCCGGCATGACTCAACGCGAAAGGCGCACGCTGTTCCCTTCCCACCAAAGGTGGTTCCTATTTTTCTACTTGCATTTTTTACCTGCTTTCGAACTGCTAGGTTGGCAGAAGCTGGGACAAGTCACGGGAGCTCACTCCGTTACAGGGCATTAGAGATTCTAACCGCCAAACTGCTGATCTTTCTGATTGACAAGCTCAGCGTCCTAGCCACAACCACTGCGTCTCTTAAGGAGATAATAGGAGAGTAAATTATTCCAATAATTTAGAAAAAGACCATCACAAACGAAGTTCTGAAGAAGTTTCCAACACAATTCATGAGAAATCAAAAGGGGAAGAAGTTTTCATAACAATAAATTTTGGAGTAAAATAGAAGTCATGCTTGCTGAGTGGGGCGGGGAGAAATAACCCACTGAGTGTAGTGTTATGTTCGTCTCGCGACTAGCCCATTGCTGAGACAGCCAAAATCTTTTCCAAGGTACAAGTGGTGTTTTCTCTCATTCCTAAAGTGGCATAAAGGAGCCATGTTAGAATGCAGTATTAATAATAATAATAATAATAATAATAATAATAATAATAATACTTTTATTTGTATACCGCCTCCTCTCCCCAAAGGGACTCGGAGCGGTGCACAGGGAGTAAAAAACCAATATAAAATACATACAAAATAAATAATTAAAATACGAATTAAACAATTGTCCCTGCGCTAAAATCCCCTAAATTACTTTACACTAAAAAAAACCTAAAACCCTATCAAAAGACGGAGGACTAACCTAGGCCGGCCAAGCAGAAAAAGTGTGTTTTCAATTTTTGACGGAAGGAGACGACTGCCAGCAGTTCAAATCTCATCAGGCTCAAGGTGGACTCAGCCTTCCATCCTTCCAAGGTGGGTCAAATGAGGACCCAGATTGTTGGGGGCAAGAGGCTGGCTCTGTCAACCGCTTAGACAGGGCTGTTATATAACTCTGTTGTTGCTTGGGAGAGAAGGAAGGAGAGAAGGAAGGAAGGAAGGAAGGAAGGAAGGAAGGAAGGAAGGAAGGAAGGAAGGAAGCTGTAGTGACGCAGTAGTTAGAATGCAGTATTGGAGGCAGACTCTGCCGACTGCCAGCAGTTCAAATCTCACCAGGCTCAAGGTGGACTCAGCCTTCCATCCTTCCAAGGTGGGTCAAATGAGGACCCAGATTGTTGGGGGCAAGAGGCTGGCTCTGTCAACCGCTTAGAGAGGGCTGTTATACAGTATATGTCTAAGTGTTATTGCTTGGGAAAGGAGGAAGGAAGGAAGGAAGGAAGGAAGGAAGGAAGGAAGGAAGGAAGGAAGGAAGGAAGGAAGGAAGGAAGGAAGGAAGGAAAACGAGAAGGAAGGAAGCTGTAGTGGTGCAGTAGTTAGAATGCAGTATTGCAGAAGTCCCCATTGACTTCACTTGCCAGGTCGCAAAAGGGGATCACATGACCACCACCCCCAGGACACTGCAACTGTCATAAATACGAGTCAGTCTCTCAGCATGTGAATTGTTGTAAGTCGAGGACTACCTGCATTTGAAACGCACTCATGCTTTATGAAGACCCTGCCAGAATTGAAAAATGCTTAAAAAAATGAGTTTAACATATCTCATAAGATGCAACTGCCATAATTTGCCACAAAGAAGAGGGAGTCAAACTATTCTCCAAGGCACCTGGGGGCAGGACAAGGAGCAATGGGTGGAAACTAATCAAGGAGAGAAGCAACTTAGAACTAAGGAGAAATTTCCTGACAGTTAGAACAATTAACCTCTGGAACAGCTTGCCTCCAGAAGTTGTGAATGCTCCAACCCTGGAAGTCTTTAAGAAGATGTTCGATAGCCATTTGTCTGAAATGGTATAAGGTTCCTGCCCATGCAGGGGGTTGGACTAGAAGACCTACAAGGTCCCTTCAAACTCTGCTATTGTATTGTATTGTATTGTATTGTAATTTCCAAGTTTGTTCTAGATCCACGATGGTGAACCTATGGCACGCGTGCCATGAGTGGCACATGGAACCTTCTCTGTCGGCACGCAAGCTGTCCCCCCAGCTCAGCTCCACTGTGCATGCGCATGCGCCTCCCCGTGGCCAGTTGATTTTCAGTTCTCTGCTGCGCACGCACAGGAGACGTGCGCCCTCCACAGCCTGTTTTTGGTCCCAGGAGGCTTCAGGGAGGCCTGCTAGGCCCAAAACGGGGCATTGGGGGGAGCACAGGGAGGTGAGGTGTCACACTCGCATTGCATTATGGGTGTGGATAAACAATGTCAACTGGATCTCCCTTGTCCACGTGCTTGTTGACACTCTCAAAAAATTCCAGCAGATTAGTGAGGCATGATTTGCCCTTGCAAAAGCCATGTTGGCTCTCCTTCAGCAGCGCCTTCTCTTCTACGTGCCTATTAATTTTATCTTTTAAGATGGTTTCTATCACTTTACCTGGGACACTTGTCAAGCTGACCGGTCGGTAATTTCCTGGATCACCTCTGGATCCTTTTTTGAAGATAGGTGTTATATTCGCTACCTTCCAGTCATCCGGCACAAGGCCTGATTTGAGGGAAAGATTATATATTTTGGCAAGGACATCAACAATTTCATCTTTAAGTTCCTTGAGAACTCGTGGATGGATGCCATCTGGTCCTGGTGATTTGTTAGTGTTTAGTTTAACAAGACATGCAAGGACCTCCTCCCTGGTTATTTCTATCTGGGTTAATTCCTCAGTTTCCTTCCCTACAAAGATAGGCTCTGTTTTAGGCATGTGATCTCTGTCTTCTTCAGTGAATACTGAAGCAAAGAATTCATTGTGTCTCTCTGCAATCTCTGTTTCCTCCTTAATAATCCCTTGCCTTCCATTGTCATCTAATGGTCCAATGGCCTTCCCAGTTGGGTTCTTACTTCTAATGTACTTAAAGAAGTCCTTGTTATTTCCTTGAGTGTTTTTAGCTAAACGCTCCTCAAAGTCTTGCTTTGCTTTCCTGATTGTTGCCTTGCATTTGTTCTGCCAGAAATTATGTTTCTGCCTGTTGTCCTCATTTGGAGAAGCCTTCCATCTTTTAAATGAGCTTTTCTTGCTTTTGATCACTTCCCGAAAAGCTCCTGTAAGCCACATCGGAGTCCTCTTGAACCTGCCGGTGCCTTTTTCCTTTTAGGTATACATTCCAATTGGCCTCTGTTATTGTTTTTGTGAGCAGCCTCCATGCCTCATGGAGTGTTTGGACTTTCTCATTTCTCCCTTTCAGCTTCTTTTTTACTAGTTTCCTCATCTTTGGGAAATTTCCTTTATGAAAATTTAAGGTCTCTGTGTTAGATTTTATCGGTGATTTGCAGTCTATGATTAAGTTAAAAATAATTGTCTTGTGGTCACTGTTCCCTATTGGATCAGTCACACTAACATTTTGCACCAGATCCTGTATATTGCTCAGAACCAAGTCAAGGATTCTTGTACCTCTAGTTGGGTCTTCAACCATCTGTTCCAGGGAACAATCATTTAGCATATCTAGGAACTTTATCTCTTTGTCATGTGCTGAACAACAGTTCACCCAATCTATGTGAGGGTAATTGAAATCCCCCATTATAACCAGGCTTCCCTTTTTTGATGCCACCTTTACAACATTCTCCAATTGCCAGTCTCTCTCGGGAGCTTGGGTCAGAGGCTGATAACACATGCCTACTGTTAGACCATTATTTTGGCCTGATAGTCTTACCCACAGAGTTTCTAGTGGTGACTCCAAATCACCTCGATATGCCAATTTGTATGACTTTATCTCTTCTTTGACATACAAGAGAGAGAGAGAGAGAGATAACTGGAACGCCTTGAGCAATTTCAATCAAACTTGGTACACAGATGACTTACTCTCTGGAGAAAAATATTGTGGGGGTAAGACACCCCTAAAACACTTGGGGGGGTGTTCTGTTAAAATACAGCCTGTTGTGCCTTAAAATGGCTTCTACTGTGCAGGGCAGTGGAGTTACTATGGTAGTGGTTTCACAGTACTCCACAAGGGGGCTTCCTCTGGTAAGTGGCAAAATCCAACGTTAGAAATTATGTTTGGTCCAGATATTTTCCCCTTATCAATAAATACCCAGGCAACGCCGGATGATCGGCTAGTACAAAATAAAATATTCACAGAAGAGAATCGGAAGAGCTGCCAAAGTTTACCAAAGGACAATAAATTGAAACCTTAGCAAAAGTCTTCAGATTGTAGAGGGAAAGTACAGGGAGTTGACAGTAGAGCAAGCCAGCATAATTATTGAATTGTTTTATTTCTTAAACCCGGCACCCTCTCTTTGGCCTTTTTTCTCAGAAAGAACGAAGCTATCTAACCAGAAAAGAGGAGGAACTGAAACAACGAATAACTTCGTGTGTAGACTTCCACAAAAACAACAGAATAAGGTGACCTGCCTTGACGTTCGTTCCAAGGAAACAGCTAGCACAAGTATTAAAAGATACCAATGCTATTATATCAAATGTCAGCATCAGCTTATTGCAAGAAGCAAGCCAACCCACGCACAGCATGGCGTTATTAACTATGTTATTAAATACCTTGGATGCAAAATCATCCAACAAGAAAAAAACACAAACAGTGCACCACCAAAATGGAAGATCATGAAAATTAGGTTCAGCATACTAAGATCAGGCGCAAGCAAGCCACCCCAGATGAAATAAAATAAATTGGCGAACAAGAAGGCCCAAAAATACCTTACTACAGGGGTAGTCAACCTTTTTATACCTACCGCCCACTTTTAGATCTCTGTTAGTAGTGAAATTTTCTAACCGCCCACCGGTTCCACAGTAATGGGGATTTATAAAGTAGGGAAGTCAATTCAATTTTTTAAAAAAGGAAAGTGCTTCAGCATCGGACAAAACCCCTCCCGCCCACCATGAAAGCTGGAATCCCACTAGTGGGCGGTAGGGACCAAGTTGACTGCCAACGCTTTATCAGGAAATATCCCCTGTGGTTAAGGAATGAGACTAGAAAGTGGGAGACTGTGAGTTGTAGTCCTGCCTTAGGCATGAAAGCTGGCTGGGTGACTTTGAGCCCAGTCGTTCTCTCTCATCTCAACCCACCCTTACAGGGTTGTCGTCATGGGGGATATAGGAGGAGGAAAGTGTTGTCGGGTATGTTCGAGGTATTTTCAAAATAATAAATGTATAGCTATCTGCGGGATCGGATCCTGCCCCATACATCCTCACGGCCGATTCGCTCCCACAGAGAGGGACTTCTCCGGGTGCCGTCCACTAGACTTTGTCAGCGGGCGACGCCCAGGGGAAGGGCCTTCTCTGTGGCGGGCCCAGCCCTCTGGAACGACCTTCCCCCAGATATTAGGACAACTACGGACCTCCGCTCCTTCCGTTTAAAATTAAAGACACATCTTTTTCGCCTGGCCGGCCTTGGGTAGTCTCTTCTAAGGTTAGGGGTTTTAGGGGTAGTTTTAGTTTAGTTTATGGGTTTTTAGCGCAGGACTAATTTAATTCATTTTTAATTTTGTATTCTGTCTGTGGTTTTATCTGTATTTTTAATTGCCTGTGCCCCGCCTCGAGTCCCTTTGGGGAGAGAGAGCGGGATATAAAATTAAAATTATTATTATTATTATTATTATTATTATAAATAAATAAGCAAGTAATTCACAAATACCTCAATAAGCCTCCCCTTGAAAAGATATACATTAATCCTCTTCTAGAGTAATGGACCATGGTGGCATCATACAACATCTTCTTAAAGATGTTAACCAATTTCATTGTAATTTTATTACAATCTTATTACAATGACAATAAAGATTATTATTATTATTATTATTATTATTATTATTATTATTATTATTATTATTATTATTATTATTATTATTATTATTATTATTATTATTATTATTATTAAAGACTTACAGTGTTGGAGCATTCACAACTTCTGGAGGCAAGTTGTTCCACTGATTAATTGTTCTAACTGTCAGGAAATGTCTCCTTAGTTCTAGGTTGAATCTCTCCTTGGTTAATTTCCACCCATTGCTTCTTGTCCTGCCCCCAGGTGCCTTGGAGAATAGTTTGACTCCCTCTTCTTTGTGGCAAGCCCTGAGATAGCGGAAGACTGCTATCATGTCTCCTCTAGGCCTTCTTTTCATTAAACTAGACCTACCCAGTTCCTGCAACCATTCTTCATATGTTTTAGCCTCCAGTCCCCTAATCATCTTTGTTGTTCTTCTCTGTCCTCTTTCTAGAGTCTCCACATCTTTTTTTACATCGTGGCGACCAAAACTGGATGCCGTATTCCAAGTGTGGCCTTACCAAGGCCTTATAAAGTGGTATGAACACTTCACGGGATCTTGATTCTATCCCTCTGTTGATGCAGCCTAGAACTGTGTTGGCTTTTTTTGGCAGCTGCTGCACACGCTGGCTCCTATTTAAATGGTTGTCCACTAGGACTCCATTTTCAGAATAATGCCAGGAGATGCTGAACAAAACCCCCCAAGTACCAGGCAGTTGATGGATGTCGCCCTACTTTCAAAGCACTACTGGAAAACCAACAGCTACTAAGACTGTACATCAGAGGTTCCCAAACTTGGCACCTTTAAGACTGGTGGACTTCAACTCCCAGGATTCTCCAGCCAGCTCTGCTGGCTGGAGAATTCTGGAAATTGAAGTCCACCAGTCTTAAAGGTGCCAAGTTTGAAGACCTCTGCTATACATGGTGTTTATGGGGCATAATTTTAGTTTCTAGCTATATGTCCTGGTTTAGAAAGACAGCGCCATCTAGGGGTCTTCAAGTGCAACTGGTGTTTAAGCCAGTTGGTTTAAGTCCCATTTTTTTCAAGAGGCAACTGGACTTTCTGGTTTTCCTTTGAAGGCGTTTCCCTTCTCATCCCAGAAGCTTCTTCAGCTCTGACTTGATGGGGTGGAATCCACATTAGTCAACGGATGGAAATTAGCTGTACGTATCTGTGTAGGTTCTCACAGTCAGGAGTCTGGGAATTCGATCCTAGGTAGAGGCAGATATTTCTTTCTCTGGGAAAACCGAGAATATATCTGGTGAACAAAACTCCTCATTGGCGACAGGAAAGGCATCCGGCCATTAAAACACCCAGCTAGCTCCATTCAGTTTAGATTTAGATTTAGATTTTATTAAATTTATATCCCGCACCTATCTCCTATGGGACCCAGGGCGGCGCACAGGAATTTAAAAACACAATGTACAATACAAAATATCAAATATCCTAAAACCTTAATTAAACTTAATACTCCTGCGCTAAAAATATTGTTTAAAAACCCTCTAATTAAAACTTTGTGCAACTAACTCTCAGTCATTTATCGGGTGGATTACCCTAAGCCGGCTTGCTGAAACAGGTGTGTTTTTAAACGCTGGCAGAAAAGGCGGAGGTCCGAGGTGGTACGGAGATCGGGAGGTAGATCGTTCCAGAGGGTAGGGCCCACCACAGAGAAGGCCCTTCCCCTGGGCGTCGCCAACCGGCATTGCCCGGCCGACGGCACCCGGAGAAGACCCTCTCTATGGGAGCGGAGCGGACGAAGGGATGTATGGGGCAGGAGACGGTCTCGCATATAACTAGGCCCCGAGCCATGGAGCGCTTTAAAGATGGTGATCCCCCCCGCAAGGGATTATTAAATGAATATGATGATTTGTAGGGTAGTAGTAGGTTAGGTTAGTAGGCTACATTTCGGCAAGAAAAACAAAATGCACAGGTACAGTATAGGTGGTACCTTGCTCAATAGTAGCAACTGTGAGAGGGATCTTGGAATCCTAGTGGACGACCATTTAAATATGAGCCAGCAGTGTGCAGCAGCTGCCAAAAAAGCCAACACACTTCTAGGCTGCATCAACAGAGGGATAGAATCTAGATCACGTGAAGTGTTAATGCCACTGTATGGTGCCTTGGTAAGGCCACACTTGGAATACTGCATACAGTTTTGGTCGCCACGATGTAGAAAAGACGTGGAGACTCTGGAAAGAGTGCAGAGAAGAGCAACCAAGAGGATTAGGGGACTGGAGACTAAAACATATGAAGAACGGTTGCAGGAGCTGGGTATGTCTAGTTTGATGAAGAGAAGGACCAGGGGAGACATGATAGCAGTGTTCCGATATCTCAGAGGGTGCCACAAAGAAGAGGGAGTCAAACTATTCTCCAAGGCACCTGGGGGCAGGACAAGAAGCAATGGGTGGAAACTAATCAAGGAGAGAAGCAACTTAGAACTAAGGAGAAATTTCCTGACAGTGAGAACAATTAACCTCTGGAACAGCTTGCCTCCAGAAGTTGTGAATGCCCCAACCCTGGAAGTCTTTAAAAAGATGTTAGATAGCCATTTGTCTGAAATGGTATAAGGTTCCTGCCCACGCAGGGGGTTGGACTAGAAGACCTACAAGGTCCCTTCCAACTCTGCTATTGTATTATTGCATATACAGAGAGGAGTTTAATGGCAAAAGTACATATTTGTAATATGGACTAGTTCGCTAGTTTGTTAGTCAGTCCTCGGCTTTATAACCCGTTTAGTGACTGTTCAAAGTTATGACAGACCTCTCCAGAGTTACTTACAACTCATTTCGGAAGTTCTGATGGGTGCACCACATAAGCCCACCCAAAATGCAAGCCGGTTGCCAAACACCCAAAATGTGATTATGATCACAATTTTTTAATTATTTATTTTTTGCTGGCTTCTAGTGTTTACTTTGCGGTGGCTCAATGGCCAAGACCCTGACCCTTCCAAGTTACGACCCTGAAAAAAGGGATTTAACAAGTTTTTCACCCTTACCACCACTGTAGCATCTCTACAATCCCAAAGGTGCTTTTTCAGGAGACACCTGGATTTTCTTGTTTGTTTGTTTTTCTTTTTGAAGACATTTCGCTTCTCATCCAAGAAGCTTCTTCAGCTCTGACTGGATTAGTTGGGACTGGAAGGATCCAGTCAGAGCTGACAAAGCTTCTTGGATGAGAAGGGAAACGTCTTCAAAAAGAAAAGTCCAGTTGCTTCCTGAAAAAAGCACCTTTGGGTCAACCACGACCTGGATGACTTGAGAATGTCTAGTCATGCCTACAATCCTATGATTAAAATTCAGATGCTTGGCAACTGACTTGCATTTATGACGGTTGCAGTGCCCCGTGGTCATGTGATTCCCCTTTTGTAACCTTCTGACAAGCAAAGTCAATGGGGAAGCCGGCTTCACTTAACAACTGTGTTACTAACTGAAGAACCGCAGTGATTTGCTTAACGGCTGTGGCGAGAAAGGTGGGAAAATGGGGCAAAACTAACTTAGGAACTCTCTCACTTAACATCTGAAATTTTGGGCTCAATTCTGGTTGTCAGGACTACTTGTGTACACATATTTTAGCCAGGTTAGGATATGGGTTTGATTAGCTATGTAATCACTCTGCTAAAAAAATCCCTTTATTTTCCACCAGGTTATTTTTTTAAAATGCATCTAGTCTGGTTATATGTCCTGTAGGACAGGGGTCCCCAACCTTTGCAACTTTAAGTCTGAAGGACTTCAGCTCCCAGACTTCTCCAGCCAGCTTTGCTGGCTGGAGAATTCTGGGAGCTAAAGTCCTTCAGACTTAAAGTTGCAAAGGTTGGGGACCCCTGGCCCAGGCCCTGACAGCTTTGCTGGCTGGAGAATTTTGGGAACAGAAGTCCTTCAGACTTAAAGTTGAAAAGGTTGGGGACCCCTGGCCCAGGCCCTGACACTGACAGCTTTGCTGGCTGGAGAATTCTGGGAGCTAAAGTCCTTCAGACTTAAAGTTGCAAAGGTTGGGGACCCCTGGCCCAGGCCCTGACAGCTTTGCTGGCTGGAGAATTTTGGGAACTGAAGTCCTTCAGACTTAAAGTTGAAAAGGTTGGGGACCCCTGGCCCAGGCCCTGACACTGACAGCTTTGCTGGCTGGAGAATTCTGGGAGCTGAAGTCCTTCAGACTTAAAGTTGCAAAGGTTGGGGACCCCTGGCCCAGGCCCTGACAGCTTTGCTGGCTGGAGAATTTTGGGAACTGAAGTCCTTCAGACTTAAAGTTGAAAAGGTTGGGGACCCCTGGCCCAGGCCCTGACACTGACAGCTTTGCTGGCTGGAGAATTCTGGGAGCTAAAGTCCTTCAGACTTAAAGTTGCAAAGGTTGGGGACCCCTGGCCCAGGCCCTGACAGCTTTGCTGGCTGGAGAATTTTGGGAACTGAAGTCCTTCAGACTTAAAGTTGAAAAGGTTGGGGACCCCTGGCCCAGGCCCTGACACTGACAGCTTTGCTGGCTGGAGAATTCTGGGAGCTAAAGTCCTTCAGACTTAAAGTTGCAAAGGTTGGGGACCCCTGGCCCAGGCCCTGACAGCTTTGCTGGCTGGAGAATTTTGGGAACTGAAGTCCTTCAGACTTAAAGTTGAAAAGGTTGGGGGACCCCTGGCCCAGGCCCTGACACTGACAGCTTTGCTGGCTGGAGAATTCTGGGAGCTGAAGTCCTTCAGACTTAAAGTTGCAAAGGTTGGGGACCCCTGCTGTAGGATATCAATATATCAAGGATGATATTAAAAATCTCTCCAAGAGGAAAGGGGTGGCAAGAAAGCGATCCAAATTGTATTATACAGTATATATGTAAGAATGTGTATAGAGATTAATGATGAATGGATAAATGTTAAATAGCATTTATAAGAATGTATATCAAGGCATGATTTTGAAATGGGAAATTTTTTAAAAAAAAACCTATTTGGATGGAAAAATCTCTCCAAGAAATCGAGGGCAAGTTCATCACAATTTTCTTGTTAATTTTTTCTTCACTTTAGGAAATGCCATCCTCCTTATAAATAATAATAATAATAATAATAATAATAATAATAATAATAATAATAATAAAATAATTCCATTATTTTGAGAAGTTAACCACTTCTTTAACAATGTGTTCTGGTTTCTGATTTTGTCCTGTTATACCAAAATCACCACAGACTCAAAGATAGGGAAAAAAAGAAAGCATTTGGTTTTATTGAACAGAAGCAAAGAGATAATCTTGAGTTATTTTTTTTTTTGAGCAAAAAATAGCTTTCCAAAAAAAAACCCATTCTGACACAATCTGGTCGTACCAACCCCCACCCCACCCCGCCTTCCATATACATTATTTATATCATATACAAGGTATAATAAATTAATATCTACATGCAACATATAGAAAGGAACGTACACTGTAAAAAATACAATATTTTTCAGCTTATTTTGTTTTTTAAGTTTTTTTTTTACAGGTTTTAATTTACATTTTTACACTTTTTTGTAAACTGGTTTTTTTTCTTTATAAAAATCAGATCACACCACACACTATCAAACATTCACCTCTGCCTACACGAGAGAGAAAAACACACAAAAGCAACAATCCTAACTTTATTGCCGCTTCATTCCAACCACAGCATTGCCTTCACATTATGAAAACAGACTAAATGACTTCTTTTGCTTACTTTGCATGTGTTTGAAGGACCTAAAGTAAAGCAACTATTATGTCTGTGTTTTAAGGGGGAGGAAAAAAAGGCAAGCAATTAAATGTAATGACAACCGTTTTGTATCCACTTCACATTTATCAAAACGTCTCCATAATCAACTGCCTTTCCACTAACCATTTTTCACTTAAGCATGCAAAAGTTAATGATTATAGATTTACTTAATAACAAGGTAAAAAGAAATACTGAAATAAGCTAACGGGAGGGACAGCGGATTTTATACTGAAATCCAGTACGTTCTAAATTTTAATAGTATGGGTTTTTTTAAAAACCCAAAACAAAACAGTAACACAAAGGTTTCCTGAAAACATTTTGTTTCCTAATTTGAGGATTTGAAAGCTCACCTTTAGAAATCTTAACACTAAAATATGCTTCAGCACATCGATGTGGATTGGTTTTGCGTTTTTAAAAACAAAGCAGCTTATTTATTTCTTTAAAAAAAAAAAAAAACCACAGGCATTTGTGATTAAAACAAGCCTACTGAAACTGAAGTATTTCTCCAGGAATACTTTCTTTAAAAGAATACATAAGCCAAAAAACAAAACCCACCATTATTTAAAATCTTTTCAGAAAAGAAATTCATATACGTTCTCTGCCAATTTTGTCTATCCACCAAAACTGCTCAGATTCAACCTATATTTTTTTTTCAGCAGAGGATTTTCAGCGCGTGGCGCAGCTTTGACGCTCTCTCTTGTGATCTGGGTGGCGAATCTGTGCTCCTGTGATCGTTTTCTCGCCGAGAACGCAGGTTTGAAAGGGTTCATTTGATCCCTTCATGCCACATCAGACTTACCATCATACAAAGGTAAAAAAAAGCACAATACGTATTTTGAGTACTCCATGAGATCTTGTACCAAAAGTACAAGGGATGCTAAGATCAGCTTTCCCCCCACCGCAAACCGGTGTCGTCGATTTCGACCCCCAGAATTCTCAGCTGCAACAACCGTGGTTTTGGGGGGGAGGGGGAACAGGGGCTGAGGATTCTGGGGGTGGAAACCGGCCCTTGGAAGGCACCCCAGTTTGGGAGAGGGCTGGTTCAGATACTTATTGCCTAAAAATACTACGATGCGCTTAAGAGCTCAGCCTAGCAGACGGAGTCGAAGGAAAGAGCCTGCCATTTGGATTTTGGTTTGAGGTCAAAGAAGAAGGTGCTCCCTCCGTCGCTCGAAGGGGAGCTGCTGAGGCTTTCTTCTCCGCAGCTCATGTCTTCACAAGAGTCCTCACTGCAAAAAACAAACAAACGGGGAAGATAATTAGCAATTGCGAAGAAAGGTAAAAAAAAAAAAAGAGTAACCAGGTATGGTACAGGCAGCCATCGACTTAAGAGCAGTTCGCTTTCGGTTGCAACGGCACTGAAAAAAGTGACTTATGACCATTTTTTCACATTTATGACCATTACAATACAATACAATAGCAGAGTTGGAAGGGACCTTGGAGGTCTTCTAGTCCAATTCCCTGCCTAGGCAGGAAGCCCTATACCGTTTCAGACAAATGGCTATCCAACATCTTCTTAAAGACTTCCAGGGTTGGGGCATTCACATCTTCTGGAGGCAATTTCTGTTCCACTGATTAATTGTTCTAACTGTCAGGAAATTTCTCCTTAGTTCTAAATTGCTTCTCTCCTTGATTAGTTTCCACCCATTGCTTCTTGTTCTGCCCTCAGGTGCCTTGGAGAATTGCTTGACTCCCTCTTCTTTGTGGCAACTCCTGATAGCGGAAGACTGCTATCGTCTCCCTTAGTCCATCTTTTCATTAAACTAGACCTACCCAGTTCCTGCAACCGTTCTTCATATGTTTTAGCCTCCAGCCATCTAACCCTCTTGGTTGTTCTTCTCTGCTCTCTTTCTAGAGTCTCCACATCTTTTCTACATCATGGCAATCAAAACTGGATGCCGTATTCCAAGTGTGGCCTTACCAAAGCCTTATAAAGTGGTATCAACCCTTTACGTGATCTTGATTCCATCCCTCTGTTGATGCAGCCTAAAACTGTGTTGGCTTTTTTGGCAGCTGCTGCACACGGCTGGCTCCTATTAAATGGTTGTCCACTAGGACTCCAAGATCCCTTTCACAGTTACTCAATAATACCCCATGGTCACATGATTAACATTGGGATGCTTGACAACGGACTCCCATTTACGATAGTTTCCAGTGCCATGTGATCCCATTTTGCGACCTGAAAAGTGAAGTCAATGGGGAAACCAGATTCACTTAACCGTGTTACTAGTTTTAACAACTGAACAAATGCGGCAAGACAAGTCATAAAATGGGACTGAACTCACTTAAGTTACCTCACTTAGCAACATAAATTGTGGACTCAATGGTGGTCATAAGTTGAGGACTACCTATATCCATCACACATTATTCTTGTCTGAGTCAGCCAAGTTATTGTACCTTCTTCCTTACCAAAGTATTTTTTTTAATTAAATATTTTCAATTTTCTAGCAAACTCTGTACCTAACCATATATATTGCATTTGAATCAGTGAGAAACCTGGCTTTCCAAAGCTTCAGGATTTTAAACACAAAAGTAAAAACAGTTCTGATAATCAGTCACTTAAGATGGCATCAACCTTGCATAAGAATCACAGGAAGGTCTCATTAATATTTTATTTATTTATATTTCATATTTTTACCCCACCCACCCCCGACAGTTCATGAGTTGCTGGCAAGGCTATAAACCAGTGGTGAAATTCAGATTTTTTTACTACCAGTTCTGTGCAGGTGGCTTGGTGGGAGTGGCAGGAGAAGGATACTGCAAAATCTCCATTCCCACCCCACTCTGGGGTCAGTTCCCCAAACTACCCAAATTCTCCATTACCGGTTCTCCAGAACCTGTCAGAATCTGCTGGATTTCACCCCTGCTATAAACTGAAGGAACATTCTTTCACCTTTGGTGGGAACACAATCAAAGTTTCTTGAGTTGGCTTCGTTACGTGTATTTGATGGCCCAAAACTTAAAATTGCAAACAAACAAACAAAAAAACCTAAGTTTCTACATCTAGCTGCCAAATTAGTTATTGCTAAACAATGGAACTCTTCAGATAGTATCTTAGCAGATAAGGAGGCAATGTGTAGCTTTGTCTGAAAGAGCCTTTGATAAAATCCACTGTATGACATGGCGAATTGCTGTTTTACAAGGAATTGTGTGAGTTCATTGTATACAGGAGATAAGCATCCAGGCAACAGCTGGTATCAAAAATTAGGTGCATTTTAAAATGTACCAGCCCTAGTTAACTTTTGAAATTAGGTAGATGGACGGGCAGACAAGCAAGAGCGAAATCATGGAAGAAGATAATTGAAAATTTTCCGTGCTTTGCCTAGAAAACAACATATTCATGTTGTAATCCTCTGCACAAGGCAAGGGAGACTTAATGTAAGTTTTGAAACACGATCCTTTGAAATACCAGGTAGTATGGTTTAAAGGATGGCTGTCCACTCCATTACTCTCTAGGCAGCTGACAACATTCTACTGCTGTTAAGAAAGGGGCATGCGAATTCAGCAGTGCTGATAATTATTTTATCCCACTGCTATCTTCAGTCTCATTAGCTCAATTGTGTACTTAACTACTCATCTCATGACCACTGTGACAAAAGGAATCTCACTGGAGAAGAAGAGACATCAGCTCTGCCAATCTGCATGCCATCTTATTTTAAAGCATGGGAGGGAGATGGAAGATAGCAGGATAACTAACGATCCATAGAAGAAGTAATTGCTGTGGTCTTGGAAAAACCAACTCGCAATTAGCTAGATCTCCGTGCAAACATGAGACTTAAGCCAAAGTACACACAGAGCGTTAACCAATCGGAGAAGTTTGGCAGGAGAATGGAAAAGCCATTCGATTCCAATGGAAATAAAAAGCTGCTCAAAATAAAACGGCTTATTCTATAGTTCTCTACTAAGGCAAAGGTTCCTCTGGCACATATGTGGTAGTCGTTCCTGACTCTAGGGGGCAGTCCTCATCTCTGTTACAAAGCTTTAGAACCAGCGCTGGCTGAAGACTTCTCCATGGTTATGTGGTCGGCATGACTCAACGCCGAAGGCGCACGGAACGCTGTTACTTTCCCATTAAATGTGGTTCCTATTTTTCTACTTGCATTTTATACATGCTTTCGAACTGCTAGGTTGGCAGAAGCTGGGACAAGTCACGGGAGCTCACTCTGTTACGCAGCGCTAGGGATTCGAACCACCGACTTTTCTGATCGACAAGCTCAGCATCTTAGCCGCTGAGCCACCCCTAGTTTACTCTGCTAGGCCCTCCCTAACATCCCTCCCATCTTCTACAGCAAGGTAGATGTCATCCAACTCTTCTCAGAGGCATCAAATGAAGGTTGATTGGTTTATTCTGACCAATATTGAAAGTGCCCATTACCTATTTTATCAAGTGAGGACTTTCTAAATGTGATTTTGTGAGTTCTAACGCTGAGTCATGGTCTCTCCGTCAATGTCACAACAAACACATAAATGACCATCAAAACCATCAAATATACCCTTTACTCTTAAATACACGTCATTTTATTTTTCAAAATGCTAGCCTAGGAAATGCTAGTTAATGTGCCTTCTATCTGCATTGACGCTATTGAAATGAAGTCACACTTAAGTTACTTGAACCGACTACATACAAGCTGGGCCCATCACAGAGGAAGCCCAAGGGGCTGTTTACCTACCTCTCGCTTTCGTCAAAGCACCCGGCCTCTGGGATTGTGGGCAGCTCGGGAACACTATAGTAGCTGTTTTGAAGATTCTGGGCAGTGCGTCTTGAAACAATCCAGACCAGCTTTTTATGGTCCGGCTTGCAACAGGCTGGGGAAGCATAATCTGCCAAGCATTTTGAGACCAGCTCTCTCCAATAGAGTAAGTCACTGTCGCTTATCTGGAGAAAAAAAAAAGGTTCACATATGATTCTTTGTTTTTAAAAAAAGTTTTCATTAATCAACTGCAGCCACCGTTCTATTCGCATTAAGTTGATTGTAAACCAAGCTGTACACACCCGACATAAGATCTATATCAGGGGTGTCAAGCTCAAGGCCCACGCGCCGAATGCAGCCCATGAGGTGCTTAATTCTGCAGGGCAGCCGTGGAAGTGGCGAAGGACTGGCTTGCAGTGCCTCTGCCAGTGAAAACGTCCCCTCCCTCCCCTGGCACCCGTTTTCAACATGGACATCCTCTGGAAGCCCTCTGCCAGTGAAAATGGATCCCATGCGATATGAAGCAACTTTTAGCATAACACAGGGATGTCAAACTCCATTTCATTGAGGGACGCATCAGGGTTGTGTTTGATCTTGGAGAGGGTGTGTGTGTCCGTCCGCGAGTGGACGTGGCCATGGTCAGCGTTTGACACAGGCTCAAGATTTTCCAGACAGAAAAGCTATTTATACTATTGTATTTTTATTATTCAACACATAATGAAATACAATAGCATAAATAACATGATAATGGCCTAGAAGTGGAGCTCTCACCTCCCAATCAGGAGGTTGTGAGTTCAATCCTAGGTAGAGGCAGATGTAGGGTCTCCTGCTTGCGCAGGGGGTTGGACTAGATGACCTGCAAGGTCCCTTCCAACTGTTGTTAATCTATTAATACAATACCTGACAGCAGAGGTAAATTTCCAGGATAGTAAATAGGAATGACTGTCAATTATAGATTGTTGATTGTAGAAGATTACATTACAATATGTAAAATCTGGCATTAAACTGTAGCATTATCATAGGATGTTGCTTGTTTTCTATCCAGATCAGGCACTTATTTGAGGCCACCTAACTGTAATCCAGTCTAATCCAGTCCTCCTGCAGCACTCTGCCAGCCGAGAATGAGCCATGCAGGGCCCCCACCCAGCCCGTTTTCAGCCAGCAAAGTGCTGCAGGAACATGCACCTTCCCAAGGTGAATGAGAAAAAGGCTGTATCTTCTATAAATAGGTCAGGAATTATTTATGCTCCAGGAAGATGCAATGTCTTCCCTAATAATCTACCTTCAAAATAGGAGAGGCGTTTTCCTCTATAGCCGTAATAGCAATAGGTGTGCCATAGGTGGCGTGTGGAGCCATTTCTGTCAGCATGCACTCGAGCTGTCAGCTCCAGTGCGCATGCATGCGCTGGCCAGGTAATTTTCGGCCTTCCAGAGGGTCAGGTGTGGCTGTTTTCGCCCTCCCCAGGCTTCAGGAAAGCCTCCAAGAGCCTGGGGATGGCGATGGGGCGGGTGGGGGGAAGCGGGTGTTGTGCACACACGCACCTATGGGGGCAAGGTTTGTATTATGAGTGCCGGCACATGTGTGAACTATTGTGCACGTACATTTTAAAGAGGACACTATTGTGCGCACGCCCTTGCATTTGTGGCACCCAACAACAAAAAGGTTAGCCTGCTGCACAGGAGGGCTGGAGGAAGGGCTAATGCGTGCTGCTCCCTTACCTTGGACTGCTTCTGAACGCACAGAAGAATCTCAAACAACTCCATGGATTTCAGCGTCTGCACTTCCAGAGACAGAAGGCACAGGGCCAAAACGGACGGCTGAAGGGACAAAAATACACACTTGGCTCAGAAAGTCGGTCCCTGACCCTCAACTTTCCTATTGTGAGCGGTTTTACTTCAAACTTACTTTCGCTTTTGAAAAGACAAGTCGGCAGTTGCAAGCTTTAAGTTGTGCTTCCAGTTTGTCGAGATTCAACAGCTCTTTCCTATAAAGGAGCACAATAGCAAAAGGTTACTGCTGGATGCCCGTCTTGCATTGTGCCTGAGTTCACATAACTCATTAAATCAGAAACTACTACATCAAATTATGTCCTAGTACCATGATGGCGAACCTATGGCACCGGTGCCACGCGAAGCCATTTCTGAGGACACGCAAAGTGTTGCCCTGTCAGCTCCAGCGCACAGGAGCGTGCTGGCCAGCTGATTTTTGGCCTTGATTTTCAGCCATTTTTTGCCCTCCTGAAGCCTCCAGAGGGAGAAAAATGGCCCAACGGGCAACCTGGAAGTCCATTCCTGAACTTCCGGTTTGTGTGTTGGGCCTTTTTTTCACCCTCCCCTGGATCCTAGGAAGCTTCTGGAGCCTTGGGAGGGCGAAAAATGGACCTACCAGGCCCACCGGAAGTCAGAAAATGTTTGGGGCCTCTGAGGGAGGCCATTTTTGCCTGCCCCAGGCTCCCAAAAAACCCGTGTGTACATGTGTTGGACAGCAGGGGGTGTCACACATGTATTCTCAAGAGGCACGGCATGGGAGACATTATGGGGGTGGGCACACGAGTGTGCACAATAGCATGTGTGCTTTGGCCACCCAAGGCGAAAAAGGTTCGCCATCACTGTACCTAGTACGTGTAAATCTACAGTCTGAAAATGCATAGTGCACCAATTTGTTTTCCAAATAAAACAAAACAAAGATGCCTAGATACAACCATATCGATTCATCTCATTGTACATGAACCATAGAGAAACTTCAGAAAGTATCTTACAGCAAAGATTGGAAAGAAAGAAATCAGAGTGTAAACAAGGATACAGGTAGTCATTAACTCACAACCAGTCATTTAGCGACTGTTGTAAGTTACAACAGACCCTGAAAATGGGACTTATGAGCCAAATTCAAAGTTCTCATGTCAGCCTCCCCATCACATGACTGCATTACTGGTTGCTCGGCAACAGGCCCACATTTACAAGTTGGTGGCACCCCATAGTCAAATGACCACAAACCCCAACATTTCCCTGGAAACTGGCATTTACATCTGGTAAAAGTGAACAATGTGTTCACTTTAACAAATTGCAGCGTTCCCTTCACGACCACGGTGTTTGCTTAATGACTGCTGCAAAAAAAGTTTGTAAAACTGGGAGTCATTACGAGTTGGTATTCAGCAGGTTCTGTCCAGTTCTGGAGAACCGGTAGTGGAAATTTTGAGTAGTTTGGAGAACCGGTATAAATACCACCTCTAACTGGCTTCGCCCCCATCTATTCTCTGCCTCCCGAGTCCCAGCTGATCGGGAGGGAATGGGGATTTTGCAGTATCCTTCCGATCACGCCCACCAAGCCACGCCCACAGAACCTGTAGTAAAAATTTTTGAATCCCACCACTGATCCCAAGTCAAGTATTGTTTGTACTGCCTGCTTCAATCTTTTTTTAAAAAAAACTGGAAATGAATATATTAAATGGAGCCAACGGTACCTTTCTGAGGTATGGCAGAGTACAATAGCATGGTATAAGTGCAAAAAAGTTAAGGCAGTAGTTGCTTTGAAGTCAAAGTGCAGTTTTTCTGATATGATTTTTTCCATCCGTGTTAGATCAGAAACGGTGCATTTGCATTGGCTAATCCGGATGACGTCATGCAGAGACGGGATGCTGCCTTCCTCCTCCACCTGTTGGGCCGCCAGCTGGAAACAACTGACTCCAATGCAGGATAAATGCTTAGGTTTCACCTGAGTCAAAGGAAAGCCACCTTATGAATAACCAGCTACTCAACAAGGCTGAATTTTTTTAAACGTTGCAAGTCCATTTTCAATTTTACTTCTCAGAGTGATAAGAAGCATTAAACGAGAAAGCCTGTGATACTCTTAAATCCACTCGACATTCCACTAATGACATATATTTCCCACAATTTCAGCCAATGTTCATGCGGCCTTACTGGAGGCTCGCACATAAAATACATCATTGGCCCTATAAAAATGGCACATAACTGATTGTTCGGACTGAAGAAAAATTAAGAGACAAAGAAAAGGAAAATACATTTTAAAGATGACACAATTTTAATATATACAGTGATCCCTCGTTTTTCGCGGCTTCATGTTTCGCGGCTTCAGTGCTTCGCGGGTTTTTCAAAAATACAGGGGGGGAAATGCATCAATAGGAGGCAAGCGCCCCCTAGTGCTTGCTTTAAACGATGTCCACCAACTCAAGTTTCCGGTGCGAATCCTACTTTGCGGTTTTTCAGTTTTCACGGAAGGTTCCGGTCCCCATTAACCGCGAAAAACGAGGGATCACTGTAACATACTAGCCGATAATCCAGGGTTGCCCAGTTATTTATTTATAGGGAGAAAAGGTCTGGACCAAATGTAATTTCTAATGTTGGATTTTCCCCCCTTACCAGAGGGAACCCCCATGTGGAGTACTGTGAAGCCGTTACCATGGCAACTCCACATCACTGCACAGTAGAAGCCATTTTACGGCAGTTACAGGCTGTATCTTAACAGAACACACACCCCGGGGAGTTAGGGGTGTCTTACCCCCATTGTATTTGTTTTCAGAGAGTAAGACATCTATGTATCAAGTTTGGTTGAAATTGCTCGAGGCGTTCCAAAGTTATGTTGGAACATACACACACAAACATACACACACACACTTTATACATAGAAAGAATACAGAATAGTTATGTTAGTCTATATTTCCTTGGAGATAAACTGGACAAGTATCTTAAATCCAGAACAAACAGTAACGGCTGTTTATCTGTCTACTTAATATAAAACTGTGCAAACTATGATGCAGCATTTCCTTTCCTCCAAATACCTTCATGAGTGCCAGAAACCTGTCAAGAATGTTGACAGCCAGGACAAAGGTTTCTGTGGCAAATCCAAAGAAGTTGACCAAACTCCAGAGGTCTTCCACTTTTGCGTTCCTCAGTCTTGGGCATAAGGTGTTTTCATTCTGAAACGAGACAAGCAACATCTTAATGCTAGTGGCAGAACTCTGCATCAAAGGTTTTCATTGGACGATCTATACGTTCTGATGAACCCACAACGGCCAATTACTTGGCAGCAGGATGAGAGAGACATAACTAAGACAGCAAGGACCAAGAACCAATTCTATCTCAACGCAGGTAGTTCTCGACTTATGATTGCAATTGGCCCAATTTTCCATTGAAGTAGTTAGAGTTGCACCCCGTTTTTATGACCTCTGCCACAGTTGTTAAGCAAATCGCTGTAGTTGTTAAGTGAATCATGGGGTCGTTAAGCCAATCTGGCTTTTCCCATTGACTTTGCTTTCTCGGAAGCCGGCTGGGAAGGTTTCAAATGGTGATTACGTGACCCCAGAACAGTCATAAAGACATGCCAGTTGCCAAGTGCCCAAACTTTGATCATGTGGCCATGGGGATGCCGCAATGGTTGTAAGTGCAAAAAAAACGGTCGTAAGTAACTTTTTTTCAGTGCCTTTGCAACTCTGAATGGTCGCTAAACAAATGGTTATAAATCGAGGACTACCTGTAACTGTAAATTTCCTTTTCAAAGTAGATTTCCTGGGAAGAACCTATCATTGCTTCTTTCAGAAACAAGGATTGCTTCATTCAATAAATAGCTGGTCTTGTGAAGAGTAATGCCCATTTCTGATTTGGCAGGGACCATTCTCTGAGACAAAGAATCATTATGCACAACTATCTCTGAACCAAGCAAAGAAACACTTGACAAATATGTAATATCAGCTATATAAATATGTAATTTCAGCTACATACAGTCTGATCACTGCCAGATTTTCAGTAAAACTGTTGGGAAGCAATGCTCCAACAGCTTTAAAAATCAATGGTAACAATCTGCTTAAATATCTATTGTAAAATACAATACAATTATACAATAGCAGAGTTGGAAGGGACCTTGGAGGTCATCTAGTTCAACTCCCTGTCCAGGCAGGAAGCCCTATATCATTTCAGACAAATGGCTATCCAACATCTTCTTAAAGACTTGCAGAGTTGGGGCATTCACAACTTCTGGAGGCAAGCTGTTCCACTGATTAATTGTTCTAACTGTCAGGAAATTTCTCCTCAGTTCTAAGTTGCTTCTCTCCTTGATTAGTTTCCACCCATTGCTTCTTGTCCTGCCCTCAGGTGCCTTGGAGAATAGCTTGACTCCCTCTTCTTTGTGGCAACCCCTGAGATATTGGAAGGCTGCTATCATGTCTCCCCTAGTCCTTCTTTTTATTAAACTAGACATACCCAGTTCCTGCAACCGTTCTTCATATGTTTTAGTCTCCAGTCCCCTAATCATCTTTGTTTGGTGGGAAGCCAATATCCAGTATTTATACTAGTGGAATAAGCCATAGTTTATTAGTGCAGTTGAATAGATCCATTTTATACAAAGCAAGCAAACTGCTCTAAACAAATTATTAACATCGACAGCTTCCTGCTTTGCTGCATTAAGATCCTTCCTGTACTTCTGGCCACTTCCTCCAGAAATAAGTCATATCAACCGAGGTCCTTCATCATCATGACCTGCGGTGGCGCAGTGGTTAGAATGCAGTACTACAGGCCACTTCTGCTGATCACCAGCTGCCAGCCGTTTGATCCTGACCAGCTCAAGGTTGACTCAGCCTTCCAGGGTGGGTAAAATGAGAACCCAGATTGTTTGGGGCAACATGCTGACTTTGTAAACCGCTTAGAGAGGGCTGTAAAAGCACTGAAATGAGATATATAAGTCTAAGTGCTATTGCTATCACACCCAAAAGGCAAACGTCTATCTCCTCACCTCAGTAGTGCACTCAATGAGACTCAGCCCCTTTTCCCTGGGTTGGTATTTCCATTCCTGATCCAAATGGAGTTTAAGCTGTTTGAAGAGCCAGCTGCTCATTTGTTCTTCAGCTTCAATGTTCTTCATCTAGGAAAAAAGAAAATAAGTTTTCAGGGTGGTGGGCACTAAATACACAACCAAGATTACAGTTTTCCTGAGGTGGGCTGCAGCAGTTATCTATTTTTGATCCATCTGTGGTGCCTCCTAAAGTCATTGTGGAATCAGGAGGTGCTACAAATGCGAAAAATCAATCAAATGAATCTCCATGTTGATTGGAAGTCTGCTCCTGCTTCAACAAGATTTATTTTAGTCTAGATTGATTTGATTTGATTTATTTAGATTTATAAAACCGCGCCTCTCTCCCCGAAGGGACTCGGGACGGTGCACAGGAATTAAAGACATATAAAATATAACCATCAATAAATATTAAAACCCAATTAAATAATGTTCATCCTGTGCTAAAAATCTTAAAATCTTAAAACTATTTCCCCCTAAGATCCAAATAAAAACAGATTAGGCTTCAGGCTAGGTGAGATGGATTAGGCCAGGCCGACCTGATGGAAAAAGTAGGTCTTCAACTTTTGGCGGAAGGAGCGGAGGTCCGTGGTAGTTCTGAGTTCGGGGGGTAGGTCGTTCCAGAGGGTTGGGCTCACCACAGAGAAGGCCCTTCCCCTGGGCGTCACCCGCTGGCATTGCCTGGTGGACGGCACCTGGAGTAGTCCCTCTCTGTGGGAGCGAATCGGCTGAAGGGATGTATGGGGTAGGATACAATACAATACAATACAATACAATAGCAGAGTTGGAAGGGACCTTGGAGGTCTTCTAGTCCAACCCCCTGCGTGGGCAGGAACCTTATACCATTTCAGACAAATGGCTGTCTAACATCTTTTTAAAGACTTCCAGGGTTGGGGCATTCACAACTTCTGGAGGCAAGCTGTTCCAGAGGTTAATTGTTCTGACTGTCAGGAAATTTCTCCTTAGTTCTAAGTTGCTTCTCTCCTTGATTAGTTTCTACCCATTGCCTCTTGTCCTGCCCCCAGGTGCCTTGGAGAATAGTTTGACTCCCTCTTCTTTGTGGCACCCTCTGAGATATCGGAACACTGCTATCATGTCTCCCATGGTCCTTCTCTTCGTCAAACTAGACATACCCAGCTCCTGCAACCGTTCTTCATATGTTTTAGTCTCCAGTCCCCTAATCATCTTGGTTGCTCTTCTATGCACTCTTTCCAGAGTCTCCACGTCTTTTCTACATCGTGGCGACCAAAACTGTATGCAGTATTCCAAGTGTGGCCTTACCAAGGCACTATACAGTGGCATTAACACTTCACGTGATCTAGATTCTATCCCTCTGTTTATACAGCCTAGAACTGTGTTGGCTTTTTTGGCAGCTGCTGCACACTGCTGGCTCATATTTAAATGGTTGTCCACTAGGATTCCAAGATCCCTCTCACAGTTGCTACTATTGAGCAAGGTACCACCTATACTGTACCAGTGCATTTTGTTTTTCTTGCCTAAATGTAGAACCTTACTTTTTTCACAATTGAATTTCATTTTATTAGATAGTGCCCAATGCTCAAGTTTGTCAAGATCCTTCTGTATCTTAAGCCTATCTTCTGGAGTGTTGGCTATTCCTGCCAGCAGATCCCGCAGAGCACCAAAGCACAGAATAGAATTACAATGCTAAATGCCAATGATAGATATAGGATTTCAAAGTCACTAAAATTCTTACCCCAAGGGAGCCAGACAGTAAAAAATAGGGATATTCCTTTAACATCCTGATGTAATCATTTCTCCTATCATCCCATCTGTCTAACTACTACTTTTTTCGAGTAATAAAACCATCCAATGGGGAAAGAAGGGAAAGGGAAAGACACAAAACCGAATGTTCCCTCTTGCTTCAAGGACTAGGAAAAGCTTTTATTTTCCCCACCCGTTCACCACAGAGTTAACAAAGAGGATGTTGCGGGAGGGGGAAGCATAGGAGGGCTTTGTCACGTACACACCATGACAACAACTTCCAAGAAACTGTAGAGGGCGGCAAAAGAACACAGAGATTTCCCCATTCTTGTACACTTCTTTATACACCAAATAAAGAGCTCAGTTTTGAGCACATAGACATCACCTTTAGTTAGCATTTTAACAGCCTCTCCTCAGGTTTAAGGGTCCACATATCTCAGATTCTACCCACCTGACTTTTATGGAGATACTGGACAATAGTCTAAAACAGGGGTCTCCAACCTTTGCAACTTTAAGTCTGAAGGACTTCAGCTCCCAGACTTCTCCAGCCAGCTTTGCTGGAGAACTCTGGGAGCTGAAGTCCTTCAGACTTAAAGTTGCAAAGGTTGGAGACCCCTGGTCTAAAACATTTCCTGTGGTGTGTCAATCGGGCTCTTTCTCAAACACAAAGGCTAACATAATTTTCAGTTGGAGTTATAAATGCAGTTTGTTTCCATTTTGTCCTAACAGCAACCTTGAGCACAGATATTGTATAAACAGGGGGAAAAAAAGGGCTACAATTCTTTTTTCGGCCATATCTCCCCTGGCTCTGCCCTCAGGAACAGGACATAGAAGGATTTAAACTCAAAGCATAGGAGAGTCCCACACAGCCGATCATATATACACACAACAATGATCCTTAACTCGGATACTTTTACATTTTCTCATTACTGAATGTTTTCTTTGACTCTGCTTTCCCTCTTTGAAATACCAAAAGATACTTCCTTTGTATCAGTGCTGCTAGAACAATCTAATAATACCTATTAGTATTTTCAATAAATACTTTGACTTTAGTTCTGGGTTACCCCAAGTGACCCGCTGTTTATATTTTCCTTTCCTTTTTCTCATTCCAGAGCTCTGATCCCTACATCCTCCCCAACCAGTCCTTCCCTCTCCATTTTAAGAACTGGAAAACCACTATGAAGAGAGCTCCCAAAATGTTGTTTATTTATCCATGTTATTGTGTTCACACCAATTCAACTCTTCCTAATTACATACACAAATAAGCCTCTGCCATAGCTTTTTTTTTTGCTCTGCCTTCCTTACCTTGGATTCTCTCCAGGGCAATCTCATTGCTTCTAATGCCGCCCCTTCCCTGCCACCCGAAAATCAATGCAAAATTCAGATAACAAGTCCCTCCCCCTTACAGCTAAACAATACCTCAAAAGCCATCTGGCAGTCTGGCTCCCTGATCACCCTTCCCCAATCTCACACCCATCAGACAATGCCCCCACCTTAACTAACCAGCCCAACCAATCACCAAGCTGGACAAAGATGAGTCAATTCACATCCCAAAGAATACCAGGTTGGGAAAAGCAGCTTATTTTTTTCACATGGTAATGGTGGGCAGTAACAGGCCTTCAAAAAAACAAATTTAAAAGTTTTAAATTGACATTTTAAGAGTGGGGGACGACAAGACCACAGATTTAGTACAGGTAGTCCTTGACTTACGACCAAAACTGAGCCCAAAATTTCTGTTGCTAAGTGGAAACGTATTAAATGAGCTTGCCTCATTTTATGACCTTTCTGGCCAGAGCCGCTAGGTGAAGTTAACTGCAGTTAAGTTAGTCACACAGCGGTTAAGCGAATCTGACTTCCCCATCAACTTTGCTTGTCAGAAGGCCACAAAAGGTGATCTCATGATCTCAGGAACCCACAACCGTCATAAATATGAGTTGGCTGCCAAGCGTCTGAATTTCGATCATGTGATCGAGGGGTTGCTACAACGGTTATAAGTGTGAAAAGCAGTCATAAGTCCCTTTTTTTCAGTGTCGTCACTTTGAATAGTCACTTAATGAACTCTTGTAAGTCGAGGACAACCTGCAATGCAAACTGGCCAGGATGTTTCCTCTTTCTTTGTTTATTGGCGTGGGGGGGGGGGGGGGGGAGGGGAGGGAGGGAGGGAAGGAGAGAGAGAGAGAGAGAGAGAGATATTTGGTGTCTTTACATCCCCACTTCCATATACAAGTAGTCCTCGACTTATGACCACAATGGAGTCCAACATTCCTGTTATTAAGTGAGGCCTTTGTTGGATTTTGCCCCGTTTTACGACCTTTCTTGCCACAGTTGCTAAGTGTGCAAGCTGCAGCTGTTACAAGTTAGTAACATGGTTAAGTAAATCTGGCTTCCTTCTTGACTGTACTTGTCTCAGGTCTCCAAAGGGGATCACGTAACCCCGGGACACTGCAACCGTCATAAACGTGAGTCAGTTGCCAACTGCCCTGAATTTTGATCACGTGACTATGGGGAAGCTGCAAGTGTGGAAAAAAACAGTTCTAAGCCACTATTTTCTGGGCGGTTGTAACTTTGACTGGTCACTAAACAGGCTGTTGTAAATTGAGGACTACCTGCAATATAAACTGGCCGGGATATTTCCCCTCCCCACCCTCCAATGTTTATTTACTCTACATCAGTGGTTCCCAATGTGCCCTACAAGGGGTGGGTGGGAACAATTTGATTTTTAATGGGGACAATTATGAACCTTGTTTAAAGGAAGTAAAGGGGCTTTTAGGCTTCCTCCCTGTGAGTAGAGTTCACTTTTTGAGAAAAGTAAGAAGTATACTTCACGGGGCATCATGATTTTAGAGAGGCTTAGGTTTCTCCCCCCCCCCCCAAAAGATGCTTATATGCCCCCCCCAAAAGGTTGAGAACCACTGATCTACATCCAGATCCTCCCCAGCTTCCCTCCCCCCCCATCATTTTCAAAGGATCCCTGGTCAAAACAAGATTTTTTTTGGGGGGGGGGGGAATCCACAGAGGCCCCCTCCGACATTAAACAAAGCTTTCCTAAATTTCCATAGGGGAAACACACCCACCCACCCACAGATCTAAAGGGGGGGGGGGGGGCTTCCTTCGAGGAGCCCCGCCTACCCCGACAAAGCGGATCGCGCGCATGCGCAGAGAGACCCCCCTCTTCCTTTCCCCCCCTCCCCAACCTGACAGCGATTCGCAGCTTGACAGCCTCCCGCCCCCCACCGTTTATTTCTAACGGGAGGGGGGTGTTTTTCCATCGACGTTGAGCGAGCGAGGGGAGAATAACCGACCTTTGATTTAATTATTGAAATAAAACAATAATTCTTTTATCTCTCCAAAGACAAATCTTTCCCCTCCCTCCCCCGGGTGGGTTTTAACTTTTCCCCTCAGCGTTGGGTCTGATTTACCTCTCCGCGGCGGCGGGTCTCCCTTCTCGGAGGTCGGAAGGGCCGGAGGAGGCAGACCGGGGGCTGAAGCGAAGGGAGGCGAGCGCTCCACCCTGCCGCTGCCGCAGCAACCCGCACCAGAGCCGCCGCAGCAGCAGCAGCAGCGCCTCGTCGCTACCGACCCAGCGGCCCCGCATTCAGCCCCCCCCGACGCCCCTTCGCCCTCCAGTCCCAGGTCTTTTCCTCCGCCGGGAGTCAGCGGACGAGCTGCGCCATGGTTCTCCTCCCTTCAGCTCCGGACGCCGTTCTGGGAGAAGAACCAGTCAGAGGCGCCTCAGAGCGGCTTCAAAATGGAGTCTGCCCTCCTCCCTCCCTCCCTCCCTCCGCCCCTTTCCGACACGTGACCCGCCCGCTTTTGTTTTGCTCGCCTTTCCTCCATTTGTTTTCCAAGGCGGAGGGATCTACCTCCCAGTGATAGGACTCTCCTTCCTTCCCCAACTCCCCCCCTCCTCCTCCTCAAAAATAAAGGAAGGGAAATAAAAGGTTTTTTTTTAAAGAAAGAAAGAAAGGAGAGTCTTCTTTCCTCCTTAGTTTCTGCCGTGGAATATTTATTAGCATTTTTCGTGAATGGCTGTGGCGGAGACCAGCTTTTTACAGCTTCTCCTGAGGCAAGAGAAGCGGAAGGACACCCGCCCTCTGTCGAATCACTCCTTTTAAAGGGACAAGAGGAACCCAAAAACTACTTCGGTTTGAAAAGGCCGCCCAAATGCCTGCTGTCTGATTGGACGGCGGTGGGTGAGCGCTGATTGGATAGAAAGCCACCCCTGGCTTTCCAGACATTCCTGGTCTCGGTTGTTTTGTTATTCAAAGCAGCGGGATGCTTATTGGCGGACGGTGACGCCAAAGCTCTGTTCTGGGCCAATGAGATTTGTCTCTTATTCCCCCCCCCTTTTTCTGTTATTTTTACAGCTGCGTCGAAAGGGGCGGAGCTTCACCGTCGGTTGCTCAACTGTCGTTTCTGCGAGGGACGCGAAGGCGCCGTTGTTGTTTTTCTTGGCTCCTCTTCGTTTTAATTTTCCCCTCATTATTAGCCTTTTCATAAAGGCGCTAGCATTTTATCATGGCACCCACATCTCCTTTGGAAGGTTGGGAAACCAATTCTTCCTTTTAAACAAAGGCTTTTTTAAAAAAATAGGTAGAGGTGGAGCTCCCAACCAGGAGGTTGTGAGTTCAATCCTAGGTAGAGGCAGATGTAGGGTCTCTTGCTTAGGCAGGGGGTTGGACTAGATGACCTACACGGTCCCTTCCAACTCTGTTAATCTGTTATCTATTAAACTAAATACAGGTAGCCCTCGACTTACAACAGTTCATTTAGCGACCGCTCAAAGTTAGAAGGGCGCTGAAAAAAAAAGGGACGTAGGCTTTTCACAGTTGCAACCTTTGCAGCGTGGTCACGTGCTCCAAATTAGGACGGTCGGCAACTGGTTCATACTTAATGGCCGTTGCAATCAGTGGTGGGTTGCAGGCGGTACGTCCCAGTACGGGCATGCCGGTGCCGGCCCGGAGCACTGGGTAGCGTTCCAGCACTGTGCTCCGGAAGGCCCAATTGCCTGCCTGCGCTCCTTACCTGTCTTTAAACTCTTTGGTGCTTCTGTGCATGCACAGGGTGTGTACAGCGCCTGCGCGATGCTCCACCGAGCAGCTGGAGCGGAGGCATCGCTGGAGGGTAAGATGCTGTGTGCATCCATGTGGACGACGCCCAGCCCCGTTGCAACCGTGTACCGGTTGGAACGGGATCCGGAACCCACCACTGGTTGCAATCCAATTGGTTCCTGAAAAAAAATCACCTTTGAGAAAGCCATGACTGAGAATTTCCAGTCATCCCTACAATCCTATGATTTAAATTCAGGGGCTTGGCAAATGACTCGTATTTATGACGGTTGCAGTGTCCCGGGGTCATGTGATCTTCTTTGGCAACCTCCTGACAAGCAAAGACCATGGGGAAAGTCAGATTCACTTAACAATCAGGTTAGTAACTTTATCAACTGCAATGATTCACTTAACAAGTGTGGCAGGAAAGGTGGTAAAATGGGGGCAAAACGCACTGAACGAATGTCTCACTTAATAAAAATCTGGGGCTCAATGGTGGTCGTAACTCAAGGACTACCTGTATCTGCATCCCTGTATGACTACCCATCAATACATTCTGGAAGTCTTGAGTATGCTTGCAGTAATTAAGAAAGAAAGAAACTCGACTGGGAAAAGGGCTGACATAATCCATAAGCTTTATATTTGGTGGAATCTATATTGATTACAGAAGCGATTGTTCAGTGGCTAAAACGCTGAGCTTGTCAATCGAAAGTTTGGCAGTTCGAATCCCTAGTACCACGTAACAGGGTGAGCTCCCGTTACTTGTCCCAGCTTCTGCCAGCCTAGCAGTTCGAAAGCATCTAAAAATGCAAGTAGAAAAATAGGGACCACCTTTGGTGGGAAGGGAACAGCAGTTTGTGTGTTTTTGGCGTTAAGTCATGCCGGCCACATGACCATGGAGACGTCTTTGGGGTTTTTTTGTAGAAAAATTTTATTGGTTTTTGAAATATACATAGGAAAAGGGATATAGGGTAAATATGACATTTTAGTAGCTTCCATGCCGCAACTTCATAGAAGTACAATTTTTTAGAGAAAACAAAGGATAAGCATACTCAAACTTTACAGTGTATAGTTCATACATTATTATTATTATTATTATTATTATTATTATTATTATTATTATTATTATTATTATTATTATTATTATTATTATTATTTATTGGATTTCTAGACCCCCCCCTCTCCCCGAAGGGACTCGGAGCAGTGTACAGGTAAAAATTAAAACTATGACAATCAACAATACATATAAACTAAAATCAAATTAAATAATCCCCTGTACAAATTTATAAAAATTAAAAACTTGACCTTAAAACCTAATCACATAATTTAAAATTACAAACTGAGGCGGGAAGGATGGAATTAGGCCAGGCCGGCTAGTTGAAACAGGTGGGTTTTGAGTTTCTGACGGAAGGAGCGGAGGTCCGTGGTCGTTCTAATGTCAGGGGGAAGGTCATTCCAGAGGGTCGGGCTCGCCATAGAGAAGGCCCTTCCCCTGGGCGTCGCCTGCTGGCATTGCCTAGTGGACGGCACCCGGAGAAGTCCCTCTCTATGCGAGTGAATCGGCCGAAGGGATGTATGGGCAGGATACGATCCCGCAAATAACTAGGTCCTGTGCCATGGAGCGCTTTAAAGATAATAACCAACACCTTGAAACGCACCCGAAAGGCCACAGGCAGCCAGTGCAGCTCGCGCAGGAGTGGTGTTACGTGGGAGTATCTAGTGACTCCCAAAACTGCCCGCGCGGCCGCATTCTGGACCAGCTGCAGCCTTCGGGCGCATCTCAAGGGGAGCCCCATGTAGAGAGCATTACAGTAGTCTATACGGGACGTCACAAGCGCATGAGTGACTGTGCGAAGGGCGTCCCGGTCCAATAGGGGATGCAACTGGTGCACCTGGCCAAAAATATACTGATAGTCCTCATCATATGCCCATTAAGGTTGCTGGAAGTGATGGCTATTAAGTGATACGGCCTTTATTTAATCACTCCCATCCCCTGCTTTCCCTGATGTGGACGTTAAATGAATGTGGGTTGCTAAGCGAACCATGGGATGCTTCAGACAGGGGAGGCCCAATGAGGACCCAGGCCTGCCTGCCCTGGGTCTCCGTACAACAATAACACCTTGTTGTTACATGCAGTCCTTGACTTACAACCACAACTGAGCCCAAAACCTCTGTGGTTAAGTGAAACGTTTCTTAAGTGAGTTTTGCCCCATTTTATGACTTCTTGCCACTGTTGTTTAATGAAACACTGCAGTTATGTTAGCCCCACCGCTGTTAAGTGAATCTGGCTTCCCCTTTGCTTGTCAGAAGGCCACAAAAGGGGATCACGTGACCCAGGGACACTGCAACCGTCATAAATAGGAGTCAGTTGCCAAACGGCTGAATTTTGATTAAGGACCACGGAGATGCTGCAACAGGGTAAAAAAGGGGTCATAAGCCCCTTTTTTTTCAGGGGGGTTGTAACTTGGAACAGTCACTCAATGAACTGTTGTAAGTCGAGGATTACTTGTGCTCTGCTTCCTGCCTCTCAGGGGCCCTATAGCCTTTGGACCTGCCTTCCCCATCTTCCACCCCAGAGATCCCTCTGCTGGCTTCCTTCGGGGCTTAGACCTCCTCCTCGCTCCCCCCCATCCTCTGTCATCCACCTACATTTTGATGCTCTCTAGTCGAAAGCTTTTCAGATGATTACGCAGAGAGCATTAGGGAAGCAGAACAGATTGCTTCGTTGCACAGCTGCATGGCACAAATCCAGAAGCAGCCATCATTTCCCAAGCAATCTCAATTCAATGCAGCCACTCGGGAAATGGCATCTGGTTTGGGGGATTTACACCATGTAGCTGCACAACGAAAGAATCCCTTCTGCTTCCCTAACCCAAGCTCTGGAGATCTCCAAAAGGAAAGCGAGGAGCAGGGCGTGGGGCCTGGTGGGATGGAAGCAAATCCACGGCCTGTGGGGAATGTGGGGGACGGACAGATGATGGGAGTGGTAGTAGATAGTTGAGGTGCTGGAGCATCCTTGTGATCAGTTCAGTGGTGGGTTTCTGCAGGCTCGCACCTACTCGCGAGAGCCGGTTGGTGAAATTTAGAGAACCGGTGAGAGGGGGTTCCACTGGCGTACCTGGAAGTAAATCTGGACCGCCGCTGCCAGTGACCCAACGGGAAGGAAAGGAAAGGAAAGGAAGGAAGAAAGGAAAGAAAGAGAGAGAGAGAGAGAGAGAGAGGAAGGAAGGAAGGAAGGAAGGAAGGAAGGAAAGAAAAAGAAAAGAAAGAAAGAAAAGAAAGAAAGAATTTATCATCACAATTGAGTCCAAAATTTTGGTTGCTAAGCAAGAGAGTTGTTAAATGAGTTTCACCACATTTTAAAAGGTGGCCACTCCCACCCTGTCACATGACTGCCAAGCCACGCCCACAAAATAGGCCACACCTACAGAGTAGGTTCTAAAAAATTTGAAACCCACCACTGGATCAGTTGTAAAGGTGTCTATGGAGATTCTCAGTCATCCAGGTCATGGTTGTCCCAAAGGTGTTTTTTCAAGATTGGAACTTTCTGGCGGCTTTCCTTTGAAGACCTTTTGCTTCTTATCCAAGAAGATTCTTCAGCTCTTGACTGAATCATTCCCCACCATCCAGTCAGAGCGGAAGAAGCTTCTTGGATGAGAAATGAAACATCTTCAAAGGAAAAAAAATAACAATCAGAAAGTCCAGTTGCACCTTTGGGACAAATTTGTAAGGGTGAATGATCCTAAGAGTGCTGCAGCAATCATAATGTCAAAAATAGCAAGGTCTTCCATAACTTTAAACGGCCACTAAAGCTGCTACTTAAACTCTTACTATAACTTTTAACTGGGTAAAATGAGGCATGATAATCGGGCAACAATTACCGAGGCTGGGTACCTAAAATTGCGCTAACTTACCGAAAGTGTTCAAAATCCAGGACCAATTTTAGGCTTCATTATTAGCATTTTAAAAGATGAACGAATCATTTTTACCATGGCGGTCTCGGCTGTTTTCTAACTTCAGGAAAAGGAAAAAAAAAAGATATTCTTAGCAAAGGCTATTTCTTTCTGTGTGCAAGATCTTGTTTCTTTCTTACACTAACCCACCGAGACTATATTCTGAGACTCCTTGACTACATGTGCAAGTTTTTAGAAAAATACAAACGCATTTGGGGAAAAGTTAATGTAACCTATAAATTTGCCATTTGTGCAATGTTACCTAGAATCAATGTTTTCTTTTTTTTTTAAATCAACGTCCTTTATTGTTTCGATTGCTTGCTTTCCGAGGTATCGAATATACCAAATGTATGTATCATTTGTTTCTGAACCCTATAAAAAGATTTGACTCTCCTCTAATAAATGTGGGGTTTTTTGTTGCTGTATCTGAATTACTTGGTGATTAGTACCCTATTTCCCCGAAAATTAGACTTTCCCGGATAATAAAATAAATGATTAATTTTAATTGTTAATTTTAATTTCATTTTTACATTTCGTTGTAAATGTTAATTGGTTTTTTTGGATATTCTATTTCATCTCCCTTTTTAACTTTTGTAATATGTGTTTTTTATGTTGTAAGCCAGGGGTCTCCAACCTTTGCAACTTTAAGTCTGAAGGACTTCAGCTCCCAGACTTCTCCAGCCAGCTTTGCTGGCTGGAGAAGTTTGGGAGCTGAAGTCCTTCAGACTTAAAGTTGCAAAGGTTGGAGACCCCTGTAATGTAAGCCGCCCTGAGCCCTTTGGGAGAAGGGTGGCATATAAATTTATTTTATTTATATTTATATCCCGCCCTTCTCCACAGAAGACCCAGGGCGGTGCACAGGAAATTTAAAAACATACAAAATACAAAAGATAAATAAACCTAAACCTAAACCTAATAAGCCCAATCGGGCTTGGTGCACATGCGCTAACATAAGCCTTCCCCGAAAATATTGCAACATAGCAGCAGCCATGAGGTGCCATGCTCACTGCTTCCTGCACCTCAAAAATAATAAGACCTCCCTGAAATTAAGGCTAACCGCTTATTTCGGTGGTGGTGGTGGTGGGAGATAAAATAAGACCCTGTTTTCCCCTTTTCGGGGAAACATGGTATTTTCAGAAGGGCAAAGAAGCCCCTTTGAAAAGGTAAAAATGCCACTCTCAAATTCTAGCATCATGTTTTTATCAGCTCCATGCCAAACTCAGAGTGAATTTTGAGGCAACACCATGACTTCTCAGAAAATGAAATTTATGGCTGCTTCAGTGCTACTGGCTGCTGCTGCACTGCTGCTGCGGTCACATGATCTCCATTTTCAACATTCCGTGACAGTTTCCCAGCCAGTCTTGCAATCCCCTCCCCTCTTTCCACCACCCGGCAACTACTGCTTGCCTGCTAGAAAGGAAAGGAAGATTTCTGATGCGCCTTCTCAGAGCTCCACAAGAAAACTCAGTGGGGAAACTAGCTAGAAGTTAGAAGCCACTCCTATTCCCACTACTTCCCCCCCCCCCCCGCCCTTGGTCATTCTTTCCTCTGCTTAGGTAAGGAAATATCTCTGAAATGATGACGCATCGAGGCATGGGTTATCTTTTGTTATCTAGAATCAATGTTTTCTATTGTTCAAATTTTCACATGTGATCAGTCAGTACCTTACTGTTTGATCACTTGCTTTCTGACATACCACATACACTCTTTGTTTCCGTATCCTACTGTAGGAAGAAATGTCCGTCTGGTTCAGTTCCAAGCCGGGAGAAAGGCACTGGAGACAAAATGGAATCTGCAGGCTGATTGGAAAGAGGGCGCATTTATTGATTAAGCAAAACTTGTGTGATGCTGGGCAGCTGACCACATGGAGTTAAGAGTCGGGAGTATTTATAGCTTCTCTTGGGCTTTACACTTGAGCTTCCTGTTCCTGTGCTAGAACATGTATTCTATTGGCTGTTGCCAGACTCCCACGGGGCCATGTACAAATTCTAGGGGAGTGTGTCTGAGCTACGCTTGGTTGAAGTTTGAACTGCTGGGGCTGATGCAACTGAGATGATGCAATGAAGGAGCTTTGGGCAATTTCTCTTGTGGCTGAGAGCTAATCCTTCCTTTGTTGGATCTTGGGTGAAGGTATTTGCTTATGAATAGAGCTAGCTATCTCTTTATCTCTTCGGTGCTGACATCTGCTGTGGGCTATTAAGGAAGGTGGGGGCTGCTTTCCGAGAGCATGTTCCTCCATTTTCTCATCCAGGGAAATACAATATTCTGCCTTTTTAACATTTCTCAAAATATTTCATACTTCTAAAACAGGGGACCCCAATCCCCGGGCTGCGGACCGGTGCCGGTCCGTGGCTGGGTGGGAGCCGGGCCGCAGGGCTGGAGAGGAGAAGGAGAGAGGAGGGGGCAGCCCCCTGAGCAGAGCGCGCGGGAGAACGCAGGCGCGGCTGTTCGTGCCGTTGGAGTGTGGCTCTTCCTCCTCCCTCGTCGACGGAGGGACACCTGAGCGCCGCCGTACCGGCCACCGATTCCCTCTCCTGCTGGCATGTCGGCCACTCGTTTTCTTCCAGGGGCTGCGGAGGCTCCGCGGGCGGGGAAGGGAACTGGCGGCCGAAGGGAGGGTTGCTCCGGCGCCGCACAGGAGTCCCTCCGTCGACGAGGGTGGAGGAAGAGCCCCCACCATCCTCCTGCGTTCTCCCGCGCGCTCTGCCCAATGGGCTGCTCCCTCCTCCTCTCCAGCCCGGCTCCTACCCAGCCATGGAGCCTGACCGAGCGAACGAGCGACCAAGCGCAGTAGGTGGACTGAGGAGGCTGGGGGGGGACGACGACGATGACAACGACAGACACACATAGAGAGACAGAGAGAGGGAGGGAGGGAGAGAAAGATAGACAGAGACACAGATTGAGTCAATGCAAGACAGACAGACACACGCACACACACACAGTGACAGAGATGGGCGGATGAAGGAGAGAGACAGAGAGAAAGAAAGAGAAAGAAAGAAAAAGAAAGTGGGAGAGAGAGAAAGACAGACAGAGAGAAAGAGACAGAAAAAGATACAGAAAGAGAGAAAGAGAGAAAGAAAAAGAGGGAAAGAGAAAAAGAAAGAAAGAAAGAAATAAAGAGAAAGGGAAAGAGAGAGAAAGAAAGAAATAGCGAGAGAAAGAAAGAGAGACAGAGACAAAGAAAGAGAAAGAAAGAGAGAGAAAGAAAGAAAGAAAGAAAGAAAGAAAGAAAGAAAGAAAGAAAGAAAGAAAGAAAGAACTTATGACCACAGTTGAGGCCAAAAGTTTGGTTGCTAACCAAGATCATTGTTAAGTGAGTTTCACATTTTCCAAGTTGGCCACGCCCACCCAGTCACATGACTGCTGAGCCATTCAACCGGTCCGCAGAATTTTCTTTAAAATGAAACCGGTCCCTGGTGCAAAAAAGGTTGGGGACCCCTGTTCTAAAAGACTTCATCCCCCTAATAAAGGCCTTGCTTAAATTACATCGTGATTTGTGTTTTTGGGAAGGGGAAAGATGCCTAAAATTCAGGGAATGGGTCTTCAGTTCCACACACATTTGGGGTGTTTGAGTTTCAAGGCAACAGTGTCATAGCAGCTCCACCTTTCAGGAAGGCCAAGAAGTGCTCACCTGTTTTTAAGGATTCTGTGTACAGGATTTCCTGTTTTGAGGCAATAATTTTGACAGGCAAACATTGCGAAGGTTCATTCGTGTATTCCACCTTCAGAAAGAAGAAGAAAAAACCCACCTTCATGGAATTTCTATTTGTTTTTCCTTTTCTGGGACATAAGGATCTTGCTAGGAGAAAAACAAATAACTTTCTTAATCCATTGCAGTAAACATTAAAAAAAAAACCTGATTAAACAGTAACAGGTTTATTCTACCTGCTAAATCTTTCAGAAGTTTATTCTACTTCTTTCTGTAATAAATCTTCCAGAGCTTTAAAACTACCCAGATGTTCATCTCTGGGCGTTTGCTTACAAATAAAGGAATAGCTCCAGGGGGTTTTCCGCCCCTTGGTGAATTTGGAGTTTTCCAAGGAACCTGTTTCCCAGGCGATTCAAATATTGGTATATTTATTGTTTTCATTGTATTCGTTTATTGAAATTTCCACCCTGTTCTACTCGCTCAACAGCTCGGAGCAATCTACAAAAAGAACATGAGGATTACAAATAACGTAATGATACAAAATAATAATAATAATAAAATCCAGTCTAAATATCTGGCTGACTGCAAACAGCCATAATATAACGTAATACCCCTCCAAGGTCTCTTTCAGTTTATATAATAACCAAAGGGAAGATGAAAATAATATGTCCTTCTCAGGAGGACCATCTGCACTTGCAATAAAGTTGGAGAAATACTAGCATTTTGCCAAGTTAGTGCCACAACTTGTGGTTCTAGTCCACCTCATGCTTCATCTAGCAGTGCTAGAATGGTTGGAACAGGGCCGGCACCGTCCACATGGGCGCGTGCATGCGTCTTAGCGCTTCCGCGAGCCTCCGCAATGCTCCAGCTGCTCAGCGGAGCGTCACACAGGCACTGTACAAGTTGCGTAAGTGCGCGGAAGCGCTGAAGACGTAAAAGGACGGTAAGGAGCGAGGGCGGGCGGGTGGGCCCTCCGGAGCACCGTACGGGAATGGTATCCAGTGCTCTGGGCAAGCTCCGGTATGCACATACCGGGGCATACCGCCTGCAACCCACCACTGGACGGGTGGGTGCTAGTTTTCTTCAGTACCATATGTAAATCATTATGAAGGTTTTCCCCTACCAATATACTTTGATATTTTTTAATATTATGTATAGCTATGCTAGTGTAATTTTCCCTTAGCGGAAAATTCTTTAATTTCTACACATCAGGACTTCTGATATGATTTCTCCTCCTTCCCAGCTTCAGTCTCCTCTCTGCGCCATGCGCAGCTCCACAAGACAGCTGGCTGCATTTTAACCGAGCATATTGCGCAAACATTGCTTCAGTGGTGGGTTCCTACAAGTTCGGCCCGGTTCAGCTGAACTGGTAGTGGTATGGCAGCAGTGGTGGGTTTCTGCAGGCTCGCACCTACTCGCGAGAGCCGGTTGGTGAAATTTAGAGAACCGGTGAGAGGGGGTTCCACCGGCGTACCTGGAAGTAAATCTGGCCCGCCGCTGCCAGTGACCCAACGGGAAGGAAAGGGAAGGAAGGAAGGAAGGAAGGAAGGAAGGAAGGAAGGAAGGAAGGAAGGAAGGAAGGAAGGAAGGAAGAAAGAAAGAAAGAAAGAAAGAAAGAAAGAAAGAAAGAAAGAAAGAAAGAAAGAATTTATCATCACAATTGAGCCCAAAATTTTGGTTGCTAAGCAAGAGCGTTGTGAAATGAGTTTCACCACATTTTAAAAGGTGGCCATTCCCACCCTGTCACATGACTGCCAAGCCACGCCCACAAAATAGGCCACACCTACAGAGTAGGTTCTAAAAAATTTGAAACCAACCACTGTATGGCAGCCTGGGTCACTGGAACTGTCATCGACTCTGGCCACACACACACACACGTTTTTGAGTTCTGCACATGCACAGAACAATTTTAATTGAACTTCGCATGCGCATGTGCGTAAAGCATGCACACAAGCAAACTGGTAGTAAAGCCAGCCAGAACCCACCCCTGCATTGCTTGGATGGTTAGTTTTGTGATTTAGGGCATTGTTGATGCCCAGGGCATCTAGTATAAGCCAATGGCCCTTTCTAATACCCCTAGCTGGCGCCTTCTGCGCACAAAAACTAATATATGAACATTAGGGCATTCTGCTTAAATCATTTACCTATTCTGCAAAGCTGTATGAGTTACTGAACACAAGGCGATGCCTCTTGGGCAAACAAAAGTGATACATTAACTTTAGGACATGCCGCTTTAAATCATTTACCTATTCTGAAATTTGAAGTGTTTTCTTTAATGTACATATGCAGCAGGGATGGGGTTCCTGCCAGTTCTATCCTCTTCTGTAGAAGAGGTTCCACAAATCCACAGGGCCGTTTAGAACCGGTTCAGCTCCCTCCTCCCGCCCGTCCGCCCATCATCCAGAGGAAGAGCGAGAGGAGGAATTCTGGGAGTTGAAGTCCACAAGTCTTAAAGCTGCCAAGTTTGAACACCCCTGGGGTTTTTTTTTCTAAAGGGTGAGGGGTGCCAGGGTCTTGTAACTTGACAGCTTTAAGACTTGCGTGCTTCCAATGCCAGAGTTTCTGAGCCAACATTTTGGTTGCTAAGCAAGAGCGTTGTTAAGTGAGTTTCACCACATTTTACAAGTTGGTCATGCCCACCCGGTCACATGGCCGGCAAGCCACTCCCACCCGGTCACATGGCCGGCAAGCCACTCCCACAAAGCAGGCCACACCTACGGAAGAGGTTCTAAACATTTTTTGAAACCCACCACTGAGATGATGGCTGGCTGAGCAGGAAAACGATAAACTGATAGAAGAATCCTCCAAAATAGGCTAGCCATCGTTCAGTGAAAGGGTCCACTCCTGACCCCAAAGTTTCCCAAATGATGAAACGAGAAGCAAGACATCGCGACGCAGATTCTGAACTTTCGCATGTGTGCCGTGTCACGTGAAAGTACATAATGGGCAGCGTTTGCTACTGTAAGCCACATGGTCTGAACCAGTAGGAACCACCCAGTGGTGGGTTTCTGCAGGCTCGCACCTACTCGCGAGAGCCGGTTGGTGAAATTTAGAGAACCGGTGAGAGGGGGTTCCACCGGCGGACCTGGAAGTAAATCTGGCCCGACGCTGCCAGTGACCCAACGGGAAGGAAAGGAAAGGAAGGAAGGAAAGAAAGAAAGAAAGAAAGAAAGAAAGAAAGAAAGAAAGAAAGAAAGAAAGAAAGAAAGAAAGAAAGAAAGAAAGAAAGAAAGAAAGAAAGAAAGAAAGAAAGGAAGGAAGAAAGAAAGAAAGAAAGAAAGAATTTATCATCTAAAAAATTTGAAACCCACCACTGGAACCCCCCCACTCATACATACATAGACACACACACATACATACACTGGACGCTTTTAAGAAGTGGGACATCCGTTCGTCTGTAATAGCGTCTCCTATTTGAGCAGGGGGTTGGACTAAAAGACCTCCCAGGTCCCTTCCAACTTGGTTGTTCTGTTATTCTGAAAGTGACTGGCTCCCACTCAATGGGTAAGGCAAGGGCTTGAATTCACAAGTCTCCATCTTTCTAGTTGGGTGCCTTAGCCACTAGGCCAATCTGTCTCTCTTATTCACCATATCTGTCTTACAAACGGGCTCGCCCACTTAGAAAAACAGTCACAAGATATTGGTGGTGAAATCAATGGTTTAGGTGCAGTGTTTCTCAATTTTGTCAACTTGAAGATGTCTGGACTTCAACTCCCAGAATTCCCCAGCCAGCGAATGCTGGCTGGGGAATTCTGGGAGTTGAAGTCCGGACATCCTCAAGTGGCCAAGGTTGAGAAACACTGGTTTAGGGGCTCTACATTGGCTTGTAGAGCCCCTAAATGGCTAAGTGATTTTTTAAAACTGAATTTATCCACCATGGTAGTCGGATGGTAAATGAAGATGTCCACCCCATGGTGCAGTGTTTTATGTGCTCCCCAAATTCCAAAAGTACCCTCAAAGCCTTAGGAAAATACGATTGTCTTTGTAGCACATCGGCATACTGGGGCATTATTAGTTTCCACCCATTGCTTCTTGTTCTTGTTCTCTCAAAGGTGGATGTGAATCAGGCCTCCTCAGCCATTTGTCTGAAATGATATCGGTATAAGGTAGAACAAAAAGCAATGGGTGGAAACTAATCAAGGAGAGAAGCAACTTAGAACTAAGGAGAAATTTCCTGACAGTGAGAACAATTAATCAGTGGAACAGAAGTTGCCTCCAGAAGTTGTGAAGGCCCCAACACTGGAAGTCTTTAAGAAGATGTTGGAGAGCCATTTGTCTGAAACGGTATAGGGCAGGGGTCTGCAAAGTTGGCTCTTTTAAGACTGGTGGGCTTCAACTTCCAGAATTCTGGGAGTTGAAGTCCACCAGTCTCAAAAGAGCCAACTTTGCAGACCCCTGGTATAAGGGTTTCCTGCCTAGGCAGGGAGTTGGACTAGAAGACCTCCAAGGTCCCTTCCAACTCTGCTATTGTATTGTATTGCATAGCAAGGCAAAAAAGGCATGGAATTATTTTTGCACGCAATACAGTTGTTTCCAAAGTTAAAGTTTCCTTTGGACTTTGATTTGCGAGATATTTCTAGCAAAACAGTTGAATCAACCCTCCTAGCGGTAGGTATATTGTGATGGATTAATTAATAAGTCCTTTAAATTGCTCCAAATCCCCAAGCTGCTTTTGTCTCTCTCTAATCATGGTTTATATCTGTTGATAGTTTGGGTGTTCTGTAAAAATCTCCTTTGGGGAGATTTTAAAAATAAGAATAATCTATGAAATAGCTGCTCACATTTTTAACAATGCAAGGATTCGAGCTAGCTCAAAAGATTCACAGTGAACATTATATTATTTTGTAAAAATAAAATTGTTTCGTGCCTAAAACATGCCATAGGTCAGACAAATCGGAACAAGTTGTTGCTGCTAAACATTTTCCATGGAGGTTTTCTTCTTTAGAACTTTAAAAGGAAGACTTTCAGGCAGCGCCCTGCCTCAGAAATTGCCATTCTCAGAAGTTGCTCACAATTTTCTTGTTGAAACTAGCTAACTCATTAAAACGAATAGCAAATTAAGATAGCTAAAATCATTTCAATAAGCACTGGCCAGAGTGTGCCAGACACAAGCCACTAATAAACCATGCTGGTAATTCAATCCCTATTGTTAATTCCGCCCCACCCACCCCCCGCCCGAAGCACATTGAACATTTAGAGCACATATTGCAGCTGTAAATACAAACTTACATTGAAGTATTTGATTTCTAATTTAGTTATTATTTATTGTGAAATTTATTTTTAGAATGGAATGGAGTGAAGCGGAATGGAACCGAACAGAACAGAATATTCTTTATTGGCGAAGTGTGATTGGACCAGATGTGGTATTCAGCAGGTTCTGACCAGTTCTGGAGAACCGGTAGCGGAAATTTTGAGTAGTTCGGAGAACCGGTAAATACCACCTCTGACTGGCCCCGCCCCAATCTATTCTGCCTCCCGAGTCCCAGCGGATCGGGAGAGAATGGGGATTTTACAGTATCCTTCCCCTGGAGTGAGGAGGGAATGGAGATTTTACAGTATCCTTCCCCTGGAGCGGGGAGGGAATGGGGATTTTACAGTATCCTTCCCCTTGTGCGGGGAAGGAATGGAGATTTTACAGTATCCTTCCACTGGAATGGAGAGGGAATAGAGATTTTACATTGTCCTTCCTATGGAGTGGGGAGGGAAGGGGAATTTTACAATATCCTTCCCCTGGAGTGAGCAGGGCAGGGGAATTTTACAATATCCTTCCCCTGGAGTGGGGAGGGAATGGAGATTTTGCAGTATCCTTCCCCTGGAGCAGGGAGGGAATGGAGATTTTGCAGTATCCTTCCCTGGAATGGAGAGGGAATGGCGATTTTACAGTATCCTTCCCCTGCCATGCCCACCAAGCCACGCCTACCACGCCCACGCATGCGCGGCAGAGACCCGAAGACCAGCTGGCCGGCGAGCGGCAAGCACTAATGCGCAGCAGAGCTGAACTGGGGCAATAGCGCACATGCCCAAAGAGGGCGCTGCGTGCCACCTCTGGCACGTGTGCCATAGGTTTGCCATGGCGGCTCCAGGCCATCTCTATTCCTAACTTCTAGCTGAGGTCTGCAAGATGCCCAAGTCTTTGCTACGTTTATCAGCTTTCTAACCACCCAGAGTTGTTACAAGCTTTACATGTGCATATCGCCTGTGAATAAGCATTCTTTGTTCTTGCCAAGCTTGTGCCAATTTACAGCCGCACCCCCGGTCTCCTTTCAAGTGTATGCCATAACCTTGCTTTGTTTTAGCATACAGCCCATCTCGTGCCTCAACCAAATCTGAGTGAGATAGCCTTAAATCGTTCTTAGCTGTTGACATCATAGTTTAGCCTTTCTGCTGACACCATTCAAAGTCAGCTTCAAGGTATATAAAATCGGTTAGACTTTGCCCTCAATGACTATGGCTGGAAATTAGGTGACCAGCAGTGACTGGCACCAGAGACAAGAGAAGTAGACCTCCTACAGTCACTTTTTTTGGAGACGGACAAAATATATTTATATTTGACTAGTCGTTCCCGGCCACGCATTGCTGTGGCCCAGTCTGGTTAAATGGCCAATCTGTGTGTAGATCTACACCTGCACACACAAACACGTACACACAACCACTGTATAATCCCCAACCTACCTACCTACTCCCTTTCTCCTTCTCTCCCTCTACCTACCTACCTACTGTATTTCTCCCTCTCCCTCTTTATTCTTCTACCTACCTACCTACTGTATTTCTCCCTCTCCCTCTCTATCCACCTACCTACCTACCCACCTACCTACTTACCTACCTATCTACCACATTTCTCCCTCCCTCTCTATCCCTCTACCTACCTACCTACTGTATTTCTCCCTCTCCCTCTCTATCCCTCTACCTACCTATCATATTTCTCCCTCTCTCTCTCTATCCCTCTACCTACCTACCGCATTTCTCCCTCCCTCTCTATTCCTCTACCTACCTACCTGCCTACTGTATTTCTCCCTCTCCCTCTCTATCCCTCTACCTACCTACCTACTGTATTTCTCCCTCTCTCTATTCATCTACCTACCTACCTACCTACTGCATTTCTCCCTCCCTCTCTATCCCTATAGCTGACTACCTACCTACCTACTGTATTTCTCCTTGAATCTTATGGACAGAGTATTATGTCATCCTTTATGACATAATACCTGTGGGCCCACTGCTCTCTCTGTATCCATCTAACTACCTTTTTTACATTTCCGTTGTGTGTACCTGGCATCTACACAATCTATATATATCATTGGTGCCGTACTTGAAAGGAACATTGTGTGAAAATTTGTAAGAAATCGGTGCAGTACTTTCGGAGATTAGCGGTTTTGAACAAACTCTTGTTACATTTTTATTTATATAGATAAATGAATGAATAAATGAAAATCAGCAACGAAAACACCAATGTCACGTCAATTTTCTGCCAACTCAAGGACAAGACGAGAGTCCTTCACACAGCACTGGAAAAAAAGGCTGCCATGTAACCATAGCAAAATATTATATTTTCGTCTTGTAAACAAGTATATTGATAAAAGGACTTAGAAGTGTTTGTTAATGCCTAAATACTGTACTGCCTTTTCAAGTGTTGCACAGACAGATTTTCAAAGACAAGGAAAAATATCCAATTTAAACCTAAAGGTAAAGGTTCCCCTCTTACATATGTGCTAGTCGTTGCCGACTCTAGGGGGCGGTGCTCATCTCCGTTACAAAGCCGAAGAGCCAGCGCTGTCCGAAGATGTCTCCATGGTCATGTGGCCGGCATGACTCAACGCCTAAGGCGCATGGAACGCTGTTCCCTTCCCACCAAAGGTGGTCCCTATTTTTCTACTTGCATTTTTTACATGCTTTCGAACTGCTAATTGGCAAAAGCTGGAACAAATAACAGGAGCTCACTCCGTTATGTGGCACTAGGGATTCGAACTGCCAAACTGCCGACCTTTCTGATTGACAAGCTCAGCATTTTACATTGAAACATAAATCATGATAAATAATACTATATGTTGGTTTTGTCTATTTATGTATTTTTATCTCCCCCGAGGTGGTGAACATACCCAACATACCTTCCTCCTCCTATTTTCTCCACAACAAGAACCCTGTGAGGTGGGCTGGGTTGGGCTGAGAGAGAGTGGCCCAACTCATCCAGCCAGCTTTCAAGCCTAAATCGGGACTAGAACTCTCAGTCTCCTAGTGATTGGCCCAAAGTCACCCAGATAGCTTTCATCCGAAAGGTTGAACTAGAACTTCCAGTCTTCTGGTGATTGGTCGAAAGTAACCCAGCCAGCTTCCATGCCAAAGGCGGGACTAGAACTTTCAGCCTCCTGGTGATTGGCCCAAAGTAACCCAGCCAGCTTCCATGCCAAAGGCGGGACTAGAACTTTCAGCCTCCTAGTGATTGGCCCAAGATCACCCAGCCAGCTTCAATGGCAAAGGTGGGACTAGAACTTTCATTCTTCTGATGATTGGTCCAAAGTAACCCAGCCAGCTTCCATGCCAAAGGCGGGACTAGAACTTTCAGTCTCCTGATGATTGGTCCAAAGTGGGACTAGAACTTTCATTCTCCTAGTGATTGGTCCAAATTAACCCAGCCAGCTTCCATGTCAAAGGCGGGACTAGAACTTTCAGCCTCCTAGTGATTGGCCCAAGGTCACCCAGCCAGCTTCCATGGCAAAGGTGGGACTAGAACTTTTATTCTCCTGGTGATTGGTCCAAAGTAACCCAGCCAGCTTCCATGCCAAAGGTGGGACTAGAACTTTCAGTCTCCTGATGATTGGTCCAAAGTGGGACTAGAACTTTCATTCTCCTGGTGATTGGTCCAAATTAACCCAGCCAGCTTCCATGCCAAAGGCGGGATTAGAACTTTTAGCCTCCTAGTGATTGGCCCAAAGTCACCCAGCCAGCTTCCATGCCAAAGGTGGGACTAGAACTTCCAGTCTCCTGGTGATTGGCCCAAAGTCACCCAGCCAGCTTCCATGCCAAAGGTGGGACTAGAACTTCCAGTCTCCTGGTGATTGGCCCAAAGTCACCCAGCCAGCTTCCATGCCAAAGGCCGGACTAGAACTTTCAGCCTCCTAGTGATTGGCCCAAAGTCACCCAGCCAGCTTCCATGCCAAAGGTGGGACTAGAACTTTCAGCCTCTTAGTGATTGGCCCAAAGTCACCCAGCCAGCTTCCATGCCAAAGGTGGGACTAGAACTTCCAGTCTCCTGATGATTGGTCCAAAGTCACACAGATGGCTTTCATGCCTAAGGCAGAACTATAACTCACCATCTCCTGCTTTCTAGCCTGGTAGCTTAAGCACTGGACCAACTGTCTTTTTCGTACTGCAGGGGAAAGCTGTAAAATTGTAAGATTGCATATAAACAGCTTTTAAAAATTGTGTTAAAGTTTACCTGCTTTTAACAAGATGCAGAGAAGCAGTCTACGTGCTATTTTTTCACAGTTTTCTTCCTCTTATTTTTATGTTCTTTTCTAAAGTAAAGTATTAATTGAAGGTAATGATGCGCCTTTATCTCCTACCCCAATAACAATTAATTAATTAATTAAACTGTTATTCAACCAGCTGAGAAGACCCCTTTCCAATCATGGATACACTGGGAATTTTGAGAGATTTTTATACACATTCACACACACACAAGAATTGCCATGATTGAAGGTAGACATAAAATGATAAATCAAAATAGTCATAAAATAGCCGCTTATCACAAGACAAATATATGACGATATCGCCTTTAATACTTTCTTAGCGTCAGACTGACATACTGCTTTGTAACACACCTTTTATTTTTTAAGTAAAAAAAATATATCAATTGATCTAAAAAGCCCATCCCTGGTTGTTATCAAAGGCAAACAAGAATTTAATTTAATTTAATCTAATTTATTCAAATTTATAACCTGCACCTTCTCCTAAAAAAGGACCCAGGGCGGCACACAGGAAAAATTTAAAAACAATACAAATATACAAAAATACCATTTTTAAAAACCTATTAAACCCATACCCTGTGCTAAAATAATATAAAATCCCCCTAATTAAAAATATAGTTAATAACAGTCAGGAACGGGAGGTTATGCTAGGCCGGCTTGTTGAAATAGTTGCGTTTTAAGACGCTGGCGGAAAAGGCGGAGGTCTGAGATGGTGCGTAGTTCGGGGGGCAGGTCGTTCCAGAGGGTAGAGCCCACCACAGAGAAGGCCCTTCCCCTGGGTGTCGCCAACCGGCATTGCCTAGCCGACGGCACCCTGAGAAGGCCCTCTGTGGGAGCGGATCAGTCGAAGGGATGTTTGGAGAATAACTCCCCAAACGGCTCAAAATATTCAACAGAGATCTTTTCCCATCATTTCCTCCTTTCAAAATTTACATCCCTGGTGGATGTAATTTATGGTGTAATAGCTGTTTACACCAGGTATGTATAGCAATACATTTTGTACCGAAAGTTGTCAAGTGAGTATGAAACATTCGCTTATTTACATTTCCTTGGTCAATGTGACCCACCCCGGTTGTTGAATCACACATGAATTTGTGAAACTGAAACCTTTTTTTTTTCTTTTGTCTGGAAAAAAATAGGTATGGCTTCCTTTTGAATCATCCCACAGTCATTTTTTTAAAAATGTAGGGACTGGGGAGGATATCATTGCGTACATGATAATCAAATCAAACTTCACGTGCATGTTATTAGTCGATATTATTCTAGACCCAACCCTGTTGGCACCTCCCTAAACATACCTGTTCGTTCTCGTAGCAACCAGCCTTCTGATTGGTTAGCCTGGTTTTTGTTATTTGAGGCAGGTTTGGCTTCCTACGAAACCACATACTTTACTCTCTGGGGAGTATCCTCTGTCGGGATAATATTTGGTTTTATACCTAGCCCAGGTTAGATTATTCTGACGGTGTTCGTATTGAAATGGAGAGAAAACCTACAAACCTGAATAAGACAATGAGTTGTGAGCTTCAATTCTCATTGCCTGCCTGCCTGCCTGCCTGCCTGCCTGCCTGCCTGCCTGCCTGCCTGCCTGCCTGCCTGCCTGCCTGCCTGCCTGCCTGCCTGCCTGCCTGCCTGCCTGCCTGCCTATCTATCTATCTATCTATCTATCTATCTATCTATCTATCTATCTATCTATCTATCTATCTATCTATCTATCTATCTTCCATCTACCTACCTACTATATCTATCTATCTATCTATCTATCTATCTATCTATCTATCTATCTATCTATCTATCTATCTATCTATCTATCTATCTTCTATCTGTCTTCCATCCATCCATCCATCCATCCATCCATCCATCCACGCACTCACTCACTCACCTACCTACCTACCTACCTACCTACCTACCTACCTACCTACCTACCTACCTACCTACCGTCTGTCTATCTATCTATCTATCTATCTATCTATCTATCTATCTATCTATCTATCTATCTATCTATCTATCCATCCATCCATCCATCCATCCATCCATCCATCCATCCATCCATCCATCCATCCATCCAGGGGAGGGTTCTGACTGCTGCTACTGCTGGCTCGCTCAGCTCGTGCGTTTAATGCGCTCTGGGCATGCATGCACAGTGTAATAAAAAATTGCTCTGCGCATGTCCAGAAGGCAAAAACAAGATGGCGGGGCCTATGGCGCCACCAAGAGAACCCATTCGGGGGCGTGGCAGGCCTGGGTCACTGCCAATTCCAGCGACCCAGCCTGCCAAGTTACTACCAAGTCAGCTGAACCGGTCCGAACCAGTAGGAACCCGTCCGTCCCTCTGTCCTTCTGTCTATCTATCTGTCTGTTTGTCTGCCTGCCTGCCTGCCTGCCTGCCTGCCTACCTACCTACCTACCTATCATTATCTATCTATCTATCTATCTATCTATCTATCTATCTATCTATCTATCTATCTATCTATCTATCTATCTATCTATCTTCCATCTATCTATCATCTATCTACCTAGCTACTATCTGTCTGTCTGTCTGTCTGTCTGTCTGTCTGTCTGTCTGTCTGTCTGTCTGTCTGTCTGTCTGTCTATCTATCTATCTATCTATCTATCTATCTATCTATCTATCTATCTATCACTCCTGTTTCATCAGGCCGGCTTGGCCTAAGTTATTTACCTAGCCTTCAGTCTGTACAATAAATTGTTTTAATTGGGTTTTAAATGGGATTATGTTTTAACCTTTTAAATTTTAGCACAGGGATAATTTATTTAATCTGGTTTTAATTATTTATATTGTGATACTGTGTGTTTTAACTTCCTGTGCACCGCCCCGGGTCCCTTTGGGGGGAGGGCGCGGTTATATAAATCCGATAAATAAATAATAAATAAATAAATCTTCCATCTATCTATCATCTATCTACCTACTATCTATCTATCTATCTATCTATCTATCTATCTATCTATCTATCTATCTATCTATCTATCTATCTATCTATCTATCTATCAATCATCTATCTATCTATCTATTTGCTATCTGTCTTCCATCCATCCATCCATCCATCCACTCACCTACCTACCTACCTACCTACCTACCTACCTACCTACCGTTTGTCTGTCTGTCTATCTATCTATCTATCTGTCTGTCTGTCTGTCTGTCTGTCTGTCTGTCTGTCTGTCTATCTATCTATCTATCTATCTATCTATCTACCTTCTATCTACCTGTCTTCCATCCATCCATCCATCCATCCATCCATCCATCCATCCATCTACCTGTTTGTCTGTCTGACTGTCTGTCTGTCTATCTATCTATCTATCTATCTATCTATCTATCTATCTATCTATCTATCTATCTATCTATCTATCTATCTATCTATCTATCTATCTATCTTTCTATCTATCTATCTATCTATCTATCCATCCATCCATCCATCCATCCATCCATCCATCCATCTATCTATCTATCTATCTATCTTCTATCTACCTTCTATCTACCTGTCTTCCATCCATCCATCCATCCATCCATCCATCCATCCATCCATCCATCTACCTGTTTGTCTGTCTGTCTGACTGTCTATCTATCTATCTATCTATCTATCTATCTATCTATCTATCTATCTATCTATCTATCTATCTATCTATCTATCTATCTTCTATCTACCTTCTATCTACCTGTCTTCCATCCATCCATCCATCCATCTACCTACCGTCTGTCTGTCTGTCTGTCTGTCTGTCTGTCTGTCTGTCTGTCTGTCTGTCTATCTATCTATCTATCTATCTATCTATCTATCTATCTATCTATCTATCTATCTATCTATCTTCTATCTGTCTTCCATCCATCCATCCATCCATCCACTCACCTACCTACCTACCTAGGCAAATCTAGACAGCATACTAAAAAACAAAGACTTCAGCCTGCCAACCAAAGTGCTGTTGGAAGAAATGACCCTCTGGGTTCAGTTTCAAGTGATCCGGTGGTAAAAATCAGTGGAACCAACCACTGCATAGATGCCATTGTATTGGTAGTCCTTGTCTTAGAACCATTCATTTAATGACATTTCGAAATCACAAGACTCCCTGTGCTGCATTTGAAATCTGCAGGGAAGAAAGCGGAGAGTAAAAAGAAATAGTGAAAGAGAAGTTGGATGTTCCTTATTTTGATGAACTGCCAATTTACGTTCACAGTGTAAATCTTAACACTTCTTTGCGGCATTGGGTCTTATTTTGCTGATGAAAATTAATGTTGCATTTCACGGGGGTGATTTTTTATTATTTTATTTTTTGCCGAAGCGGAGTTCTGTTTAACAAGCTGAATCGGCACACTCCAAATTCTCAGTAAAGGAAGGTAGTCCTTGAATTACGATCGTAATGTTAGCCTGCCTATTACAGTCATTAAGTCATCACAGTCATAAAATTGACTGGCCTAGTTTTATCATCTTTTTTGAGGTTAAGCAAATGTGAAGTCAACTCCTTGTTCTCTACGGCACAATTTTGCTAAATACTGAAAATGCCAGTTCTTTCAAAACGGTCATAAAACAATAATGTGACTGAAGTACACTAGAAGTGGCCATAAACACAGTCGTATTGCCAAATTCCCCAGGTATAGTCATATGATCTTTCGGGGAAGGGTGTGTGTGTAGGATTTTCAGTTTCAGGTCTTTTTTTTTTAAGAAAACTTTTTTCTTCTTCTCTTACATACAATTATAGGTATACGTCTACATAGTTATTGTTCTTTCTTACATTCGTCGTTCTTATGCATTCGTTGTTCCATTTAAAGCAGGGGTCCCCAACCCTCGGGCCGCGGATCGATGCCAGTCCGTAGCTTGATAGGAACCGGGCCGCAGGGCCCAAGAGGAGGAGGAGGGAGGAGGGGGCAGCCCCCTGGGCAGAGCGCGCACCGGATGCGGGAGAGCGCAGGCGCGGCCATTCGCATCGTTGGAGGCCCTAGAGCAGGGGTCTCCAACCTTTGCAACTTTAAGTCTGAAGGACTTCAGCTCCCAGAATTCTCCAGCCAGCTTTGCTTTCCTTCAGACTTAAAGTTGCAAAGGTTGGAGACCCCTGCCCTAGAGGGCCGAGTGAGCTGACTCCCTCCCGCGTGCGCATGCGCCGCCTGTTCCCCCTCCCCCGGCGTGCGCATGTGCTGCCTGTTCCCCCTCCCCCCGCGTGCGCATGTGCTGCCTGTTCCCCCTCCCCCTCCCCCTGCTTCTCCTCTACGCCAGCCGGTCCGCAGAATTTTCTTTAAAATGAAACCGGTCCCTGATGCAAAAAAGGTTGGGGATCCCTGATTTAAAGGATTATAACATATATTTTGGGTTGCTTTGTTTACCATCCCTCACGTGTTTTGACACCACCTTCTTTTCCCTTTCTTTTCTCCCTCCCTTCTCTACTTTCTTCCTTCCTCCTCTCCTTTCCCTTCCTTCTTCCCTTACCTCTCCCCTACTCCTCTCTTCCTCTTCCCCTTCCTACCCTCTCTCCTATCTATCTCCCTTCCTTCTTCCTCTCCTTACCTCTATCTTCCTTCCCTCCTCTTCCTCTCCTCCTCTTTTCCTTTCTTTTTCTATTGTTGTAGGTGTCTCTTCCAGCTCTTAATTTTTATTTTGTTGGGGTGGTATTTCTGCAAACGCAAAAATAGCTGGGTGAGATTCAGGTCTTAAATCCCCTTTTTCCGACAGGTTGTAACTTTAACCTGAACCGGCCCGAACCGGCTGAATCCCACCCCTGGGAATTGATGAAGCGATGAAGCCTCTTGGATGTGGAGCAAAATGTCGTCTTCTACAAAGTCCGGTTGCCTTTTGCTAAAGCACTTTTGGGACCACTAAGGGCTGGCTGACTGAGAATCTCCGCAGACTTCCCCCATGGTTATAGATTAAATAGCAGCATGGAGTTAAGGGGAGAAAAGGCATAGCAACCGATGAACGATGGGTGGAAAAACCTGGGCATACGAACCTTAAAGACTATTGAATTTCAAACAGAAATTTGTCATGTTGGAACAACAGATCAGATTTCCCCCCCCTCCAGTAGGAATAATAACTGGACAGATGAGAAAATTGGCAACTCTAAAATGACTGTTTATCTTGAGCTTCTGCTAAAATCACAGCTGTGCAGAATGTCTTGGTATGGTCTTTAAAAACAAGTTTCTTTCAAAACAATTGATCTACACAAAAGTACTTGCCTTTTTGTCAGTTTTTGGGCAAATGGGGAAAAAAACTTGACAGTTTAAAAGGTTTTCTTACTCATGTTTGTCTTGCGCTCTTGAGAAATTGAGTAATGGAAAAATGTATCTATGTATGTATGTGTTTTGCCATATTCAAACATCCAACTTCAGTTTCTTTGCTAATTGTTGGGTATTAGTTTCTGGCATATCTTACTAGTTTGCTTAATCCATTCTTCCTTCCGCCCACATAGTAATTCCTGTTTCACTGGCTGCTACAAAGCATTATGGACCCACTCCCTTGCTTAATATTTGGGAAACCTTTTCTTCAAATTGTTCCCTCTATTTTCTCCAAATATATTTTGTGTAGTTGTGACATAACAGTTTTATTTTTGGGAAGTCCTTGGTTGATCTTGGTTGTTTTCTTGCAGATGCCTCATTACCCAACCGGATAACAGGATCAGTGGGAACTAGCTTGTAAGACTGCATTCTAACCACTGCGTTAAATGGTTAAAATGCTATCTAGAAGCACTGTCAAACAATTGTAAACAGCATGTTCTATATTTTCTTATACTGAATCTTTAATAACTCAGAGGTGGGTTGCAGCCGGTTTAGCCCGGTTCAGCTGAACCAGTAGTAGAATTCAGGTCTGGGTTGCAAAAGTGGCAGTGACCCAGGCCTGCCATGCAGGGGGGTCATGCGTGGGTATGTCCGACTCCACACCCATAATACTATGTCTGCAATCCCCGTGCACATGCGCACAATCCCCACCCTCCTACCCGCTTTTGGCCCGTGATGGGCCCGTTTTTCACCCTCCCCGGGCTCCAGAGGCTTTCTAGGAGCCTGGGGAGGGTGAAAACAGCCTCCCCCAACCTCCCGGGGGCTTCCCTGAAGCCTCCGGAGGGCCAGAAACGGTCCAACGTGCAAACCAGAAGTCCGTTCCCAAAAATGGCCGAAACAGAAGGTCAAAGTCAACTGGCCAGCTCACACATGCATGCTGGAGCTAACAGGGTAACGCCTTGCGTGCCCTAACAAATGGCTCTGCATGCCACCTGTTCGCCATCACAGTCCTAGATGTAACCTAGTTGGGTAATGAAACATCTGCAAGAAAACAATTAAGCTCAGAGAGCATCAAGGTCCCCACCGTTGAACTCTGAACTAACAAATATTCTCTTCTATTGGAAGAGCAACGTTTTCTGCAAATTTAAATGCATGCTTACTACATACGTGTAGTTATTACAGGGGTGGGTTGCTGCCGGCGTTACTGCCGCTTCGCAAGCTGCCTGCAAAGTGCAGATATGCGCTTTTCAATTTCGACGTGGAAGGCAGCTGGGTGACATTGGGCCAGTCCTCTCTCTCTCTCAGCCCACCCCACCCCACAGGATTGTTGTGGGGGATAAAGAAGGAGGACAGTGTGTGGTACATGTTCGCCATCTTGAATCGTTTGTAAAAATAATAAAGGCAAGATGCAAGAAACAAACAAATACACATAAATAAACCAGCAAAAGATTTCAGCCCCAGAATATTTATTTATTTTTATTTTTATTTGATTTGATTTTTATACCGCGCCTATCTCCCCCAAAGGGACTCAGGAAGTTAAAGAGTAAAAGTACAACATATAAATAAATACGAACATATAAATAAATACGACTACAAACAGTAAATTTTTACAATGACAATAAAGATTATTATTATTATTATTAAAATCTAATTAAATTTGAGGTAGCCTGTGCTAAAAATATCCTAGAAAAATTACCAACGAATTAAAATCCATTTAAAACAATTTAAAACTCAGTCTCTAGGGGTGGTCTCGGGGACTAGGCTAGGCCGGCTAGATGAAAGAAATGGGTCTTCAGACGTTGGCGGAAGAGGCGGAGGTCCGTGGTGGTCCGGAGTTTGGGGGGTAGGTCGTTCCAGAGGGTTGGGCCCACCACAGAGAAGGCCCTTCCCCTGGGGGTCACCAACCGGCATTGCCCGGCAGACGGCACCCGGAGAAGGCCCTCTCTATGGGAGCGAATCGGTCGAAGGGATGTATGGGGTAGGAGACGGTCTCGCAAATAACTAGGCCCCGTGCCATGGAGCGTTTTAAAGATGGTTATCAGCACCTTGAAGCGCACCCGAAAAACCATAGGTAGCCAGTGCAGCTCGCGCAGGAGAGGTGTTACATGGGAATGCCGTGAGGCTCCCAAAATCCCCCGCGCGGCCGCATTCTGCATGTCATCCCCAGCCTTATTGATGAGGAACGACAGATCATGTCCCTGTCAAGACCTTTATTAGGAGTGAAAAAAAGGAAAAATGATATTTTTCAAATGGAGCCGCTAAAACCAAATACAGGCTGTGTGGGCTGGGAATGGCACAAGGCAGCACCGTAAGGCTGTGCGTTTGAGAACAATTAGAGAGGCATTTTTGTGTGTGTGTTGCAATTAGAGGGATGCGAGAGGTCTAGTAGAGAAGACATTGGAAGAGAAATGACTTTCATCTCTTGCCAACTAAGGAGGTTTGTGGAGAGGAGAAAAAGGCACAACCAGACTGGAAGAATTGGGCTTGAGAACGAAAGACTTTGATGTAAAGCCAAGGTGGGGTACTACGGCCCCTTTATCACTGGTGGACTTCAACTCCCAGAATTCCTGTGAAGTCCTTGTGGATTTTAACTCCCAGAATTCCTGTGAAGTCCTTATCGATTTTAACTCCCAGAATTCTTGAGCCAGCATGGACTTCAATTCCCAGAATTCCTGTGAAGTCTTTGTGGATTTTAACTTCCAGAATTCCTGTGAAGTCCTTGTGGATTTCAACTCCCAGAATTCCTGTAAAGTCCTTATCGATTTTAACTCCCAGAATTCTTGAGCCAGCATGGACTTCAATTCCCAGAATTCCTGTGAAGTCCTTCTGGGAGTTGAAGTCCCCAAGTCATAAAGGGGCTCTAGAACCTCACCCTTGAGGTAAACACTTCTTAGTCCAACAAGAAAGTTTGGTAGGCAGTCTAAAATCTTCCAACTTTGCAATTATGTTTTACCACAGTCTATTCCAGGGCAGAAAAAACAACCGAGGAGACACACTGATTGTACCATTTGGAAATCCTTGCTTAACTGCATTTTTTTCCAGTGTGAGAAGGAGAGGCACAACTGCCAGAACAGCTGTTTGGGTACAGAGAACTAGCTCAAGATGTACTTGGCTGAATGCACAGTTGCCAAAATCAGAACTGTGAGAAACCTAACGAGCAAAAAAATACAACCTTCCCTTGTTTTGTCTGGAATTAGAGTTGATTTTTTTAAAAAATGACAAAAATGGAACAGGGGCATAACTGATGATTTGTCAAGTGCAAAACGTCTGAGACAAGGAGAAATCACACTGTGTACACATAGCATGTTAGACAATTTGTACCTCTATGCACATTTACAGATATACACCGAATTCTCCTATTCTGTATGAGAAACGAGCAGATTCTGGTCCTTCAAATAGCCACTTATGAGAGATAATTGGAACTGCAGTTTAGGGACATCAACCACTAATCATTCTGATTTATCCTCAAAGGAGTTAATATTACAGTTAAAATCTTCCTCCTCCTCCTCTTCCTATTTCTCCTCCTTCTTCTCCTCCTCTTCCTTCTTCTTCTTCTTCTTCTTCTTCATCTTCATGTTCATCTTCTTTTTCTTTCCCTTCGTCTCATCCTCTTCCTCCTCCTGGGGGACTGGAGGCTAAAACATATGAAGAACAGTTGCAGGAACTGGGTTGGTCTAGTTTAATAAAAAGAAGGACTAGGGGAGACATGATAGCAGTCTTCCAATATCTCAGGGGCTGCCACAAAGAAGAGGGAGTCAAACTATTTCCCAAGGCACCTGAGGGCAGAACAAGAAGCAATGGGTGGAAACTAATCAAGGAGAGAAGCAACTTAGAATTGAGGAGAAATTTCCTGACAGTGAGAACAATTAACCAGTGGAACAGAAGTTGTGAAGGCCCCAACATTGCAAGTCTTTAAGAAGATGTTGGATAGCCATTTGTCTGAAATGGTATAGGGTTTCCTGCCTAGGCAGGGGGTTGGACTAGAAGACCTCCAAGATCCCTTTTAACTCTGCTATTCTATTCTATTCCATGTCATGCAATAGCATCGCTGCTGAAGTCAGTGCAACTTGAATAAACAGGGATGGCCTTCGACAACAGGCCCAGCCCTTGTTCCTAAAAATAACAATGGGCAAAGCACAACAAAGCGAATTGCATCAGAGAGAAAGTATAAAATTACTATCTGGATGAAAGGGGGGGGGGGGGGAAACAACCAAGAATCCCACCTTTGTTTACTTTGTTCTTCCAAAATTAAAAACGACTTCACTTGTTTACTAAGAAGAAAAGGGAGAGTGCGGGCGTGTCGGCAAGGTGTGGTGAAAAATGTCAAGAGGTTGGCTAGGATGGTGTGACTGAATCTCCACCTATTTTGTACGCATGTTGCATAGGTAGGCGATCACGGAATGGAGAAGGTGCTCCATCCAACGATTATATTCCAGCATCTAGAACAGTGATGGTGAACCTATGGCACGGGTGCCACAGGTGGCACGTGAAGCCATTTCTGAGAGCACGCGAGGCGTTGCCCTGTCAGCTCCAGCGCACATGAGCGTGCTGGCCAGCTGATTTTCGGCCTTGATTTTTGGCCAGTTTTTGCCCTCCTGAAGCCTCCAGAGGGGAAAAAACGGGCAACCCGGAAGTCCATTCCTGAACTTTCAGTTTGTGTGTTGGGCCTTTTTTTTGCCCTCCCCGGGCTCCAAAAAAGCCGTGTGCACATGCGCGGGGCAGCAGAGGGTGTACCGCGTGCATGTTCAGGGAACACGGCATAGGAGGCATTAAATTATGGGTGTGGGCACATGAGAGCGCACAATAGCGCACGTGTGTGCACCTTCGGCACCTGAGGCTAAAAAGGTTCGCCATCACTGATCTAGAAGAAGCAGCTTCCTAAATTGAGAGTGCAGAGATGAGGTTTGGGTCTCAACCAAGAATCTTCCCTGGTTCTTTGAATTTGGCAACTTTAAGAGGTGTGGACTTCAACTCCCAGAATTCCCTAGACAGCATGCGCTTGGTCTTCCGAGAATGCGCTTTGATCCCCCCCCACGCACACAGCTTGCACACATGCGCACGGCTTGAAAACGTGCCTAAATAGGACGGCACAGATCTGGAGAGGAGATGTGGGCCCACCTGTGGTTTCCACCACCATTTCGGCCGATCCAGTCCGAACCGGCTGAATACCACCTCTGGTCACATGATCGAAATTCAGACGCTTGGCAACTGGCCTTCAATCCCCAGAATCCCCCAGAGACCTTGGGAATGGAATCCCACACATCTTAAACTTGCTGAGGTTGAGAAAAAACACTTCTCTAAATGTATTGGCTAAGAAGCTAAGACAAATCTCTTGCCCTTTTGAGTCTTGACTTTGAATTCTGAATTTCTATACTCTTCTCGGTTAATGTAGAGAAGAAGAGAAAAGAAATTGTGCAGAGGATTGAACGCAAATAGTTGGAACAATTGATCCCTTAATCTTTCTGTCTTAAAGTATGCTAAAAATCCAGGACGCTCCACGCATCTACTTCTATTCCCTTTAGAAGCGGGTTTTGTGGGTCAAATATAGGCACAATGGCATTCTTGGCGCTTTAAAAAAAAACTCTACAAGGATTGCAAGTCACATAGTTTTCATTCTCACGAAAATGGAAAGGAGCTGGAGGAAAGAAAAAAATTAGCTGAATCGCCAACTCACAAGAATGGTTTCTCTAGTAACTATTGATAAATTTATTCAAACAGAGCCAAAAGAGTATGGACTTCAACTCTTAAAGTTGGCTGGAGAATTCTGGGAGTTGAAGTCCACAAGTCTTAAAGCTGGCTGGAGAATTCTGGGAGTTGAAGTCAACAAGTCTTAAAGTTGGCTTGGGAATTTTGGGAGTTGAAGTCCACAAGTCTTAAAGTTGGCTTGGGAATTTTGGAAGTTGAAGTCCACAAGTCTTAAAGTTGGCTTGGGAATTTTGGGAGTTGAAGTCCACAAGTCTTAAAGTTGGCTGGAGAATTCTGGGAGTTGAAGTCCACAAGTCTTAAAGTTGGGAGTTGAAGTCCACAAGTCTTAAAGCTGGCTGGAGAATTCTGGGAGTTGAAGTCAACAAGTCTTAAAGTTGGCTTGGGAATTTTGGGAGTTGAAGTCCACAAGTCTTAAAGTTGGCTTGGGAATTTTGGAAGTTGAAGTCCACAAGTCTTAAAGTTGGCTTGGGAATTTTGGGAGTTGAAGTCCACAAGTCTTAAAGTTGGCTGGAGAATTCTGGGAGTTGAAGTCCACAAGTCTTAAAGTTGGGAGTTGAAGTCCACAAGTGTTAAAGTTGGCTTGGGAATTCTGGGAGTTCAAGTCCGCAAGTCTTAAAGTTGCCAAGTTTGAAGACCTCTGGTCCAGCCACTTAAAAAATACTGCTGGAATGATTAGGTCTCTAAGATCCTCAACATCCCCCCCCCCAAATAAGTGCTAAGTAGGCACCAACCTTCCTTGATGTCACCGCCCGCCAGAAATGAGAGCGAAGTCCACAAACTTAACATGTCACGAAGGCAATGTTGCAGATAGCACAATTTATTTTCCACCTGCTTCAGTTGGAAACACTTCGTATAACCGTCATATGTAACGGTGTAAACAACCTTAGGCTTTTTGCTGGAAAAGTAGGGCAAGGTGCTCGTCTTTGGTAAAAATAAAGGTTAAAGGTTCCCCTCGCACATATGTACTGGTCGTTCCCGACTCTAGGGGACGGTGCTCATCTCCGTTTCGAAGCCAAAGAGCCAGCACTGTGGCTGGCATGGCTAAACGCTGAAGGCGCACGGAACGCTATTCCCTTCCCACCAAAGGTGGTCCTTATTTTTCTACTTGCATTTTTATGTGCTTTCAAACTGCTAGGTTGGCAGAAGCTGGGACAAGTAATGGGAGCTCACTCCATTATGCGGCACTAGGGATTTGAACCGCCAAACTGCCAACCTTCTGATCAACAAGGTCAGCGTTTTAGCCACTGACCACGCCCCTTTGTCTCTGACCCGCCTGGGGAAGGCAGTCATCTTTCCAAAGGCATGAGATCTCATTAATCCTGCATAGGCTAGAAAGTCTGCCGCTGTGGCCTAGAGGTGGAGCTCTCGCCTCCCAATCAGGAGGTTGTGAGTTCAATCCTAGGTAGAGGCAGATGTAGGGTCTCCTGCTTGGGCAAGGGGGTTGGACTAGATGACCTGCAAGGTCTCTTCCAACTGTTAATCTGTGAAAGTCTGCAAATACATGTGTTGGAAGAAATATCCATCTAGTTCGATTCCAATCCGGGAGAAAGACACTAGAAACATGGAGGCTGATTGGAAAGATGGTTTAATGGTGAAGCAGAACCACCAAGCACAGGTGGCTCTGGGTAGCTGACCACATGGAGTTGAGAGTGGGAAGTATTTATACCTTCTCTTTGGCTTTGCACTTGAGCTTCCTGTTCCTGTGCAAGAACATGTATTCTATTGGCTGTTTTACAGGGTCATGTGGGGGTCATAGCTGGCTCTGTAGGTTGTCTGAGAAGTTTGGTTGAAGTTTTTGCGGGTGCTGCAATGTCCTTAGGAGATTGTGCAATGTAGTTCCGCTGCTAGTGGGTTAATCCTATTATATCCTGGAGGGTCATGTCTTAATCCCATCATCCTGGAGCTGAAGGTCCTTTGTTTGGTAGATAGGATGGCCCAGTCTTTCTTAATGGGCAAAAAATATCTGCTGGGGGGCTATTAAGAAAAGTGGGGGCTGTCTTTTTCTGTCTCCAAGAGCAAGTTTCTCCATTCCTCCTTTGGGGAAATGTAATATTCTGCCCCTTTCATATTCCTCAAATTAATATTGGACTTGAAAGTCAGAAAACTAAGACAGCAGTGAAAGCCAAGAAAAACATTGCAGGACACCAATGCCAGAGTTACTCCCACATTGTTGTTCGTGGACTCTGAGCTTTGGCTGTTCTGATTTCCACCTGAACCAGTCCAAGATGCAATCTGCGGCTGAGTTTATATCTCACGCTAAGCCAAAGACATCTAAACACATTATGACTTTGTGTTGTGGGGACCATTTTCCCCCAGATCTAAGGTGAGATAGCTTAACATCTGCCGCTCATCCCCATTGTGAGAATCATACCTGAAGCTTCTAAAAATTAATCAAGTTGAGTTTGGGGTAATCCTTCTGAGAGACTCTACTGTATTTTAGCAGTTTATCAGATGGGATCAGAGGTATTACAGGCCTGCCAGCTACTGATTTATGACGTGCAAACTAAGCCTGTTGCAGAAGTACAGTAAGTAGACCCTCAATTTACAACAGTTTGTTTAGTGACCATTCAAAGTTACAACAGTACTGAAAAAAAGTGACTTATGAACCGCTTTTCACACTCACAACCGTCGTAGCATCTCCATAGTCCCGTGATCAACATTGAGATGCTTGGCCACTGCTTCCTATTTATGACAACTGTAGTGTCCCGGGCTTATGCGATCCCCTTTTGTGACCTTCTGACAACCAAAAATCAATGGGGAAGCCTGATTCACTTAACAACCTTGGTACTAACTTAACCACTGCAGTGAGTCATTTAACAACCAGAGCAAGAAAGGTTGTAAAATTGGGGGGGGGGACGACTCAGTTAACATATGTCTCACTTAGCAGCAGAAATGTTGGGCTCACTTGTGGTCATACATTGAGGACTACCTGCAGATAAATAGAAGATCCAGAAGCAATGTTGTGTGAGATGTATACATTTTACAAAGCTCGATATTTCACTGCCCTTCCACAGGAAGAAGAAAACCAGCAAGAAAACATGTTTTCTTTTAAACAAAGGACGAAAAAGTTCTGACATTTGAATGAGTAGGATAAAGAGGTATGTATCTGCTATTTGCTGCCTGGTTCAAAGGAAGAATCTTCTAGTCAACCTTGCAAAAGTCCAAACAGAAAGTTTATTGTGGTTCAGGGTGAGAAACGGAGAACAGCAGCTTCTGAACAACTCCAGGTCATGTGCTAAAGCAGGGGTCCCCAACCTCTTTGGCACCAGGGACCGGTTTCATTTTAAAGAAAATTCCGCGGACCGGTGGGCATGGCTCAGCCGGTGTAGAGGGGGAGCAGGGGGGAGGGGGAACAGGCGGCACATGCGCGTGCGGGGGACGTGAGTTGGCTCACTCGCCCCTCTCGGCTCCCAATGGTGTGAGCAGCCGCGCCTGCGCTCTCCCGCCCCCAGTGCGCCCTCTGCACAGGGGGGCTGCCCCCTCCTCCTCCTCTCTGGTCCTGCGGCCCGGTTCCTATCGCCGGAACTTAAAATATATTACACGCTTAGCTTTCGTTAGCCTCTGCTAAACATTGTCAAGAGTGTAAAAACTACCATTGAAGAGATATCTGCCTTTATACATCAGTAATCAATTTGGCCATTCCGCGCATGATAGGCCCATCCTATCTAAGCTGTGGGTAATGTACAGTATTTTAAGTTCCAGAGATCGCACTGTCTGTCTCTTCTTTTATAACTAAATCTGGAACTTGTATTTTTAGAATATGTGTGTTTGTGTGTGTGAGAGAGACAGAGAGACAGAGAGACAGAGACAGAGAGGCAGAGAGAAACAGAGAGAGAGAGAGAGACACCCACCCACACACACACACAGACAGACAGAGAGAGAGACAGAGAGTTACCTTCCCTACTGGTTTGCAAATGTGAGCACACAGATCCTTCCGCGCATGTGCTTTTGGAGAAAAAATGGCCTGTGGGATAAATAATAAAATAAATAAATAAATAATTTAATTTATAACCCGCTCTCTCTCCCCGAAGGGACTCGAGGCGGGGCACAGGGAAATTAAAAATGCATATAAAACAATACAATATTAAAAAGGAATTAAACTAAACCCTGCGCTAAAATCCCATGTAAAACTAAAACAAACCCCTAAAAACCCCTAAAAACAGTTAAGTTATCCCAAGCCGGCCAAGCAAAAGAAGTGTGTTTTTAATTTTTGACGGAAGGAGCGGAGGTCCATAGTTGTTCTAATATCGGGGGGAAGGTCGTTCCAGAGGGTCGGGCCCGCCACAGAGAAGGCCCTTTCCCTGGGTGTCACCCGCTGGCACAGCCTAGTGGACGGCACCCGGATGCTGTAGAGCCAGGCGCAAGTGGCCAGAGCCACTCATGATTTCCGCTACCAGTAGAATACCGTGTGTGTGTGTGTGTGTGTGTGTAATCACCCAGGAAGAATGTGTGCCTGCATTTGTAATTGTAGGAATTTTAACTATAGCCTGCAGCAAAAAGAGGCATGAATCTGCTCAAGAGTAGGATGTGCTAAATACTCCCGGTCTTAGCAAGACTGTACAATTAAATGGAGACAAACAGTGATTAGAATTAATTAACGCATTAAGTGGCTTGGTCAGTTCTGATGACTTAGTTAAAATAATTTACCTCTGAGCGTCAAGATTGGCTGAAGCTGCTCAGCAAAACACATTGCGACAGAGACCGCGAGCTGTCAATATGCACATTATGCATTAAGATTGCACAAGGATTACGCTCGTCCTCTTTTGCAAGCAGAGATGTTTGGGAAGGGGGAGGGGGGAGGAAATCCCAACCTGAGTCCAATGATAATGAAACCTTGCAAAAATGATCATGCAATAGAGCAGCTGGTTTTCAAACCTGGCCATTTTAAGGTGGGAGAACCTCAACTCCCAGAATTCCCCATCCTGCATTAAAATTGCCAAGATTGAAAAGCACTGCAATGGAGCAACATAACAGCGGTGAGCCCAGGATCAATCTTCACAACGGGCTAATGGCTGTCTCCCTCAATGAAACTGAATGGAGAAACATACAATAATGTAATTTGGTTATAAGACCTCTTCATCAACACGCTTAAAGCACCCAGAATTGAAGTATTTACTCAAGTAGAGGCGGCTCTTGACTTACGACCACAACTGAGCCCAGCATTTCTGTTGCTAAGTGAGACGTATGTTACGTGAGTTTTGTGACCTTTCTCACCCCGTTGTTAAAGCAAATCCCCGCAGTTGTTAAGTTAATAACGTGGTTGTAAAGTGAAACTGGCTTCCCCATTGACTTCGCTTATCAGAAAGTTTATTTCCGCTACCGGTTGGCGTGAACCGGTCCAAACCGGCTGAATATCAAATCTGGTGCCAACAAATCTTCTGAGGAAGCCGTGGTCTGTGGCTTCTCGCTCTGGGCTTACAGCTTGTCTGGGTTTTACAGGAAAATAAAATAGAAAATAAAAATGCTTTCCTGGAGGGCTGGAAAATCCCTTTCTGCTTTTCAACAACTGTAAGATTGTCCAAAAAGAATGTAAGTAAGTGAGGGTCACGCAGGACGGAGTTTGAAATACTTGAAACTTGATTTTTGTTGCCAACATGGGTTTTCTTTTTAAATTTAAATTTGCTTTCTCAAATGCATAGCTAATGATTTACTGTAACGCTCTCTACATGGGGCTCCCCTTGAGGTGTACTCGAAGAATGCAGTTAGTTCAGAATGCGGCCATGCGGGTGATTATGGGTGCCCCAAGGCAAGCCCACATAACACCTCTCCTGCGCGAGCTGCACTGGCTGCCTGTGGCCTTTCGAGTGCGCTTCAAGGTGTTGACGACTATCTTCAAATCGCTCCATGGCTCGGGGCCTAGCTATATACGAGACCGCCTTCTGCCCCATACATCCCTTCGTCCGATCCGCTCCCACAGAGAGGGTCTTCTCCGGGTACCGTCGGCCGGGCAATGCCAGTTGGCGACGCCCAGGGGAAGGGCCTTCTTTGTGGCGGGCCCAGCCCTCTGGAACGACCTACCCCCCGACCTTCGCACCACCTCGGACCTCCGCCTCTTCCGCCAACGCCTTAAGACGTACCTATTCCAACAAGCTGGCCTAGCGTAGCCCCCCGTTTCTGACTCTATCTATAAATTTTAATTTTCAGGGTTTTAAATGGGTTTTTTAGCACGGGTTTTAATTTAATTTAATATGTTTTTAATAGTGTATATTGTCTTTTGTTATGGTTTTAATAATGCCTGTGCGCCGCCCTGGGTCCTAACAAGGAGAAGGGCGGGGTATAAATTCGAAAATAAATAGCTTAAATAAATTTTTTTGCTAAAAGCATTAAGTTTCAAGAAAAGTCCCTTACTCAGAAATCAGGAGTAGCAGAAGAACATTCGATACACTATAGATAACCGTTTGGGGTTTTTTTAAGCTGTTTTCAAACCGCCATGAACGAAGAAAATATTTAAGTCCAACTTTGGGAAGCGCTGAGAATGTATCTTACCCACACGCAATTTGACGTTTTTCCTTTACAAATGTTTCTTTTACTCAGAATACAATCCCCTTTTCTATGACTGCTCACCTGTTATTGGATACTTTAATTCTTGGGATATAACTGGACAGTTTCTAAACCAAACAACTTTTGAAGTTCTTTGTTGTGCTAACTATAAAAGTACAATGTAAGCCGTTTTCCCCAGTTCACTGTTTTCACAGGGAGACCCCGTTTTATCAGAGTACTCTAATACATTGCTTTTAAATGATCTTCTGGCTTTATTGCTTGTTGGAAAAGGTAAGCCAAGATGAGACCTAAAGCCAGATTTGGCCATCAAACATTAATAACTACTTCCTATTTTGCAAAGACTGCAAACTACAGAAGCAGTAAGAAAAGAACCAAAGGTTCCGGCATATTTTGATTAGATTTAGCTCAGCAAGAGAGAAATGTATCCCGGAAAGAGGAAATCATTGTGGGAAAAGCACTAAAAGAAAGATTGCTGTTCCAAAAATACTTGACCTTAGATTGATTGATCCATTAGCTGTGAAACTCACTTCTGATGCTTTTGCCTGAGACATTTTAAATCAAGATATTGCTAAGGGTGATCTAATGCAGCCAGATACCGTATGTCTTTCAATGTCACACTTAGATATTCAGCAACACGCACAGATTTAATTTAGGCTCAGGTTAATTTCCTCCTTTTCCCCAAAGGGTATTTTAAAAGTTCTTGAGAACTAAAAATTAGCAAAGTGCATTGCTTCATGCCAAGGATTTAGTCAGTATGGTTTTTCACCTCTGGACAGCTTTTCTCTGGCGTCAGGATGAGAGAGATTCTATTTAAAAAATCCTAGTTGTGATTTATGTTTAACATTTTGCAGTGGTCCACAAAAGTATAATTGGAATTTGAGTGAAGTACCCTAATCTTATATCACGTGAACATAATATACTATATCAACTAGGTAACATCATCAGAGACAGAGGGATTGGGGATTGCCCTCTGTTGCCTTCTAGCACTGATGATGTTACCTAGTTGGGTAATGAAACGTTTGCAAGAAAAGACCCAAGGTCAGACAGCACCAAGGGCCACACGCTTTAGCCCTGAGCCACACATATTCATTTGTATTGGTAGTCCTGTGTCAGTCATGCATCTCACCAGTAACAGAATTCAACATCCTGAAGATGCGAATGTTACAAGGATTGTTAAGCCAATCTTTGGCTCCTTGGTGATGGAGCATGGGAACAAATCATGTAGTCCTGTTTGATAGGTGACATCCATGATGATGATTATGTTATTCAGTTGAGTCCAACTTTTGGTGATTCTATGGGCTAGGTCTCTCCATATCTTCTGATCCTTCATAACTTTTTAAAAGTTGTTCTGTGCTCTGGCTGGTGTCAGCTTTGATGGTGTCCAGCCACCATTTTCTTTGGCGGCTTTTTCCTGCTAACTCTTACATAGTTGCTTTCTCTAGTGAATTTCCCCACATGGCAATGGCCAAAATAAGTGAGATGCATTCCCCCCCCCCCCCCAGTGATGTCTGATGTTCCAGTACTTGTTAGTCACCTTTGCTGTCCAAGAAATGCACAGGAGCCTTCTCCAGCACCAGTCTCAAACGAGTTGATTTTCTTCTTGTTTTGCCTTTTTAAGGACCAGATGACGCTCATACCGAAATGCATGGGGGTAAGTTAAGTGCCTAGAGCAGAGATGTCCAAACTTGGGAACTTTAAGACTTGTGGACTTCAACTTCCAGAATTCTGGGAGTTCTGGGAGTTGAAGTCCACAAGTCTTAAAGTTCCCAAGTTTGGACATCCCTGGCCTAGAGGTTAAGGCAGGAATGGAATACTGTGTCCAGTTTTTCAGCAAAGCCCGAGGAGAAAGTGTGCGACATGCAGAGATCAGGGCCGCATCACTCAGCAACGGCTTGGAACAGATGGTGCAAACAAAGACAAAGAAGGGAGACAATCTGTCTTAGGCCAGCTTTGTTTGAGGCCGATTCAAAGATGGGTCTGTAGTACATTAACTGGGAGGAGGAAAGAAAGGGCTGTGTTGTGAAATACATCTAGTAGAGAAGTTGTTCACCAGAAATTGAAAGCTCAAGCTGGAGGTTTAATTGGAGCTTGTTTCATTATCTTGGTTTCTCACCCACCTCTCTTCCTTTCCTTTCTGTTTTGCAGCTCCCTCCTTTCCATTTCTTGGATGCACTGCAAGTATTGCAACCGGTAGTTTAGTGCCCTCTGGCATTGTCCGCTAGCCAGACTGGTTAAAAGAAAAGAGTCACGTTTCCACCCACATTGAAAAAAAAATTGCTCAATGAGATGAAATCTGAACTCTGAACCAACCTGAATGGCTGCCTCTGTATCCTTTGTGCTTGACTGAAACCCAGCGATATATGATGGCCGCTTCTGCATCTTAAATTATCATTATGATTATTCTTTTGCCTATTCAAATTTGATCTGGCCCAAGTTATAGTTTGTCCATCCTTTCTCAACACTAAATGACACTAGAATTAGATGTGGTGTTATGCAAGGTGAGAATCCAATATCTGAAGGAGTGTCTCCAGAAACCATCTAGCTGGTTTAAAATCTGATTGCATGCATTGTTAATTCTTTTTTTCTTTTAGTCTGACAGGTTTTTCACACAGGAGAAATAATATAATATAATATCAGAGGCCCAGGGGGCTGAGAGCAGGATAGTAATTGAGCAAATATCAAGTTGGTATATATAGCAGTTTTTTCCCCAGAACAACTCTATGAGGTAGTTGGGGTGAGAGGAAGGGGAATGCAATACAATACATTTTCAATAGAAGAGAATACAGCTAATTCTTAACTTACACTCATTCATTTAGTAACCAAAGTTACAATGGCACTGAAAAAAGTAACTTACATCTGGTCCTCACACTTATGACCACTGCAGCATCCCCACAGTCACATGATCAAATGTGGCCACTTGGCAAAGTGCATTTTTTATGACATGTGTGGTCACAATTGCAGCATCCTGTGTTCACATGATCACCTTTGCAATCTTCCTGCTAGGATTCTAACAAGCGAGGTCAAAAGGGGTAAGCCGGATGCTTAATGGCAGGATGATTTGCTTAACAACAGCATGCTTTGTTTAACGACAAAGCAAGGTTATAAAAGCAAGAGCAACTCATTTAACAAACACTTCACTTAGTGATGGATTTTACAGTCCCAATTATAGTTGTATGGGGAGGTTTACCCGCAAATGTATACATTATAGCAGGGGTGTCAAACTTGCGGCCTGCAGGCTGATTGCATCACGTGCTGGCCCCTACCCCGTCCAGTTTAGCGAAGGGGAAAGAAATCTCGATGCCTCATATCAGTGGTGGGTTTCTGCAGGCTTGTACCTACTTGCGAGAGCCGGTTGGTGAAATTTAGAGAACCGGTGAGAGGGGGTTCCACTGGCGTACCTGGAAGTAAATCTGGCCCGCTGCTGCCAGCGACCCAACGGGAAGAAAAGGAAAGGAAGGAAGACAGGAAAGAAAGAAAGAAAGAAAGAAAGAAAGAAAGAAAGAAAGAAAGAAAGAAAGAAAGAAAGAATTTATCATCACAATTGTCCCCAACATTTTGGTTGCTAAGCAAGAGCATTGTTAAATGAGTTTCACCACATTTTAAAAGATGGCCACTCCCACCCTGTCACATGACTGCCAAGCCACGCCCACAAAATAGGCCACACCTACAGAGTAGGTTCTAAAAAATTTGAAACCCACCACTGCCTCATATGATGATGCCATGACACCGTGAATTTGACACCCTTACATTATAGGATTATCTTTTTTCTTAAGACATAAAATAATTCTATATCTTTTGTTGTTTTCAGAAAAATTAAAATCAACTTAGCTTTTAAATCTGGAACTGCCACTGAAAACATTTGAACACACAGATCAGAATTGTAAAATTCAGAATTGTTTTGGAACTCAGTCTTGTAAACCAACAAGCAACACAAATGTCACAGTCAGATTATCTATCTATCTATCTATCTATCTATCTATCTATCTATCTATCTATCTATCTATCTATCTATCTATCTATCTATCTATCTATCTATCTATCTATCTTTCTATCTATCTATCTATCTATCATCTAGTTTATTTTACTAGGGAAATTCAAAGCATTCTGGAATCAGAGCAACCTTGCAGGCAAACGCCTGCAATCAAAGCAAGGGGTTTCATTCATTCATTCATTCATTCATTCATTCATTCATTCATTCATTCATTCATTCATTCATTCATATATATCCTGGGTTGGTTCTGTGCAACAAATTCAGCTGTAACATCAGACAAAACTGAAGCAGCTTGGATCCACCCTCCCTGCCCCCTTATTTTTCCCTTGACTCGTCTTTCCTGTGCATGCGCAGTCCTGGTCTTCCTGTGAACTGTGAGCAGGAAGGGAGATGTGCAACCCAAACAAGTCTCAGCCTGCAGCTGATGGTTTCCTACTTCTGATCCTTCCACTGGGGCCTGGATGAACAAACGTGGGCTTGAGGTTGAAAAATAAGGAACTTTAGTTTTGGGTTTTGCTGATTAGATAGGTTCGTTATTATAGAGATGGCTAGTATATATTATTATGTAAAAGTAAAAAAAATGACGTTGTATGTTATGACCATATTCTATTCTGCCCAAAGATAAAAACTTTCCTTTTTCTACTCCCCTAAATAAGGGCCTTTTCAACCCAAAGGATTTCAAAATGGAACCGAGATGAAAGACTTTGACAAACTGAATTCTCTTCCCAGTAAATAGTATAATGCAATCCCTTGACCCATTTCTACTCATTAGTCCTAAATACAAGTACTTGACTTACAAGAGTTCTTTCAGTGGGATGTTCAGAGTTACATCATCACTGAAAAAAGTGACTTATGACCATTTTTCACATTTATGACCACTGTGGCATCTCAATGGCCACATGATCAAAATTCAGGCACTCAGCAACTTTTGACTCATATTTATGACATTTGCAGTTTCTTGGGATCATGTGGTCATCTTTTATGACCTTCGGACAAGCAGTCAGTGGGGAAGCCAGATTCACTTAATCACTGTGCTATTAACTTAACAACTCTAGGTCATAAAATGGGGGGAAAGCTCACTTAACAAATGTCTCACAGGGCAACATAAATTTTGGCCTCAATTGTATTCATAAGTTGAGGACTGTCTGTAATGCTTTGGTTGGGCCTTTGAAAAATATTCATTTTATATAAGCACCATAGTGTGTGTGTGTGTGTGTGTGTGTGTGTGTGTGTTGTGTGTGTGTGTGTGTGTTCCAGCATAACTCTGGAACGCCTCAAGCAATTTGAATCAAACATGGTACACAGATGATTTAATCTCCGTAAACAAATATTGTGGAGGTAAGAAACTCCCACCCCCGCAAGACCTCTCGGAGTATGTGTTCTGTTAAGATACAGCCTGTTGTGTCTTAAAATGAATTCTACTGTACAGCACAGTGGAGTTGCCATGGTAACAGCTTCACAATACTCCGCAAGGGGGCTCCCTCTGGTAAGGGGGAAAATCCAACATCAGAAATTACGTTTGGTCTGGACATTTTCCCCTTATAAATAAATATCCGGGCAACGCTGGGTTATCGGCTAGTATAGAATAAAAGAATTGGAAGGGACCTTATAGGTTTTCTAATTAACCCTCTGCTCAAGCAGGAGACTCTAACATTCTGGAGAAATGGCTGTATACAGGTAGTCCTTGACTTACAACCATTCAGTCACCGTTCATTATCCTACATTTGGCTGATTATCCTACATTTTGTATAGGTAGTCCTTGACTTACTACAGTTCATTTAGTGACCATACAAAGGTACAACGGCACTGAAAAAATGATCTATGACCGTTTTTCACACTTACAACCATTGCAGCATCCCCATGTTCACGGGATCAAAATTCAGATGCTTGGCAAATGAGTCATATTTATGCCAGTTGCAGTGTCCCTTTTGTGACTTTCTGACAAGCAAAGTCAATGGAGAAGCCAGATTCACTTAGTAATCCTATTACTAACCTATCAACTGCAGTGATTCAATTAACAACTGTGGCAAGAAAGGTTGTACAATGGGGAAAAACTCACTTAACAAATATCTACTTAGCAATATAAATGTTGGGCTCAATTGTGGTCTTAGGTCGAGGACTACCTATAGACTCTTCTCTACTAGTGCTTTTATTATATATATAAGCTGAACTCATGCTTTTGTTCTTATGCAATGAATCATTTTTCCTATCTGATTTAACATGTCTGAAATGTAAGAACAAATGTAAAAACATGGGTTGCCTTTGGATTTTTCTGCAAAAATCTTTCATCTCTTCAGCTTGTGAATCAGAGTGTCTTACACCTCTGCTTGTCATTCATATTACTTATAAAATGTTAGTTATATACGCATTGTTTTTCCGACTGGATCAGAATGGAATTATCTGCATTCAACATAAGAGGTTGGTCTATGTGACATAGAGACATTGGTCTCTGGCAAAACTAATGTCAGAACTAATCCTTTCATTCCCTGCTCCACCGTCCAGCCAGATCTTTGAAGTTTCTTGAATGAGAAGGGAACATCTTCTTCCTCAAGAGAAGCAAAACACCATCTTCTTCCTCAACAGAATTGAAGAAGCCCCTTGGATGAGAAGGGAAACCTTCTTCCTCAAGAGAAGCGAAACATCTTCTTCCTCAACAAAACTGAAGAAGCTTCTTGGATGAGAAGGAAAACACCTTCTTCCTCAAGAGAAGCAAAACACCATCTTCTTCCTCAACAGAATTGAAGAAGCCCCTTGGATGAGAAGGGAAACTTTCTTCCTCAAGAGAAGCGAAACATCTTCTTCCTCAACAAAACTGGAGAAGCTTCTTGGATGAGAAGGGAAACATCTTCTTCCTCAGTAGAACTGAAGCAGCTTATTGGATAAGAAGGGAAACATCTTCTTTCTCAGGAGAAGCGAAACATCTTCCTCCTTTCTGACATGCCTCTTAGGGTACATTCAGTGTCAATAAAGTTATTCTATTCTATTCTATTCTATTCTTCCTCAGCAAAACTGAAGAAGCTTCTTCGATGAGAAGCGAAACATCTTCAAAAGAAAAAACAAGAAAGTCCAGTTGCCTCCTCAAAAAGCACTTTTGGGACATCCTCCTCAACCGAACCGAAGAAGCTCCTTGGATAAGAAGATCCATCTTCTTCAATAACTTTCTGACATGCCTCTACATGTACATTCAAAGTGTCAATAAAGTTCCTATCCTATCCTATCCTATCCTATCCTATCTCAGCAGAACTGAAGAAGCTTCTTGGGATGAGAGAAGCGAAACGTCTTGAAGGAAAAACAAAGAAAGTCCACTTCGCCTCTTGAAAAAAGCACCAGTTTGAGGGAACTTGAGCTACAAACATTCCCTCAGAAGCGCGCCTCAAAAGCCAAGCCAAGAGGGGTGTGTGTGTGTGTGTTGTGTTTTTTGTGTGCGCGCGCGCCCAGCGCGGGGTTTCTACACCTTGGCCTGGGCCGCGCGCGCACGCTCTCCAGGCGGCCGGAAAGGGGAAAAGAAAAAAAAGCCCCGCGCGCTCCCGCGACCGCGCGCCAAGCTTTCCTCTCCCCCCTTTTCCTCCTCCGCTCGCCCGCCCGCCCAACGCCCAGGAGGTGGAGCCAAAGCAGCAGGCAGATCTCCCTGCAAGGGGGTGGGGGTTTGAGGAGGCGGAGCCAAAGCGGCAGGCAGCGCTCCCAGCAAAGTGGGGTGTGTGTGTGAGGAGGCGGAGCCAAAGCAGCAGGCAGATCTCCCTGCAAGGGGGAGGTTGAGGAGGCGGAGCCAAAGCAGCAGGCCGAGCTCCCTGCAAAGGGGGTTGTGAGGAGGCGGAGTCAAAGCGGCAGGCAGATCTCCCTGCAAGTGGGAGGTTGAGGAGGCGGAGCCAAAGCAGCAGGCACATCTCCCTGCAAAGGGGGGGGTGAGGAGGAGGAGGCGGAGCCAAAGCGGCAGGCAGAGCTCCGTGCGGGGGAGAGGGGGAGGAGGAGGAGAAGGAGGCTCAGCCGCCCGCTGCCGGCTCTTCTTTCCCTCCCCTGCTCTCCCCCCCCAGGAAGCGGCTTGCTCTGCGCTCCGCTTCTCTCTGCCTCCTTTTTTTTTTTTTTTTTGCTTTCGACCCCTTTTTCCCCCTCCCCTCTTTTTTTTTCTCCCCCCCCTTTTTTTTTTCCTGTTTGCACCCACTTTGCTGGCGGCTCCTAGGCAGCAGAAGCAGCAGCGGGAGCTGCTATTGCAACCCCGGAGGAAGCGCCGCTGCTTTTGCAAACTCGGCCTTTTGGGGGGGGGGGGGACTCCCTCTCCAATTCGTCTTTCCAACCCCCCCCAAAGAAATCGCGATCCTCCGTTTCCCCCCCCCCCAACGACAACTAAGCGCCCCCCCCCCCCACCATCCACACCCACCATGGAGAAATGAACCCGGCCGCCGCCTCCTCCTCTTCCTCTCTTTCTCCCGGGTCTCCTAAGATGGAGCAAGCAGGAAACTAACAAAGAAACAAGCCAGCTTGGGCCTTGGTGGGAACCAACATCCATCATGCTAGTTTAATGGACCGAATGCCGGCCGGTTGCAACGGAGATTCTTTACCGCTTTGCAGAGGAGAAGGTGAGCATTGCTGGATGCCCATAAATATGTATGGTTGGCGATGATGATGATGATGATATACTTTATTATATACTTTATTCATTAAACGTGAAACTCCGTCAACTGAACATTCAAAAATGCATCACAAATACCATTGACTATTATTAAATATTATTATTATATAAATTCAGTCAACTGAACATTTAAAAAATGCATCACAAATACCATTGACAACTATTATTAATTATTATTATATACTTTAATCAACATGAAACTCCGTCAACTGAACGTTCAAAAATGCATCACAAACACCCTTGACTATTATTATTATTGTTATATACTTTAATCATGAAACATGAAACTAACTCAACTGAACATTCAAAAATGCATCACAAATACCGTTGATTTATTATTATTATATACTTTATTATTTACTTTATTCATTAAGCATGAAACTCGGTCAAATACTATTGACGACATTATTATTATTATTAATATTATTATTATTTATTATTGCAAGTTAGCGGAGTTTTCCCCAAGTCAATCCTTCCTGGTTGGTTTTTTTTCCCCTCGGCCGCTCGGTTTACTTCCAAGGCAAGAGTGGCATTTCGTTGAATAAATAAATAAATACACGATTTGCTTAGGCTTTTATTTTATTCTTTTGCAAATAAGCTTGTAGATATTGGAAGCCGATCCGGAACGGTGCTTTTTATTTTTTAATTATTATTACTATTTTGGCTCTGAAAAATGCAATCCGGGGAAATGCAATCGCTTTGCAAAACGGGTTTGCTCCCTTCCTGACATTCTCAGGTTTTTAAAAAAAAAATTCACTTTTTTTGGTGTGTTGTTTTAATTTCGGGCCTGGATTTTGCACCTTTGCATCCTTGGGACGGGCCGAGAGGGCCCGTTTTGCAAAACACCCGTATTTGCAAATCTAGGCCGCCGTTCAGTTTTGGAGGCCTTTTGTGCGTGCGTGTGTGTGTGTGAGCGCGCGCGCGCACAAGCGTTGTGGTTTTATTTTGCACGACAGAAACCTTGCATTTTTTTTTTTTTTTTGCAATAAGGACCTTGCAAAATGCACATTTATTTTCCCTGTGCGCCGTTGCTTTGGGTTTAATTTTTTTGGGGGGGATGCGCTTTTAAAAGCAAGGCTAGGGGTGGTGGTTACAACACTCCTTTTGTGGTGGTGTTGTTGTTTACGTATAAAATGCACGCGGGGAACCCGGGAAACGTCCTAGTCAGTTTAGTTGCGAGCCGACGGGCTTTGTGCCCTAGAAACGGCCCGGCGGGAGGGTTGCAAGAGGTGCCTTTATTCTACTGGCTATTGCAATGGGAACCGGGAAAGCGGCGGGCCCTGGGAATGCTGGCGGGATTGTTTGGGGACGGGACGGGGGAGGGGGAGGTAAGCAGATCGCCGCCCCCCCCCCCTCCAAAAGGGCAACGCACGGGACTTGGAACGGGGGGAAAGTGACTGTGCAAAGATGACGCTTCGGATCGTTTCTCTCCAATATTTTTATTTTTTTTAATTGTCTGCTCAACTTTGCTTGCTTGCTTGGGATGAGATTGGAGAGTCATTTTTTTTTTTTGCACCCAGGCCTTTCGAAGGATTTCTGCAGAGGAACGAAAGCGTTAAAAATAAAATAAAACTAAGGCGGTTTGAAATTTTATTTTAAACCCCATCCTGGTGATGACTAGATGCAGTTTCCTTGTCCAGCGCATCTCTCTCCTTCCGTTCTTCCCTCCCTCCCTCCCTTCCTTTCTCTTTATATTTCTTTCTTTTCCTTCCTTTTCTTTCTCTTTCCTTCTTTCTTTCCTTCAATCTCTTTCCTTCCCTCCCTTCCTTTCTCTATTTTTTCTTTCTCTTTTCCTTTTCTTTTCCTTCCCTTCTCTTTCTTCCCTCCCTCTCTTTCTCTTTATTTTTTCTTTCTGTCTCTTGATTCCTTTTTCTTTCTCTTTCCTTTCTTTCCTTCTCTTTTTCCTTCCCTCCCTTCCTTTCTCTATTTTTTTCTTTCTTTTCCTTTTCTTTTCCTTCCTTCCTTACATTCTTTCTTCCCTTCCCTCCCTCCCTCTCTATTTTTTCTCTTTCTAGCTTTCTTTTCCTTTCTTTTCCTCTCTTTCCTTCTTCCCTTCTCTTTCATTCCTTCACTCTTTCTCTTTATTCTTTCTGTCACTTTTGCTAACTTTTTCTCTTTTCCTTTCTTCCTTCCCTTCTCTTTCTTCCATCCCTTCCTCTACTTTTTTCTTTCTGTCTTTTCCTTCCTTTTTTCTTTCTTTCTTTCTTTTCTTCCTTTCCTCCACCCCTTCCTTTCTCTTTATTTTTCTTATTGTCTTTCTTATCCTTTTTCTTTTGTTCTTTCTTTTCCTTCCTTCCCTTCCTTCTTCCCTTCTCTTCCTTTCCTTCTTTTCTTTCTGTGATGTCATGGTCTAGCACAGTCTTGCAAAAAAAAAAAAAAAAAAAAAAAGAGCTGCATTTCCCAGATCTGATGCACCCTACTGCAGCAATTGCCCAGGAGGTCCGAACCATGGTTTAAATGGTCGTTTTGTTTTGGCATCTCTGGTTTGTGTCTCTTCCTGGGGGGGGACCCCCAAAACCAACTTTGCAAAGCTACGCTGCTTTCCAAAAACTTTAAACCTTTTGATCAATAGAACAGTGTTTTGCAACTAGCCAGGAGCAAAGGATATTTGCAGATGGGGGCCACTCCTCTTGAAAAAGTGCCCTGCTGTGTACGTTTGACACAGTTTGTGGCAGCGAGGGGTGTGTCAGGGGCTGGACGTTGCCAGTGACCACAATCTGCATGGATCTCGGCCAACCGGTCCAGAGATCTTATTGCACGGGTGTTGAGTGACATGCATAAGCCTCGGCCAAATATTAACTAAAAAAAGAAAACTGGCTGGGGTTGAGGCCTTGTTGCCAAAACTGATCTTCGGATGCCAAACGATTATGTGACGTTCTGTTTATTTGCGTGAAGTTTCAAGGAGAGGAAAGAGCAACTGAAATGTTTGTCCCGAGGCGTTTATCCTGAGCATTCATTGGTTTGCACCAATTCTTGTGCAAAAGAGCTGGCACTGACATTACTTTTGAGAGTGGCGTGTTCCTTACAACAGGGGTCTCCAACCTTTGCAACTTTAAGTCTGAAGGACTTCAGCTCCCAGTCTTCTCCAGCCAGCTTTGCTGGCTGGAGAAGTCTGGGAGCTGAAGTCCTTCAGACTTAAAGTTGCAAAGGTTGGGGATCCCTACCTTACAAGACTATAGAAAATGCCTCAAATGTGACAATCCTGCATTACATACAATTCTCGGTAGCCCTCTGGATCCGGGGTCTCTAACCTTGGCAACTTTTAAGACTTGTGGACTTCAACTCCCAGAATTCTATTCTGGGTACGTAGGGAATTCTGGGAGTTGGAGTCCACGAGTCTTAAAGTTGCCAAGGTTGGAGGCCTCTTCTCTGGATTCACTACCGTGTTTTCCCGAAAATAAGACAGGGTCTTATTTTCTTTAGACCTCCGAAATAAGTGCTTGGCCTTATTTTCGGGGAGGTCGTATTGTTTTTGAGGTGCAGGAGGCAGCGAATGTGGTCACTTCATGGCTACTGCTGCGTTGCAACATTTTCAGGGAGGGCTTATTTTAGCGCATGCGCTCAAAGGCCCGATTGGACTTATTATCCGAGGAGGTCTTATTTTCAGGGAAGCAGGGTAGCAACCTTTCCTCTAAGTTCCTGGCACTTATTGAATTGAATTTTTATTGGCTTAGTGCAGTGGTGGGCAAACTCATTAGTCAAAAGAGCCAAATATCAACAATACCAGGATTGAAATTTCTTTTGAGAGCCAGAAGGTGTGGCCTGTTTTGTAGGAGTGGCTCAGTGGTCATGTGACTGGGTGGGTGTGGCCAACTTGGAAAATGTGAAACTCACTTAACAATGGTCTTGCTTAGCAGCCAAACTTTTGGGCTCAATTGTGGTCAAGTTCTACCCTCAGGTGCTTTGATTCCCTTTCTTTCTTTCTTTCTTTCTTTCTTTCTTTCTTTCTTTCTTTCTTTCTTTCTTTCTTTCTTTTTCTTTTTCTTTCTTTCTTTCTTTCTTTCTTTCTTTCTTTCTTTCTTTCTTTCTTTCTTTCTTTCTTTCTTTCTCTGTCCCACTTTCTTTTTCTTTTTTTCTCTTTCTCTTTTTCTTTCTGTCTCTGTCTCTCTGTATCTCTCTTCTTTGTCCGCCCATCTCTGTCACTCTGTGTGTGTGTGTATGTGTCTGCCTCACATTCACTCAATCACTCATTCTTTGTCTTTCTCTCCCTCCCCCCTCTCTCTGTCTCTCTCTGTGTGTCTGTCACTCTCTCTGATTCCCTCCCTCCCTGTCTCTCTCTGTGTCTGTGCCTCTCTCTGTCTGTCTGTCGTGCCCCCCCCCCCCGCGGACCCTCCTCAGCCCCTGGAAGTAGCCTCACCCGCCCGCCGCGCTCGCTTACCCACTGGACGCCAGTTCCTTCCCCCCGCCCGCGGAGCCTCCGCAGCCCTTGGAAGTAGATGAGTGGCCGGCATGCCGGCTGGGGAGGCTATGGCTGCCTCTTTGGGTAGCCGCTGCGCTTCCCAGGGGCTGAAGAGGCTCTGCGGGGGTAGGGAGGAAATTGGCCAGTAGGGAGGGTTACTGCGGCGGCGCCCAGGAGTCCAACCGTCGGCGAGGGTGGAGGAAGAGCCGCACTCGAGGGGCCAAAGAGCCACTTGTGGCTCGCGAGCCGCGGTTTGCCGACCACTGGCCTAGTGAGATTGAACCCACAAGGAATTTGCCTCCAGTTCATCTCTGTGTATCTATCTATAACAGGGGTTGGCAACCCACAAAGGTCCTAACCGGAAGTCCCCTGTCAATTCTGGAGCCAGCCTGAAATCCGGTTTCCCGACCATAGAGTCACCTCCTAGCGCAGTGTTCTTTTTCCTCTACCTATCCTAACCGAAAGCCCTATATATTATGGAACTGAAAAAAACCACACCTTGCCATAGAGTCTCCTCCTAGCGTGCCCTGCTTCCCTTCCCCTCGGAAGCTCCTCTCAAAATTGTGGTGCTGATTGGCAGACACGGAGCTGCAGCAGAGGGATGAAAGAGCCACATGTGGCTCCAGAGCCAAGGGTTGCTGGCCCCTGACCTCCAACAACAAAGTGATAGGTCATAGATCATAAATCATGGTCACAATCATTAATCCTAAAATACAAACGAGTGATAAAGGATAAGATACCAATAGGAGAACATAATAGGGTATATGATAAAAGAGAAAGGTGATTATACCAATACAGCCTACTACATGGGTAAATTTCTTAGGCCTAAGACAGTGCTGTGGGAATTAGGTGATGGCATTAGGGAAAAATAGTCTTTGAGTAGTTGTTTTGGCATTCAATGCCCTATGGCGGTCTCCTGAGGGGAGTAGTTGAAACCGATTACTCTGTGTGCACAATTATTAGTCAAGTTGTATTTTTGAGGGTTGATTTTGTTATTGAATAACTACAGTGCTCTCGGTCAATCCAAAACCTTAATAAACCTCAAACCCTGAACATTAGTGAAAGTGAAAGTAAAAGCTTTTGTGTGTACAATTTATCGGGCAGCTATTAAGTGTGCAGAATTATTAGGCAACTATAGGAAAATGAAGGGATGTGGTGGCTCAGTGGCTAAGATGCTGAGCTTGTCAATCAGAAAGGTTGGCACTTTGGCGGTTCGAATCCCTAGTGCCGGGTAATGGAGTGAGCTCCCGTTACTTGTCCCAGCTTCTGCCAACATAGCAGTTCAAAAGCACGTAAAAATGCAAGTAGAAAAATTGGAACCACCTTTGGTGGGAAGGTAACAGCGTTCCATGCGCCTTTGGCATTTAGACATACCGGCCACATGACCACGGAGACGTCTTCGGACAGCGCTGGTTCTTCGGCTTTGAAACGGAGATGAGCACCGCCCTTTAGAGTCGGGAACGACTAACACGTATGTGCGAGGGGAACCTTTAGGAAAAACATTTCCCCCCCCATCTCACTTGTTTGTTTCATGTATTAAAAGTGAGAATACTAAGCAAACAACTGAAAATGTACAAGTAAACATTTCAGACATCTCAAAAAAAAAATATTTATTTAATTATTTATTTATTTTTCACATTTATAATCCGCACCCATCTCACCACAAAAGGACTCGGGGCGGCGAACAGAGATTTAAAATCAATTATACATAAATACAAAATATTATTAAATAATAACTAAATTAAATCAATACCCTGCTTAAAATAAGTTTAAATTTAAAACCCAAATTACAATTTTGATTTGTTATAAAATAATGGGTATGGAGTAGATCATGCTAGGCCGGCCAGATGAAAATAATAAGTTTTTAGGTGCCGGCGAAACAAGCGGAGGTCTGTGATGGAACGGAGGTCGGGAGGTAGGCCATTCCAGAGGGTAGGGCCCACCACAGAGAAGGCCCTTCCCCTGGGAGCCGCCAACCGGCATTGTCCGGTCGACGGCACCCGGAGAAGACCCTCTCCCTGGGAGCGAGTCGGTCGAAGGGATGTATGTATGGGGTAGAAGACGGTCTCGAAGGTAGCTAGGCCCCGTGCCATGGAGCACCTTGAATATGGTCATCAAAACCTTGTAACGCACCCAGTAGGTCACAGGTACCCATGATCAACCGCGCGGCCGCATTCTGGACCAACTGCAACCTCCGAGTGCATCTCAAGGGGAGCCCCATGTAGAGAGCGTTGCAGTAGTCCAGACGAGAAGTCACGAGTGCTTGAGTGACTGTGCGAAGGGTAACAATAACAATCGGTAACCAATATAGCCACGCTTCTCTTTTCAGCAACGGTCATAAGCCTTGCATTCAAGGAGTCTTGTCAGTTTTTTGATCTTTTGATGATCAAGGTTTTGTGCAGCCGCAACCCCAGCCTCCCAGACGCTTCTTCAGAGAGGTGTACCGTTTTCCTTCACCACAAATCTAGAAATTGCCTGAAAACGACTGTTGAAATCTCATCCACGTGGGTGGTGACAACATATTAGTATTTGGTGAAGCAACATCGGAGTCAGCAAAATCTCATGTTCCTTCCTGCGACTGGGAGCATCGAGACAAATTGTGCAAAATGGTAAAAATTGCTGAATAACTTGGGTGGAGCAAGAGAAGAAAAGCGGGTTGTTGTAAGAGTGTGTGTGTGTGTGTGTGATTTGTACAGGTAGTGCTTTCAACCATTTGTTTAGGGACTGTTTGATGTTACAGTGGCAGTGGAAAAGTGACTTGTGATCGTTTCTCACACTGAAGAACGGTGGCAGCATCCTCATGGTCGCATGATAAAAACGAACCTTGAACGGTCGCTAAACGAACGGTTGTAAGTCAAGGACTTGCCGGTATTATGCTCCCTATTCTTTATTCATCAGTTCAGAAGCTCTGGCTGTAAAATTAGCCAGAAGTATTATTGTTCAGCTTGTTCTCTTTCTGTTCAACCTGAAATACCTCCTGCGGTGTCTCTCTGCAGCAGCCTGCAACCTGTAGGCTAGGTAAACAAAGCCTTTTGCTTGGCCAGGTTTGCTCCAAGATTGATGTTCACAAATTCTTCTTTCTCTTATGTTCCTTCTGGTTTTCAGCAGTTCTTATAAAGCATATGGTGCTTCAATGTTTAATCTTAGAGAGAAAACATCCCTGTAGTTCTGCAGTACCCTCTTTCCTTCCTTTCCTTCTTTCCTTCCTCCCTCCCATCCACACTTCCTCCCTCCCTCCCTCCCTCCCTCCCTCCCTCTCTCCCATCCACAAATCTTCCTTCCTTCCTTCCTTCCCTTCCTTCTTTCCTTCCTCCCTCCCATCCACACACCTTCCTTCCTTCCTTTCCTCCCTCCCTCCCTCCCATCCACACATCTTCCTTCTTTCCTTCCTTCCCTTCCTTCTTTCCTTCTTCCTCCCATCCACACACCTTCCTTCCTTCCTCCCTCCCATCCACACACCTTCCTTCCTTCCTTCCTTTCCTCCCTCCCTCCCATCCACACATCTTCCTTCTTTCCTTCCTTCCCTTCCTTCTTTCCTTCCTCCCATCCACACCCCTCCCTTCCTTTCCTTCCCTCCCTTCCATCCCCATATGTTCCATCCATCCATTTCCTCCAACCTCCCTCTCATCCACACTTTCCCTTTCTTCCCTCCCTCCCTCCCATCCCTACATGTTCCATCCATCCATCCATCCATCCATCCATTTATTCTTCCATCCTTCCCATCTACACCCTTCCTTCCTCCTTCCCTCTTCCCTCCCATCCATCCACATATCTTCCTTCCATCCATCCCATTTCTTCTACCCTCACCCGCATCCACACTCCTTCCTTCCTTCCTTCCTTCCTTCCTTCCTTCCTTCCTTCCTTCCTTCCTTCCTTCCTTCCTTTTCTTCCACCCTCCCTCCCATCCCCACATGTTCCATCCATCCATCCATCCATTTCCTCCACACTCCCTCCCATCCACACCCTCCCTTCCCTCCCTCTCTTCCATCCTCCTTCCCTCCCATCCATCCACATATCTTCCTTCCTTCCTTCCTTCCTTCCTTCCTTCCTTCCTTCCTTCCTTCCTTCCTTCCTTCCTCACATCCACACATCTTCCTTCCCTCCCTCCCTTCTCTCCAGTAAAATATATATATGTATGTAGAGAGAGAGGAGAAGGGAAAATTTAAAGATTCTCTTTCTCTGAGTATATTGCCAAGTATGAAAATGTATCCTGAAAGATTATCCTTTGGCCATTTGCCAGGCAGCTGTAAACCTATACGAGATCAACATATTTAATCTTTTCCAAACATTTACTCGTTCATTCATTCTGGCAATTTTTCACTTGCCGCAGTCAGGAAGATTCTCCAAGGGTTATCATCAGAATGACAAAGTATCAGCGGTGCAAGTAAAATTACATAAGAACAAACAATCGTCCCAAATTAAATGGCAGGGAAAAAACAAATAAACAAGTAATGACATCTGTAATTCCAAAACCCTCTTCAAGTGTTAGGTTTTGAAGAATTTTATGATGCCTAACAAAAATAAGAGCAGATGAGAATATAAAGGGGCAGAGACTGTCATAGCATTGATGCTACTGCAAAAAAAAAACCAGGCTAACCCTAAGGCAGGGATGTCCAAACTTGGGAACTTTAAGACTTGTGGACTTCAACTCCCAGAATTCCCCAGCCAGCATAGCTGGCTGGGGAATTCTGGGAGTTGAAGTCCACAAGTCTTAAAGTTCCCAAGTTTGGACATCCCTGCCCTAAGGTAAAGATTCCCCTCGCACATATGTGCTAGTCATTCCCGACTCTAGGGGGCGGTGCTCATCTCTGTTTCAAAGCCGAAGAGCCAGCGCTGTCCGAAGATATCTCTGTGGTCATGTGGCCAGCATGACTAAACGCCGATGGCGCATGGAACGCTGTTGCCTTCCCACCAAAGGTGTTCCCTATTTTTCTACTTACATTTTTACGTGCTTTTGAACTGCTATGTTGGCAGAAGCTGGGACGAGTAACAGGAGCTCGCTCCGTTACACGGCACTAGGGATTCGAACCGCCAAAGTGCCAACCTTTCTGATGGACAAGCTCAGCCTCTTAGCCACTGAGCCACCACGTCCCCTGTGGCTAACTCTAGTCCCAGCAAAATGGAGGAGGACCACTAATAATTTTATACTAGTGGTGGAGAGGTCAACAACGTTGGTTGGCAAATATATAGTCCTATAGATCGAGGTGTTTGCTACTATGGCCAAGTATGTTGTAACCAGGGTAACTAAAGATGTCTGGGAATCTTCCAATCCCATGTTAAATATTTGCTAAAGGGATAAGTGAAGGCCAGACCAATCTGCATTTGTATGTCCACTTTAACTCTCAGCTGCATTCCGTGAATTTGCTAAGTAGCAACTCAATCCAGTTCAGACTTTAAAAAATGTGGTGATAATTTACGATAATGATTCTAGTCTAAATGTAAACCCGGTTCCCTGTTGGTTGGTGGGCAGATGTGGATCAGCATATACCCTGTTTATAATAAGCCCAATTAGGATTTTGAGCGCGTGTGCTAAAGTAAGCTCCCCTCCAAAAATTAGCCTTCCCCGAAAATATTTAAATGTGTTCATCTGGTCTTCTCTTCTTTATGGCAGCTCCGTCAGATACTGGAACACTGCTATCATGTCCCACCCTAGTCTTTATTTTCTCTAGTCTGGCCATATCCAAGTTTAATTCCTGCAACTCTTCTTCATATGTTTTTGCCTCTAGGCCTTGAATCATCCTTATTTTATTTTATTTTATCAAATTTATACCCCGCCCTTCTCCTTGTTAGGACCCAGGGCGGCGCACAGTCATCATTAAAAACCATTACAAAAACAATACAAACTCTTAAAAGCATATTAAATTAACCTAAAACCCGTGCTAAAACCCTTTAAAACCCTAAAAATTTAAAATTTATAAATATAGTCAGAAACGGGGGGCTACGCTAGGCCGGCTTGTTGGAATAAGTACATCTTCAAGCGTTGGCGGAAGAGGCGGAGGTCCGAGATGGTACGAAGGTCGGGGGGTAGGTCATTCCAGAGGGCCGGGCCCGTCACAGAGAAGGCCCTTCCCCTGGGTGTCGCCAACCGGCATTGCCCGGCCGATGGCACCCTGAGAAGGCCCTCTCTGTGGGAGCGGATCGGACGAAGGGATGTATGGGGCAGAAGGCGGTCTCGTATATAGCTAGGCCCCGAGCCATGGAGCGATTTGAAGATGGTCGTCAACACCTGCCTTTACTGGCATATGAACGTACAGTAAGTGACCTCCCATTCCTAATCCATAGGGTTCAATAGGACGTCAGTCCACTGTGCCCTGTTCTTGAGCTAATCTGAAGGCCACATGAAGTTTGGAGGTCTCTTGGAGGCCTCTTCGCCCTAGGCGCCTCGGCATCCGCTGACCCCGCTCCGTCCGTTTACGTGGCCTCTCACTCGGTGGCTGTCGTTCCCAAACACTTCCACGTTCTTATAATACAGCTAACAGTTGACGGTGGAATATTTAGGAGCGAGGAAATTTGACAACTGGATTTGTTGCACAGGTGGCCTCTGTTAGGGGTAAAACACCCCCGTTCGAAAAAAACAGGCGGAATAGTGCAATACACCGGACAGCAAGAGATACATTGCTTAAACCACACAAGAACTCTCAAATACTGATAGTAGAAAAATAAATAGTCTTTACTCTTGATGTAACTAAAATACTTCTTCCAAACAGTGATACTAACTCCTCCAACAATAAACAGTCCTTCGCCGAAACACAGTTATCTTACAGTCAGTCAAAACAATGATTCTTCTTCCTCAGTGGCAATCAAGAAGCAAGAAAGCAAAAAAGGATGAACTGTGTTTCCTGCTGCTTTTTATGATTAAGCTGGGAAGCACAGCCAATCAGATCCCACATAGTCTTTAAAGATACATATACCCTTTATTAATCCTGGCTTATATATATATTGTCAACCCAAGTCGACCCTCATTCTTTAGCTGTTCCCCTCATATGGCAACTCTGCGCGTGCGCACCCTAGGAACAGGCTCCAGCTGTTCTTCTGCCCCACTGATATCTGACTCTGAAGGCAGCTGATAACTCTCATACGGCCCTGGCCCCCTCTGCCTCCGACACAGAGCCCTCATCAGAGCCTCCCCCAGCCTCCAGGACTGGCCCGTGTTCCTCCCCAACCCTCCTCATTGTCTGAATCTGCTGCCAACTCTGCTGGCTTCCACAACACTTGTGCTTCATTTAATGTCCCACATGTTCATTGGGAAGAGCAGCAATGATGGTGGCGGGGGGGGGAATCATTCATTGATATGCTTCCTTTAATGGCCCTGCGGCCTGATGCCGTAATGGGCAAGCCCCATTGCAGTCGTATCTCGAGGACTACCTGTACATGACATTAAATGCAATCTGTTCAAAGTCATGTAGCAGTTTTATTTTGTGGAGGAGGGAGATGAGTCCTGAGCTGTAATCATAGAAGCAAAGAATGCAAAAGTTGGAAGGTATCTAAAGGAGCACGATACCCTACCCAGTGCAGAAATGACAGATGGCCAGTCAGGCTCTGTTTGAAGTCCTCCTGTGAACGGGAGTCCACCATCTCTTAAGGAGATTTCATGGTTGAACGAATCTTAGGAATGCTCTCCTGGTGTCCAGCAAAAATGTACTTGCAATTTAAGCTCCTTTATCTTCTGGAACAATGTTAAACAATTTCTCCCTGCATTCCCGCATGACCATTCTTTAGATACCTGGAGGCATCTGCGATGCCGTCTTGATGTCTCCAGGATAAACATGTCCATGTAGGAGACAAGCAGGCAGAGCTAAGGGGTGGAGCCAAGCGTGCCATCAGCTTAGAGTTGTTTCTTTGCCACAAACATCCAAGTCCAACTACACTTGGATTTTGTTGGCCCTTATATCTAGTGCCAATTTAGTATTGAACTTAAGTTATATGTTTGAATTGCAACTTAATGTAGGGTCTTGATCCTTTGCATATGACATTAATCTGCTGTAAATGGCCATATGTCTGGACTGGTGGCCAAGCACCAGCAAAATTGGACCAAAGAAGTACAGCCCTCGTGAGCTCTGTTTTAGGCTGCGATGGCCTCCTGCAACTCTCTGCCAGAAAAAATGGACCTAAGAAGTGCAGCCCTGGTGAGCTCTGTTTTAGGCTGCGATGGCCTCCTGCAACCCTCTGCCATCAAAAATGGACCTAAGAAGTGGAGCGCTCGTGAGCTCTGTTTTAGGGTGCAATGGCCTCCTGCAACCCTCTGCCAGCAAAAATGGACCTAACAAGTGGAGCCCTCGTGAGCTCTGTTTTAGGCTGCGATGGCCTCCTGCAACCCTCTGCCAGCAAAAATGGACCTAAGAATTGGAGCCCTCATGAGCTCCGTTTTAGGCTGCGATAGCCTCCTGCAGCCCTCTGCCAGCAAAAATGGACCTAAGAAGTGGAGCCTTTGTGAGCTCTGTTTTAGGCTGCGATAGCCTCCTGCAACCCTCTGCCAGCAAAAATGGACCTAAGAAGTGGAGCCCTTGTGAGCTCTGTTTTAGGCTGCAATGGCCTCCTGCAACCCTCTGCCAGCAAAAATGGACCTAGGAATTGGAGCCCTCATGAGCTCCGTTTTAGGCTGTGATAGCCTCCTGCAGCCCTCTGCCAGCAAAAATGGACCTAAGAAGTGGAGCCCTTGTGAGCTCTGTTTTAGGCTGCGATAGCCTCCTGCAACCCTCTGCCAGCAAAAATGGACCTAAGAAGTGGAGCCCTCGTGAGCTCTGTTTTAGGCTGTGATAGCCTCCTGCAGCCCTCTGCCAGCAAAAATGGACCTAAGAAGTGGAGCCCTCATGAGCTCCGTTTTAGGCTGTGATAGCCTCCTGCAGCCCTCTGCCAGCAAAAATGGACCTAAGAAGTGGAGCCCTTGTGAGCTCTGTTTTAGGCTGCGATAGCCTCCTGCAGCCCTCTGCCAGAAAAAAATGGAGCTTCATTTTCACTGGCATTGAGGGCCAGCCGTTTGCTGTTTCCAGGACAGACCTGCGGACCAAATCTAAGCCCCCCGCGGGCTGGATCCAGCCCTCGGGCCTTGAGTTTGACACCCTTAATCGAGGGTCTCCTGCTTGAGCAGGGGATTGGACTAGAAGACCTCCAAGGTCCATTCCAGCTGTTTTCTGATTGATTGATTGATTGATTGATTGATTGATTGATGGAAGCACGTCTCCTGGTAGCCAATGTTCACTGTTCATTTGTGCAAAAAGCATATTTCCTTTTCATCTACCCTGATTCTTCCAAGATTCAGTTTCCTTGGGTGTCCTCTCCTAAATTAAGACCCAGGAAAAGAAGAGATTGAAGAAGAAACTAGCAGAAGAAAGAGGTGCTCTGCAAACTAGTTGGCCAAAGAGCAGAATTGGCTATATAATCCGAGCTGTAGGGCTGTTCTTAAAAATTGCAGCCCTTGTGAAATGCATTTTTTGCAGCCTCCACACATAACACTTAAGACGCGCTGAGCACATTTTTCCTCCTCCTCCTCCTCCTCCTCCTCCTCCTCCTCCTCCTCCTCCTCCTCCTCCTTCTCCTCCTCTAAGGTCCATTATTGGCTCACAGAAATGACGGCATAAATCTCTTGAGTGAACGTTAATATTTTGTGCGAGTGGGTGAGGATTTCTCCCCCCCCCCCTCTGTGGCAGCTCTGTGCTTAGCATCACATTCACATCCATCCCAGAAATGGGATTAAAATGCTGCCTCTTTCAAAAAAAAATTATTTTCCAGCCTTCTTCTGGTTCAGGGACTCCTCATTTTATGACTGGTCACCTAGCGAATGTTCAGAGCTACAACAGAAGCTACTTGGGATGACCCACGTCTCAGGAAGCGGAGCATGGATATTCTCACGGGATGGGGGAGGCCTTAGAGGCACCCCCACCCCCTCAATTCCTGAGGCCCCCGTGCTTTGCTTAACGACTCCCGTATTCATTTAATGATCCATTGGCGAGAGCAGATATGGGGAGATCTTGAAGGGAAATGCTTCGTTTCACAGCGTCCATTATGGTCCGTATATTGAGGCCTACTTCCATATGGCATCAAATGCAATCTCTTCAAAGTCATGTCCCCTGTTTCCCCCTAAAATAAGACGTCCCCGGATAATAAGCCCAATTGGGCTTTTTGAGCGCTAAAATAAGCCCTCCCCCAAATATAAGCCCTCCCCCCCAAAATATTTACATGCATTCGCAGCTGGTCCCAGCCATTTCCTCTGGTTGGTTGCCTGCACTTACAATATATATTAACATTTCATCTAGATCTGTGGTGGCAAACTTATGGTTCGCATAGGGGGCATGCCAGCCGTTGCCCCTGCCCAGCTCTACCGCGCATGGGCACGCACCTTCAGCTGGTCTTCGGGTCGCTGCTGCGCATGCGTGAGGAGGCGGGGCACATACCGGGGACATGTGTGGAGGAAGGGCAGATGTGCGAGGGGTGTGCATTTTGGAGGCTTGTGGGGCGCCCCAGCATCTCGTTTTTTCCACCAACCTGGAAGCCAAAAATGGGCCAAGGGAGTCAAGGGGGCTTGGGGGTCGCATGTGCAGGGTGGGCACATGGGGGGCGTTGTTGCATGTGACCTAGATTAAAAAATGCAATTAAATGTGAATGTTAAAAAGATCTATATTCAGATATCAGTGTGTCTGCCATCTAACCAGTGAAGTGCAGCTTCCTTTAGATGGAAAAAATAAACCAGATTACTCCTCTTACAGCCGATCACATGGGCACATACCGGTCCAGTATCTTAATTTTCATACATGACAACGGATACGTGGCAACCAAATCATGAATTGGTCCTGGCATCTGCAAAGGCCACAGTTGACCTCATTCTTCTTGTCTCGGATATTAGGAAAGCGTTCCCAAGAAAACATTCCAACATCACACTGGCTGGACAGCCATCTGTTTATATTGCTTAAATTTGGATTTTTAACGCTGAGCACCGGTTGATCCTGTTGGCCTGAATGGACCCCTTTAATTCCTAGTGCTAACGCCGATCCTTGGACCATTTAGCTTCATATCGGGCCACTATTTTGGCTACTAAGAACGAAGTCTTGTTCTTTGTCTTTTAAAAGAGGCAGTTGAACCCAGGGGCAACTCGTACACAAAATGCGTGTGCTGGCTATTACGCCGTGGCTGTTTGCCATGTTCATTAATGGGCGCAATTATTTTTAAAAGCCAGCTGCGCCGAAAGCACTTTTTGCAAATGGTTTCGTTCAGTGCATTGTTTTTGATATCTTAAACCTTAGGCCCATTTTTAATATTGCATCCTGGTCTGCCCGTATATTTGGCTACTGTCATGTAACCCAATCTGGGTTTATACAATTGCTAGCCACTTCGATTATATTCTTGAGTATGTATGATGAGCAGGCGTTGTCCATAGGAAGCCAGCATTTATGGGCAAGAAAATAAAAGCTATGCTTATATTAATTGTAAAAAAAAAAAGTATTTTACATCGAAAGTATTGGCTTTTTGATTGAGTTTCCTGACTGCTGTAAGGAGTGGCCCAAATACAGCTGCCTCTTTCTTAGTAGATTCACTACCATTGTCGACAGGCACATTTTTTTTACTTTGTGAGAACTGAAAAATGGCTTCTGGCATTTGCTTAAAAGATGTAAAACTTTTCCTTGGGGCAGACAGTGATGATTCCCAACCTTGACAATTAAAAGATGCGTGGATTTCAATTCCCAGAATTCCCGAGCCAGAATTCAGGGGGAAAAGAAAAGGAAAATCTTCCTTGCAAATCAATGCAGGAAAACTGCATTCAGTTTTGGTCACCACGATGTAGAAAAGATGTGGAGACTCTGGAAAGAGTGCAGAGATGAACAACAAAGAGGATTAGGGGACTGGAGGCTAAAACATATGAAGAACGGTTGCAGGAACTGGGTGTGTCTAGTTTAATGAAAAGAAGGACTAGGGGAGACAGGATAGCATCTTCCAATATCTCAGAGGCTGCCCCAAAGAAGAGGGAGTCAAACTATTCTCTAAAGCACCTGAGGGCAGAACAAGAAGCAATGGGTGGAAACTAATCAAGGAGAGAAGCAACTTAGAACTGAGGAGAAATTTCCTGACAGTGAGAACAATTAATCAGTGGAACAAGTTGCCTCCAGAAGTTGTGAATGCCCCAACCCTGCAAGTCTTCAAGAAGATGTTGGATAGCCATTTGTCTGAAACGGTATAGGGTTTCCTGCCTAGGCAGGGAGTTGGACTAGATGACCTCCAAGATCCCTTCCAACTCTGCTATTGTATTGTATTGTAAGTCCTCGACTTAATAGCAGTTCATTTAGTGACCATTTGAAGTGGCAACAGCCCTGAAAAATGTGACATACGGTTGGAACGGGTCCAGCGTCGCCCACTTGGATGCGCGCACATGTCATAACTGTCAGCGACACTTCCGCAAGTCTTTGCGACACTCCAGCTGCTCAGTGGAGCGTCACGCAGGCGCTGTAGATGCCCTGCATGGAAGTCTTAAAGGACAGGTAAGGAGCTCGGGCGGAATGGTACCCAGTGCTACCCGGTGCTTCGGGCAGGCTTCGGTATGCCCATACCGGGACGTACTGCCTGCAACCCACCACTGATCCTGGGGAGTTTGAAAGATTTACCTTCCTGAGTAGTAGAACCTGAGGAAGTATTGGAATGGCTTACTAATTTGAGACGCATCTCTACAGCATCTGAAGAGATGCCCTTTATAGCAGGGATGAGTCATCTCCGGCAAATGGCAGAAATCTACATTTTATGAGCCAATCTAAACAATTGCTTCCTGATTTCACAAGGCTGCCATGACATTGCATTGCAGGGAATTGTGTGCAATGGTTGTGCTTTGCTTCAAATTTAATAGGCGTGCTTTTTAGAAAATTATCTGGGCATCTCAACACTCCAAACAGTGACACAATATTATACATATATAATTTATTGATCAGCTCATAAAACTAATACATACATACATACATACATACATACATACATACATACATATGAGAGAATATTTTTACAGCTCCTGTTTTTAGGCCCGTTTAAGGGAGGAGACAAACTGTCATCCTTCTCTGCCCTTCGACTCAACCTAGAGATCATCCAGACAGAGACCCATTAAGATTGCTGCTGTTTATTAGGCCATTTTTAAGCCATTTGTCTGAAATGGTATAGGGTTTCCTGCCTAGGCAGGGGATTGGACTAGATGACCTCCAAGATGCCTTCCAACTCTGCTATTGTATTATTGTGTTGTATTAAGGTCCTCTTCGAAAATGATGGATGAATATCATTGTGTGTGTGTGTGTGTGTGTGTATTTTGAGGGGGTTACGACACTCAGAATTGGCATCAGGGTTACCCAGAGGTACATGAAGCTTCTCCCCCTGACTTTTAGGAGATTTTTACTAAAAATTACCGCAATGTAAATTACAAATGACAATCAGGATGATAGGAAAATGAGAAAGGAGGAAAGACAGATGGAGCTATCGGGGGTGGGGGGAAATAGCACAGATTTCCAACTTTTTTTCAGTGTAGTAAAATACATAGGATTGGACGGGACTTTAGAGATCCTCTAGTCCAGAGGTTCCCAAACTTAGCAACTTTAAGACTTGTGGACTTCAACTCCCAGAAGGCTGGGAGTTGAAGTCCACAAGTCTTCAAGTTGCCAAGTTTGGGAACCTCTGCTCTAGTCCAGTGGTTCTCAACCTGTGGGTCGTGACCCCTTGGGGGGCGGGCGAACTTTCACAGGGGTCGCCTAAGACCATCGGAAAACATATTTTCGATGGTCTTAGGAAGTGAGCCACCAATTTTATGGTTGGGAGTCACCACAACATGAGGAACTGTATTTAAAGGGTCATAGCATTGGGAAGGTTGAGAACCATGGCTCTAGTCCAATCCTGGCAGCCAAGGCATTAAGAGAATTAAACAGAAACCTAAAAACCAAGAGGATGGACAACACAGAGGTGTGTGTGTGTGTGTGGAGGGGGTGTCTTTTCCTTACCTTGCTAGCCCCCCCAAAACATAGCATGCCCCTATTTCCGACGGGTTGCAATGTCGATCACATTGCGATCATATTTTCCAAATGTAAGGTCCGCATTAAGATAGGATGGATCCTAAGTCTTTCTTCAGTGTTGTGCAAAGTTTGCCCTTGCAACCAGCAAGGTGTGTAGATGTGTTGTTAAGCCCCTGTCACTGGAACAGATCTGTCCCGTCTCAGCCATCATCTATTTGGGGCAAATGCGGGACTTTTTAAGAGTAAGAGCGGAAAAATGCACGAGAGAGGCCTTCTTCATATTCGCCCTTGAGAAAGGAACCCTTAGTAAGAGTTCGGAAGGGTGGAAAATGATCAGCGTGTAATCCCAAGGAACTATTTACGGACAACTCGGTTCTTCGTGATCTTTGAACAATGGAGAAAAATATGGAACACCAAGAATGAAGGGGAACGGAACGGAATGGAAACAGAACATGATCAACTGACCAAAACTGTTGTCCGGTTCTCACCGTGGTATGTTTTGTTAGGATGCTCAAATTACTTCCCGATAGTTCTTCTTTGTCCTCTGTTTTAAACTGAGGATCAGTTGTGGTGAGGTTCTTCAGAAGTCACACCTTGTCCTCTCAGTAAGTTGACATGGCGTCCGAAATCTTCAGCCAAAGTTCCTCCTCCTCACTTTTGGAAGAGGACCTTATCGTCCTACCTGGTTGGACCTGTTGGACCCAAGAAACTCAGCAAGATCTTTTATAGGCTTCCATCTTCCTCCGTGAACCATCAACTGCTTTTTTCACGGGTCCGGAGTAGCTGAACACAGAGGTTTGGGTCAGATCTTCATGCCTACTCACTATTTCTCACAAGCTTTAGGACTGAAAGAGAAAAAATATTTCCTGCCCTCTATTTCTTTATTTTGATATTTAACTTAAATCTCAAGAATGTTGGCATCTACTTACAGTGGTACCTTGGTACTCGGCTGCTTTGAAATTCACGTAATTTGGTACTTAACGCCTTTTGATGAAAACATTCTGTCCCGGTACTCATCATTTGTTTAGTACTCAACGCACAGGCTAGAATTTGTCAATGTCGGCTGCCTGGTGACACGCTTCATTATTCCTTATAAGTGGGATCCCCAACCGCTTGGGTCGTAGCCCGCTAGTAGGCCACAGCCTGTTTGAAACGGGGCCGCACAAACGATGGGCAAACACATGTGTGAAGCTCCACTCGCATGAGGGAAGAGCACTTGAGCCCTTCGTTCGCTCGAGTTGGAGTTTCGCGCACAAGCCTCAATCTATTTTGTCCATCCTATTGTCTTTTTAGGTTTTTGTTTCATTCCCTTAATCCCTTGGGTGTCCAGGATTGGACTAGAGCAGGGGTCCCCAACCTTTTTTGCACCAGGGACCGGTTTCATTTTAAAGAAAATTTTGCGGACTGGCTGTGTGGCTCAGCAGTCATGTGACTGGGTGGGCGTGGCCAACTTGGAAAATGTGAAACTCACTTAACAATGGTCTTGGTTAACAACCAAACTTTTGGGCTCAATTGTGGTCATAAGTTTCTTTCTTTCTTTCTTTCTTTCTTTCTTTCTCTCTTTCTCTCTTTCTCTCTTTCTTTCTCTCTCTTTCTCTCTCTTTTTCTTTCTCTGTCTCTTTCTCTCTTTCTTTCTTTCTCATTTCTTTCTCTTTCTTTCTCTTTCTCTCTCTCTCTTTCTTTCTCTTTTTTTCTTTCCCTCTTTCTCCTCTCTCTTTCTTTCCCTCTTTCCCTCTTTCTTTCTCTTTCTCTCTCTCTTTTCACTTTCTTTCCTTTCTGTCTCTCTTTTTCTCTCTCTTTCTCTCTGTCTGTCTGTCTTTCTCTCTCTCTCTCTCCCCCACTTTCTTTTTCTTTCTTTCTCTTTTTCTCTCTCTCTCTCTCTGTCTCTCTCTCCTTTGTTTGCCCATCTGTCACTCTGTGTGTGTGTGTGTGTGTCGCATTCAGGCACTTAAATCACTCATTCTGTGTCTCTGTCTATCTTTCTCTCCCTCCCTCCCACTCTCTGTCTCTTCTGTGTGTGTCTGTCACTCTCTGATTCCCCCCTCCCTCCCTGTCTCTCTCTGTGTCTGTGCCTCTCTCTGTCTGTCTGTCTCCCCCCCCCCCGCCCCCCAAGCCTCCTCAGCTCCTGGAAGTAGCCTGGCCGGCCCGCCAGCCTGCTGGCTGTACTTACTTGCTCGCTCTCTCACCCATCCACTGGACGAAGGAACCTGGCGTCCGGTGGGTGAGCAAGCGAGCGTGCGAGCAACCACGGCCGGCGGGCTGGCGGGCCAGCGGATTGTTGGGCGCTGCCGCAGCAACTTTCCCTACCTGCCCGCCGGCCAGCCGGCCACAGTTACTCGCTCGCTCACCCACCGGACGCCAGCGAGCGAGTAACCACAGCCGGCGAGCAGGCAGGTTGTTGGGCGCTGCCGCAGCAAGTTTCCTTGCCCACCCGCGCTTGCTTGCTTGCTTGCTCGCTCACTCACCCACCGGACGAAGGAACCTGGCGTCCCCGCCCCCCGTCCCTGCCCGCTGCGCTCACTCGCCTTAGCCTGCCCCGGCCGCCCGGCTGCGCGCTCTGCCCAGGGGGCTGCCCCCTCCTCCTCCTCTCTGGCCCTGCAGCCCGGTTCCTACCAAGCCACGGACCGGCACCGGTCCGCGGCCCGGGGGTTGGGGACCCCTGGACTAGAGGACCTCTAAGGGCCTTTCCAATTCTGTATTTTACTGAACTGAAAAAAAGTAGGAAGTCTATGCTATTTTTTTATTTCCCCCTCTACCTACATCTGTCTTCCCCCTTCCATTGGAGGAGGGCACGTGAATGTTCCTGCCACTCATGCCCCCCATGTCGCCCCCCCAAAATGGAAAGGTTGGGGACTGCTGCCGTATGGGAAATACTTGTTTGGTACTCATAGTTTTTGGTACTCATCACGCCTCCCCGGATCAATGAAATATGAGTACTGAGGTACCACTGTATATATTTTGTAGTCTTCGGGCTGTTGTTATGGATTTCCATGATTTTAATGGAGTAAAACCTCTGCTAATGAAAATTGCTGTCCCCTCTACGTTTTTCAGTTTGGATTTATATGGAAGAAAAGGTAATCTCCCCCATAATCTAGGCCCCAAGCCATTTTAGGCCTTAAAAGATAATCTCCAGTTCTTTTTATTTAAAAAAAAAAAAGCTGTTGGATTTAAATGCCGTTTTTCTGTTCCTGAAAAACACCCAAAAAGGCTTGCCAGTTAAACAATTTTAATATAAATGAACACATATGCAAGCAGTCCTCGATTTACAACTATTCATTTAGTGACCGAAGTTACAGTGGTACTGAAAAAAAGTAGCTTACAGCTGTTTCTCACACTTGCAGCGTCCCCGTGGTCATGTGACCAAAATTTGGATGCTTGGCAGCTGAGTCATATTTATGACGGTTGCAGTACCCCCCGGGGGTCACCTGATCCCAATTTGCGACCTTCTGACAAGCCAAATCAATGGAGAGAAGCCAGATTCTCTCCCTGTTACTAACTTAACTGCACTGATTCATTTAACAACTGTGGCAAGGAAGGTCTTAAAACGGGGCAAAACTCACTTAAAACATCTGTCTCACTTAACAACAGAAGTTTTGACCTCAGTTGTGGTCATAAGTCAAGAACTACTCATTCCAAGTTTAAAAATCAAAACTTGGGGGGGGGGAGTCTGAATCCTGGTTTAGTGTTACGAGTGTTAAAAATGTATCCTTTGTTGAGATAAGTTATCAGTGGATAAACTTTGTGATAGTCGGTTTCTTTTCTCCCTTGTGAGTCACTTAGTTTCTCATCCTTTACTCTCTGCTTGCATCACCCAAAATTACTTCCTCTTTCCTCCCTCACTTCTGATCGTTCCTGACTGGAACAAATAGCAAGAGGACACATATCAGGATGCCAGGAGGGAAAGAATGGGCACCCCGTTATACTTAACGCTTAGTGGTTTCTCTGTAACATGGACCACAAGAGTTTACAGAAGGTCAAGGTACGTAGACTAGCATCTATCAACAAATGAAACTCAGAATCGGAATAGAGCTGGAAGGGACATTGGAGGTCTTCTAGTCCAACCCCCTGCTCAAGCCATACGATTTCAGATAAGAGGCTGTCCAGTCTCTTCTTAAAATCCTCCAGTGATGAAGCAGCCACAACCTCTGGTGGCAAGCCGTTCCACTGGTTAATTGTCCTCCCTGTTAGGAAATTTCTCCTTAATTCTAAGTTGCTTCTCTGCTTGATTAGTTTCCATCCATTGTCCTTTTTTTTCTCTATAGACTAGGTAAAGGTTTTCCCTTGCACATATGTGCTGGTTGTTCCCGACTCAAGAGGGCGGTGTTCATCTCCGTTTCAAAGCCTAAGAGCCAGTGCTGTCCGAAGACGTCTCCGTGGTCATGTGGCTGGCATGACTAAACGCCAAAGGCGCACGGAACGCTGTTCCCTTCCCACCAAAGGGGGTCCCTATTTTTCTACTTGCATTTTTTAGATGCTTTTTTTTTGTACTTTTTTTTTTTGTTTTTTGTTGGGAAGATTTAAATTTTTTTTTTATTGTAAAAGTTTTTCAAATACAATTTTTCAATACAAAATCCCCCCCTGCCCCTACCCCCTACCCCCCCCCCCAGTAATCCCACCCCCCTCCCCCCTCCCTGGAGCTTCCCAGAGCTGGATACAGGGTATCAGACTTTCAAATATGCTTATTTAAAATTGCCTATTACAATCAAGCATTCTAAAAGAAAAGGAGAAAAGGAAGAAGAAGAAAAAGAAAAAACAACCATAGCTATATTAATATTTTCCCTCCGAAACAAACACAGTACTTAAACAATCTCTATCTATGAACATTAATAATAAACCTTTTCCCTAGTAAGCTATAACAAGTTTATCTGATCCATATCTGTTTTGTATAAAACTAATCCAGTTCCTCCATTCCAACAAATATTTGTCATGTGATTGATCCTTTAAATACGCAGAGATCTTAGCCATCTCTGCCAGATTTGAAACCTTAGAAATCCATTCCTCTACCGTACCTAGATCCTCCTTTTTCCAATACTGTGCTACAAGCAATCTTGCAGCAGTTATTAAATTCAATATTAACCTTGTTTCAACAACAGTACAATTTGTGGTTATGCCCAATAAAAAAAATTGCGGGGTAATTTCTATTTTCCTTTTAAAAATCTTTTTTTGCATGATCCACCAAATTTTAATCCAGAAAGCTTTAACCTTTTTACAAGTCCACCAGATATGATAATATGTTGCCTCATCACAATCACACCTCCAACATTTCGGGCTCTGGCTCGGATACATAATTGATAATTTTTTGGGGTCCAAATGCCACCTATAAAACATTTTATAAAAATTTTCCCTCAAATTTTGTGCTTGTGTAAATTTTACATTTCTTACCCAGATCTTCTCCCAAGTTTCCAGCATTATTGGTTGATTAATATTTTGTGCCCACTTTATCATACAGTCTTTGACTAACTCCGGGGCAGAATCAATTTCTATCAATAAGTTATATAACCGTTTTATATGGTACTGCCCCGTATCTCTAATTTGTTCAATTAATTCTTCGTCCATTGTTGATATGCCCATTTTACAATCTTCTTTTAACCTAGATTGTAACTGTCCATACTCGAACCAAGACCGTACTATTCCCTCTTGTTTCAATACATCTATCGGTTTAAGTCTACAGACCCTATCATCCCAATCTATCAGTTGCTTATAAGTGATTAAATCATGTTTCTTTTGCGCGCTTACATTCCCTATCATATGCCTCGGTATTGTCCAACTAGGGATTTTTTGATTTAATTTATATTGATATTTCTTCCAGACCCTTATAAAGGCATTTCTTAATATATGAGTTTTAAATATCGTATCCACCTTCCTATCATAGACCAGATAGGCGTGCCATCCGTATATTAAATCATGCCCCTCTATATTCAAAGTTCTTTCCTTCACCATGTTAATCCAGTCACTGAGTGCCGTAAGCACTACTGCCTCATAATATATATTCAAATTGGGCATCTTCAAACCACCTCTTTCTCGTACGTCCTGAATAATCTTCAGTTTCACCCTAGGCTTTTTCCCCGCCCATATAAATCTATTTATTTCTTTCTGCCACTCTTTCAGGTTTGCCTCTTTTTTTAAAATAGGTAACATTTGGAACAAAAATTAAAATTTTGGCAATATATTCATTTTAACCGCCGATATCCTACCCAGTAGAGATAACTGTAATTTCTCCCAGTTTTTCATATCCTTCTGCATCATTTGCCACATTGGAGCGTAGTTATTCTTATAAAGCTTTGTATTTGAAGTTGTGATTTGTACTCCCAAGTATTTCACTTTACTAGCAATCTCAAAACCTGTTAGATCCTGTATATGTTGTTTTTGCTGCAATGAGGTATTCTTGACAAGCATCTTTGTTTTCATTTTTTAGATGCTTTTGAACTGTTAGGGTGGCAGAAGCTGGGAGAAATAATGGGAGCTCACTCCATTACACGGCACTCCGGATTCGAACCGCCGAAGTGCCGACCTTTCTGATTGACAAGCTCAGCGTCTTAGCCACTGAGGCACCACGTCCCTCTAGACTAGCCATGCCCAATTCCTTCAACCGTTCTTCATATGTTTTAGTCCTCAGGGTTTAATTATCTGAGTTGCTCTTCTCTGGACTTTGTCCCAAAGTCCGAACATCCCTTTTTTGTAACGCGTTGACCAAAACTGGATGCAGCATTCCAGGTCTGGTCTTATAATGTTTAATAGGTCAGCTGCTCTTCCTTCAAGATCAGATGTAAATATAATGTTCCCAAACCTTCAACTCTTTGCAAAGAGGTCAGAGCAAATCTTCTCCAACCAAGTGGTCAAGTCATGGAGACAGGACATGTGAAAATAGGGAAACATTGACTTTGGAAGTAGGATCTTCTCATAGGCCGGTGATGGCGAACCTATGACAAGGGTGCCACAGGTGGCACACGAAGCCATTTCTGAGGGCACGCGAGGCATTGCCCTGTCAGCTCCAGCGCACATGAGCGTGCTGGCCAGCTGATTTTTGGCCTTCATTTTCAGCCAGGTTTTGCCCTCCTGAAGCCTCCAGAGGGAGAAAAATGGCCCAACGGGCAACCCGGAAGTCCATTCCTGAACTTTCAGTTTGTGTGTTCAGACTTTTTTTGCCCTCCCCGGGCTCCAGAAAAGCCGTGTGCCATGCGCGGGGCAGTAGGGGGGTGTCACATGTGCATGCTCAGGGGACACGGCATGGGAGGCATTAAATTATGGGTGTGGGCACATGAGCATCAATGGTGGGTTTCAATTTTTTTAGAACCTACTCTGTAGGTGTGGCCTATTTTGTGGGCGTGGCTTGGCAGTCATAGATAGATAGATAGATTTATTTTTCTATACCGCGTCCTCTCCCCAGGGGGACTCGGAGCGGTGCACAGGGAAAATTAAAACAGCATAAAATATATACATAAATAAATACAATAAAAACAAATTAAATCAACTGTCCCTGTACTAAAATCCCCATTTTAAAATTAACATTCCCTAACCCCTGAGGTAGAGACTAACCTAGGCCGGCCAAGCAGAAAAAGTGAGTTTTTAATTTCTGACGGAAGGAGCGGAGGTCCGTAGTTGTTCTAATGTCGGGGGGAAGGTCGTTCCAGAGGGCTGGGCCCGCCACAGAGAAGGCCCTTCCCCTGGGCGTCGCCCGCTGACAAAGTCTAGTGGACGGCACCCGGAGAAGTCCCTCTCTGTGGGAGCGAATCGGCCGGGAAGATGTATGGGGCAGAATCCGATCCCGCAGATAGCTAGGTCCCGAGCCATGGAGCGCTTTAAAGATGAGAACTAACACCTTGAAGCGCACCCGAAAGACGACAGGCTGTCCTGGCCACGGCTGTCACTTGATCTTCATGTGACAGGGTGGGAGTGGTCACCTTTTAAAATGTGGTGAAACTCATTTAACAACGCTCTTGCTTAGCAACCAAAATTTTGGACTCAATTGTGATGATAAATTCTTTCTTTCTTTCCTTTCCTTTCCTTCCTGTTGGGTCACTGGCAGTGGCGGGCCCGATTTACTTCCAGGTATGCCGGTGGAACCCCCTCTCACCGGTTCTCTAAATTTCACCAACCAGCTCTTGCGAGTAGGTGCGAGCCTGCAGAAACCCACCACTGATGAGCGTGCACAATAGTGCGAGTGTGTATGCTTTTGGCACCCAAGGCGAAAAAGGTTCGCCATCACTGTCTTAGGCAGTCCTTGAGGTAACCACAATTGAGCTCAACATTTCTGTTGCTAAGCAAAATGATTGTTAAGTGACTTTTATGACTTTTCTGGCCACAGTGGTGTGAATCACTGCAGCTGTTAGGTTAGTGACATGGTTGTTGAGTGAACCTGGCTTCCCCATTGACTTTTTCCTGTCAGAAGGAGGCCGGGACACTATAAGTGTCATAAATAGTCAGTTGCAAGTGTCTAAAGTTTGATCTCGTGACCACGGAGATGCTGCAGATTTCATAAGTGTGGAAATTAAATTGCTCATGAATCACACTTTTTTTCAGTGCAGTTGTAACTTCGATCACTCAACGAATGGTCCTAAACCAAGGATTAACTGTATTCTCCCAAAAATGGAAGATAGCCAGGCTTACAAGTAAATGATAATCTTTATTGTCATTGTAATAATATTGTAATAAAATTACAATGAGATAAAGATTTTTGTTCGCTTGCCCCGAAGATAACAGTTAGGTATACTTTGCAATACTCTTTTCATTCAAGTCTTCACCTTCTAGTAGCCTCTCCAATTTTTAAAGTTGCTCTGGAAATACGGAAGTGGCTGTTTTTTCAAAAAAAAAAAATTGTTAGAAGTTGTTGGGTTGTTTTTTTTAAAAAGTCTTCTAAAGAATTTCTGCTTTCATTGCCAACTTTGATGGTAGAATGGTTGCCTGCAAACAAGCTGGCAAGGGAAGCCATCTAGATTTAAATCTGTCAGGGTCACCCTTTGCCAACCAGCTTGACCCTCGGGTTTCAATTTTCATCATTTGGCAGCCGAAATTCCAAGCTTCGAATTCTTTCCCATGACCTTGGGCCTGTAGCAGCCTCAGAGTTTTTCTTTAGCATGGTTTGCTTGTGTAGAGAAGAATAGAGATAGGTCCTCATCTTACGACCACAATTTCCGTTGCAAAGCCAGGCAGCTGTTCAGTGGATTTTTGCGACCTTCCTTGCTACCGTGGTTAAGTGAATTGCCGCGATGGTTACGCTGCTAAGGCGGTTGTTAAAGTGAATCCCATTGATTTTATTTATTTATTTTATTTTATTTCGATTTATATAACCGCTCCTTCTCTATCGAAATGGACCCAGGGCGGTGCACAGGGAGTTAAAATCAATAAATAACAATAAATACAGAGTAATGTCTAAAATAAATTAAACTAAGGACCTGTGCTAAAACATCCCATTAAAATTCTAAAATACATTTGCTCATTAGCTAAAATTGAATTAAATCAGAGTTCTAAGCTCTCAAGCTAGACCGGCTTGATGGAAAAGATATGTCTTAAGTGAGCGGCGAAAGAGGGGAAGGTCTGTGATAGTCCGAAGTTCGGGGGGTAGGTCGTTCCAGAGGGATGGCCCAGCCACTGAGAAGGCCCTTCCCCTAGGCACCGATAGCTGGCATTGACCGGCGGATGGTACGCTGAGGAGGCCCTCCCTAAGCATTGATTTTGCTTGTCAGAAGGTGGTAAAAGGGGGAATCGCACGAACTCTGAGACGCCGCCAATGCGGACACTGACCGTATTTTGATCACATGACCCTGGGGACGCTACAAAGGTTGCAAGTGTTGAAGAAAGGAAGCCCAACATTCTTGGAGCTGGGCTGTTGTGAAGTCTTTTCCGCTGAGCTGCTTTTCTGCTGATGCATAATTGATGCCGCCTGCTGGTTCTGCAGATTGCAGCAAGCCATAAATGATGAAAGACCGAATGCGTTGAGGGCCCTGCCCTCCATAAAAAGAAATGTGGCTTACGACAGTGATTGGTAATTCTCTTCCGGGCGTGGGCAGTGTTTCAAGGGATGATCCTTGGCATGGACGTCAGCGGGCATATACGCCATTCGTCAGAGGAGATAGGGGAAAAGAGAACTAAATCCCAATACAGGCAGTCCGCGACTTTTAACAGCCACAGTTGAGCCCCAAATTTGCGTTGCTAAGTGAGACATTTGTCAAGTGAGATTTGGCCCCCGTTTTGCCACCTTTCTTGCCACCGTCGTTAACCGTCGTTCAGTGAATCTGGCTCCCCCTGTTGACTTTGCGTGTCAGAAGGCCCCCCCAAGGGGATCCCGTGACTCCGGGGACACTGCGACCGTCATAAATGGGAGTCAGTTGCCGAGCCGCTGAATGTAAATCACATGACCATGGGAGGGTGGGGATGTTGCAGTGGTCATAAGTCACTTTTTTCAAGGCCGTTGTAAGTTTGAGCCGTCACTAAGCGAACTGTTGTAAGCTGAGGACTACCTCTACCGTTTGAAATCTTTTCAGGGCAATAAAAGGTATGTAAGTTGGCTACTGAAGTACTTTCCAGGGAAAGTATATACCTCAGATAAGACAGAGGTTACAAGGTAGGCAGTGGTGGGTTGCAGACGGTACGCCCCGGTACGGGCGTATCGGAGCTAGGCTGGACCACCGGATACCGTTCCGGTACGGTGCTCCGGAGGGCCCACCTGAGCTCCTTGCGGGTTGTTTTAAGTCTTCGGCGCTTCCGCGCACAGTGTGTACAGCACCTGTGCGACGCTCCGCTGAGCAGCTGGAGCGTTGTGGAGGCTCGCGGAAGCGCTAAGACGCATGCGCGCACATCCATGTGGACGCTGCCGGGCCCGTTCCAACCGTACCGAATGGAACGGGATCCGGAACCCCCACTGAAGGTAGGCCTCGATTTAAAAGACCGCCATTGACTCCCGAACCTTTGTTGTTAAGCGAGTTGTTAAGTGAGTTTTGCTCCATTTTATGACCTTCGTGCCGCAGATGTTTTGTGAATCACTGCCCTTCGGTTAATAACAAGGTTGTTAAGTGAATCTGTCTTTCCTCATTGACTTCGCTCGTCAGGTGGTCGCAAAGGCAAGATGACACGACACCCCCCCCCCCCCCCCCGGGACTCTGCAACCCTCATAAATATGAGTCAGTTGCCAAGCATCTTAATTTTGACCACATGACCATGGGGATGCTACAAAGGTTGTGTGAAAAACGGCGCTAAGTCACATTTTCCAGTGCCGTCGTAACTTTTGAACGGTCGCTAAACGAATTGTTGTAAGTCAAAGACTACCTGTCGCCTTCCATATGCCTGGATTTTACAGGGACTTTGGTTATTTGGCTCTTTGGAGAAGCTTAGCTGCCATTTCCAATTTCATGGAGCAACCTTGGAAATAAGCAATTGATTTTATTTTATTTTATTTTATTAGATTTTTAGACCGCCCCCTCTCCCCGAAGGGACTCAGGGCGGTGTACAGGTAAAAAATTAAAACGTGACATCAACATTACATATAAACTAAAATCGAATTAAAGTAATCCCCTGTACAAATTTATAAACATTAAAAACTTAACCTTAAAACCTAATCACATAATTTAAAATTACAAACTGGCGGGAGCATGGAATTAGCCCAGGCCGGCTAGATGAAACAGGTGGATTTTGAGTTTCTGGCGGAAGGAGCGGAGGTCTGTGGTCGTTCTAATGTCAGGGGGAAGGTCGTTCCAGAGGGTCGGGCCTGCCACAGAGAAGGCCCTTCCCCTTGGCGTCGCCCGCTGGCATTGCCTAGTGGACGGCACCTGGAGAAGTCCCTCTTTGTGAGAGCGAATCGGCCGAAGGGATGTATGGGGCAGGATGCGATCCCGCAAATAACTAGGTCCTGTGGTATAACAAATTTTAAAAATGTAAACTGATCCCAGAGTATTTTTCTGCAGATGTTTCATATTGGAAGTGAAGCTCAATAAAAACAACAACAATAATAATAATAAAATAACAATAATGATAATAATAATAATAATGGAAAAATGTGCAGCATGTGATTCTTTTCCATATCGCTCATTCATTGTTTGGTTCTGTCTTTCGTTTGCAGGTAGCTGTGTCCAGTTGGGTGGCAGGCAGACCCAAGGGGTACCATGAAGTTTTCAGGGCCCCTGGAGAGCCAGAGGTTGTCGGTCCTCCTAGAGATGGCGATCTCTAGGGAAGCTCAGATGTGGAAAGTGTACATGCCCAGAATTCAGCCCAATCAGGTAAAACCTTCCTCACCTTTCGCTCTGCCTCTTTTTATAGTTCGGTTTGACAGAAGTAGAGAAGAGGACTGTCCTTCTAGGTTTCATCAACAGAGGAATAGAATCAAGATCACGTGAAGGGTTGACACCACTTTATAATGCCTTGGTAAGGCCACACTTGGAATATTTACATCCAGTTTTTGGTCGCCACGATGTAAAAAATACGTTGAGACTCTAGAAAGAGTGCAGAGAAGAGCAACAAAGAGGATTAGGGGACTGGATACTAAAATGTATAAAGAACGGTTACTGAAATTGGGTATGTCTAGTTTCATGAAAAGAAGGACCAGGGGAGACATGATAGCAGTCTTCCGATATCTCAGGGGCTGCCACAAACAAGAGGGAGTCAAGCTATTCTCCAAAGCACCTGAAGGCAGGACAAGAAGCAACTAATCAAAGAGAGAAGCAACTTAGAACAAAGAGGACATTTCCTGACAGGTAGAACAATTAATCAATGGAACGACTTGCCTCCAGAAGTTGTAAATGCTCCAACAATGCAAATTTTAAAGAAGAGATTGGAGGACCATGTGTCTGAAATGGTGTAGGGTTTCCTGCCTGAGCAGGGGGTTGGACTAGAAGACCTCCAAGGTCCTTTCCAACTCTCTTTCTATTTCTAAGACTTTTCCTGCTTCCGAGGAGCTGGTTTGATGGAATTCATCCCATCTGGTGGAACATCAGGCCTATTTGGTACAGAAAGGTTGTGTCCTGATTGTTGAATTTTAAATAAGGAGAACCTTATTGTTTAATTTTGCCAGTTGAGCAATGTTTGGCTTGGTCAGCATCGCCTAGCGTCGAAGAACATACCGTGCTGTGCTACAACAGGAGTTAAATCATTTGTTATTAGAAGCTTACTTTCCTGTGGCAGCTTAGTGAGGATAAATCGTCTTGTTCCTTGAACGAGTTAAGAAATTTCCTGCTGCCTTTGGCATTGAAGGACATAATAATCTCTTTGGCATAGCTTTCCTTAAACCCAATGCTGCCGTATATGGGTGGAGTAATAATATTATACAATACAGTACAGTACAGTACAATACAATACAATACAATACAATACAATACAATACAATACAATACAACAATACAATACAATACAATACAATACAATACAATACAATACAATACAATACAATACAATACAATACAATAGCAGAGTTGGAAGGGACCTTGTAAGTCTTCTAGTCCAACCCCCTGCGTGGGCAGGAACCTTATACCATTTCAGACAAATGGCTATCTAACATCTTTTTAAAGACTTCCAGGGTTGGGGCATTCACAACTTCTGGAGGCAAGCTGTTCCAGAGGTTAATTGTTCTAACTGTCAGGAAATTTCTCCTTAGTTCTAAGTTGCTTCTCTCCTTGATTAGTTTCCACCCATTGCTTCTTGTCCTGCCCCCAGGTGCCTTGGAGAATAGTTTGACTCCCTCTTCTTTGTGGCGACCCCTGAGATATTGGAAGACTGCTATCATGTCTCCCCTAATCCTTCTTTTTATTAAACTAGACCTACCCAGTTCCTGCAACCGTTCTTCATATGTTTTAGTCTCCAATCCCCTCATCCTCTTGGTTGCTCTTCTCTGCACTCTTTCTAGAGTCTCCACATCTTTTCTACATCTTGGCGACGAAAACTGGATGCAGGATTCCAAGTGTGGCCTTACCAAGGCATTATAAAGTGGTATTGAATTATGCTTTTGTTGTTGTTCTATTGCAATGTATGGAGATTTGGGGGAATGATGCTCAAGAATTATTTCCAGTTGGAATGACCTATAAGACGGGCAATAAATCAATATAATCTGTGGTTCATCAGAAGGAGTGGTCTCTGCCTCCCTGCACCATTGTTAGTTGAGCTAGCTTGGAATACGGGTAGTCCTCGACTTACGACCACAATTGAGCCCAAAATTTCTGTTGCTAAGTGGGACATCGGTTCAGTGGGCTTTGCCCCATTTTACCACCTTTCTAAGCAACGCGGCGGCTCAGTGGCTAAGACGCTGAGCTCGTCGATCAGAAAGGTCGGCAGTTCAGCAGCTTGAAGTGGGAGTGAGCTCCTGTTCCTTGTCCCAGCTACTGCCAACCTAACAGTTCGAAAGCATGTAAAAATGCAGGTAGAAAAATAGGGACCACCTTTGGTGGGAAGGGAACAGAATTCCATGTACCTTCGGTGTTTAGTCATGCCGGCTACATGACCACGGAGACATCTTCGGACAGCGCTGGCTCTTGTAGTCTTAACGCATTCGGGAAAGGCAAGTCATCAAAGCTCCAAAGATGCTATTTCAAAAGGCAACTGGGCTTTCTTCTCTTTTCTTTTTTCTTGAAGGCGTTTCGCTTCTCCTCCCAGAAGCTTCTTCAGTTCTGACCGAATGGTGGAGAATGGAAGGATTTGTGCAGTGCTCTGGTCGTTAGTACAAGGAATATAAATCCTCCCATTCTGCCAGAACAGAAGAAGCTTCTTGGATGAGAAGCGAAACCTCTTCAAGAAAATAAGTTCAATTCCTTTTGGAAAACGCAACTTTGGGAACAACTGTGACCTGGATGACTGAGAACCTCCATAGACATTGTCCTCGAAGCTTCTGTAGTACAAAGCAAATGGAGGATAGGGTGAGAGAATGGATCATCTCTTGATTAGAAAGATTCTGCTCTGTGTCTCTTTTATATCAGCACTTCTCAATTACCATATTTTTCGGAGTAGAAGACGCAGCAAGATTTTGAAGAGGAAAATTTAAAAAAAGTTTTTGCAGTCTGCAAACCTCCCAAAAACGGCCTGTTTCTCGCGAAAACGGGCCCGTTTTTTTTGTCAAAAAAAGGGCATGGATAGCCCTTAGAAAGCTTCCAGAGTGCTCCTGGGGGCTGGAGGGGGCCATAAATGGGGTGTTTTTCACTCATTTCTGCCCTCCCCAGCCTCCAGGAGCACTCTGGAAGCCTCCTAAAGGCTCTGCACGGCCATTTTGGTGAAGGGGGCGGGGTTTCGGGAGGCCAAAAATGCTGTATTCAGTGTATGACCCACCCAGTTTTTCAGCCTCGTTTTTGAGGGAAAAGGGTGCGTCGTATACGCCGAAAAATACGGTAAAGTGGAATTCTACTATGCTTTTACCCAGCAGTTGCTAAAAGTTGAGCTGACGGAAGGGAAGCTCATGATTACTCACCACAGCCTCATTCAAACTGTCCCTCTCCGTACGGGAAAAAAAAACAGGTTGTAAAATCTTGAGTAGTGCTGACTTTAATGACATCATCACTCTATCAGTCATTCAGAAGGCAGGAAGAAGAAGGAAATAATAAATAAATTAAAAGGCAGGCTATTTATGGAGATTCTCAATATCATCCAAGTCATGTTGTCCCTAAGGTACTTTTTCCAAAAGGCAGCTGGACTGGTTCTCACTTAACGACCGTTGCTGTGTCCCAAGGTCATGTGATAGCAATAGCGGTTAGAGTTATGCAGTGCTTCATGGTGCTTTACAGCCCTCTCTAAGCGGTTTACAGAGTCAGCCTCTTGCCGGACGGAAGGCTGCGGTCAACATTGAGCCTGGTGAGATTCGAACTGCCAAATTGCAGGCAGCCGGCAGGCAGCTGAAGTAGCCTGCAGTAACCACTGGGCCAAACTGTGGATAAGCTGCTCTGACCGAGGCTTCCCGAGAAGACTCCTTGTCCCGACAAAAAACCCTTTTATTAATTTCCTATGAATTCTGCTCATTCTCATCCAGCAAAGCCTTTCAAGGGAGGATTTACAGTCAGAGACCTTATCTGGCTTGGAGAGCTGCCAGGCCGATCTCTGCAGACCTTGGCAAGGAGCCTCGGAGAGGCCCATTGTCTCCTGCAAACTCCACTCCCCCTTTGCTCCTCTTTTATTTCTTCTGGGAGGGGCCATGCATCATCCACCTGTGGCCTTACTCCCAACTTGACCCCTGTTCTTTAGCTGTTCCCTTCATCTGGGAACTCTGCGCATGCGCACACAAGGAACAGGCTCCAGCTGTTCGTCTGCCTCACTGATGTCTGACTCTGAAGGCAGCTGATAACTGTCAGACGGCCCTGCCGCTTCTCTGCCTCCGACACAGAGCCCTCCTCAGAGCCTTCCACAGACTCCAGGACTGGCCCATATTGCTCCCCGACCTCCTCACTGTCCGAATCTGCTGCCAGCTGTGCTGGCGGGCCACAACCCAAGCAAAATAAATGGGCGAAGCCAGATTCGCTGAGCGACCGTATTGCCAACTTATCAACTGCAGTGATTCACGAATTTTGACAAAGAAACGTCATGATACAGAGGCAAAAACTCACTTAACGAAGGTCTCCCTTCACAACAGAAACATTGGGCTCCATTGTGGTCGTAAGCCAAGGACTGCCTGTTACAAAACTGGGACTCGCTTTGCCAAGAAACCGTCAAATCACCGAGGGTGCCAAGTGCTCTCTTTGGCAGAAACGATTTCATACTTGTATACATTCATGATTTGCCGTTGGCCAGATGCCAGGTTTGGGAGGCGGGCACAATTCGTGGGCGTGAATATTTTGCCTCCCAACGCCAAGATTGCTTGGAAACCATGGCAACCGCTTTGCCCATGGCAGCTCTTCCATATGATTCATCCAAAACCTTTCTGAACGGTTTGGTAGAAGAAGTGGGACTGAGTTTGCCCGCAGAGAATTTGGTCCTTAGGTTTGCAAAAGTCACCTTATACCGTGTTTTCCCGAAAATAAGACAGGGTCTTATTTTCTTTTGACCCCCGAAATGAGCGTTTGGCCTTATTTTCAGGGAGGTCTTATTATGATTATTATTTTTAAGATTTTTTTTAAATTTTAATCAAACAAAAACACACAAAAAAAGGAATCATCCTTAATTACATCTTGTGGTTACAGATATATATATATATATATATATATATATATATATATATATATATATATATATATATATATATATATATATATATATATATATATATATATATATCTCGTGTAGATGTCACACCTGTGCCAGACACACGCAACAGAAATGTAAAAAATTGTAAAAAAGGTAGGTAGATGGATACAGAGAGTAGTGGGCCACAGGTATTATGTCATCCTTTATGACATAAAATACTCTGTCCATACGATTCAAGGAGAAATACAGTAGGTAGGTAGGTAGGCAGCTATAGGGATAGAGAGAGGCAGGGAGAAATGCAGTAGGTAGGCAGATAGATAGAGGGAGAAATACAGTAGGTAGGCAGGTAGGTAGAGGGATAGAGAGGGAGAGGGAGAAATACGGTAGGTAGGTAGGTAGGTAGAGGGAGAGAGGGAGAAATACAGTGGGTACATAGGTTGGGGGTTATACGGTGGTTGTGTATGCAGGTGTAGATCTACACACAGATTGGTTGGCCATTTAACCAGACTGGCTAATAATATATTTGTGTGTGTGTTAGGTTTTTGAGGTGATCAATAAATAAATCAGGGAGAATAGGATAGATCTATTTCGAGCTATTTAGCTCTCATCAGCTAGCCATACCCTTACTGGGATTCGAACCAGGGAAGTATTACATGTGAGGCAGTTGTAATTTCCTCTAGACAAACTGGTTCTTATCCTGATCAGCTGAGACAGGAGGATAAATATATGCTTGTGTCACAACACCCTGTTAAGCCCCAATCAAGGGAGGAAGCATACTGCTCTCCTTTTCTGCCTTTCGGCTCATCACCAGAGACCATCTAGACAGAAAGCTATTAGTTCCGTTGTGTGCTTTTGTGTGTGTGTGTGTGTGTGTGTGTGTGAGATGTTTTTGACCTGATCAAAGCCCTGATTTATTGATCAGCTCAAAAACCTAACACACACACACATATATATATGTAGAGAGAGAGTTCTATAAGATTTACACGTACAGATAAAAGAATCACAACAGATATGTGAAAGAAGTGTAATGTGTTGCAAAGATGTTGCGTTTGCATAAACAAAAATTTTTTTTTCAAAAAAAATTGAAAATAAAGTGAGTTACAACTATTTTTCATACTTAACGACCCTTGCAGTATCTCCACGGTCACATGATTAAAAAAAAATCAGATGCTTGGCAACTGACTCGTATTTATGACGGTTGCCGCCTGTGCTGCCCTTCTCCAACTGTCCACCCGGTCACAGCATAATGTGTGTTCTTCACAACCCATTGTGAGGCTGGTTAGGCATGTGTTCCATTTTGCAGTCATTTGTTAGTAAATCCTTCCTGTTTGGCTCCCAGCATAAGCATATTGCATAATCCGAACGACAGATGGACTCGGGAGGGTCCATCCATATGGCAGGCACCGTCCAAAATAGATTCCTTCTGCTTGGAATATTTTTCTTCTAGAGCAGTGATGGCTACTGTATTTTTCGGAGTATAAGACGCACCGTAGTACAAAGATGCACCAAGGTTTTGAAGAGGCACTTAAAAAAAAAAAAAGTAGGTAGGAAGATAGAGGGAGAGAGAGGGAGAGAGAAATAGAGAGAGAGAAATACAGTAGGTAGGTAGGGAGAGAGAGTGTGTGTAGGTAGATAGAGGGATAGAAAGAGAAGTAGAAAGAGATAGAGAAATACAATGGGTAGGTAGGGAGAGGGAGAGAGGATAGGTAGGTAGGTAGGTAGAGGGATAGAGAGAAATAGAGAGAAATACAGTAGATAGGGAGAGAGAGAGAGTAGGTCAGTAGGTAGATAAATAACGGGATAAGGAGAAATAGAGAAATACAGTAGATAGGGAGAGAGAGAGGGTAGGTAGGTAAGTAGAGGGAGAGAGAGAGAAAGAGAGAGAGAGAAATACAGTATAGGTAGGAAGAGAGTAGGTAGGTAGATAGATAAAGGGACAAAGAGAAATAGAGATTGAGAAATACAGTAGATAGGGAGAGAGAGAGGGTAGGTAGGTAGGTAAGTAGATAGGTAGAGGGATAGAGAGAGAATTAGAGAGAGAGAGAGAAATACAGTAGATAGGGAGCGAGAGAGAGGGTAGGTAGGTAGGTAAGTAGGTAGGTAGAGGGATAGAGAGAGAAATAGAGAGTTGAAGTCCACAAGTCTTAAAGTTGCTAAGATTGGACACAGCTGTTCTGGGTAACTAGGGAATTCTGGGAGTTGAAGTCCACAAGTCTTAAAGTTGCCAAGATTGGACACAGCTATTCTGGGTAAGTAGGGAATTCTGGGAGTTGAAGTCTACAAGTCTTAAAGTTCACACACACACACCGCTCATCCTTTATCCCATGTCACCGTATTAATTGAGAGAACACCTATCCTTTGAACAACTTTATCTTGCTTTTCTAAACCTTTTTACAGTCTCTCCGACCAGACGAGACGTAACTTGCACAGCGTGTGGCCAAATACACAACTCGCATTGCGAATGTTGACACAGGAGGGTCTTGTTTACATCCACAGCTACGTTCTTCTTGAAGGCCCAGTCCAAAATAAAGGCCTGGCACAGGGTGTCCCCGACCGCAACTTCCCTCTGCAAATTCCAGGCAACTCAGCATTGGCAAGCGGCGTATGCCGGGGTCAGTACGCCCTGTACTAAGCGCTTAATTTGGATCAAGTCATAACCTGAGTATTGTCGGGCATTGCTTTGGGAGGGTTGAACTTACCCCGGTACTAACTCTTCTGCTATTATTAGACACCTCTTTGCTTCAGTTTTATGCTACGGTTCTGGGCAGGAGGCCCTGCGTAGAATCACATCCGTGGTGCTAGATATTTGATCTCAGAATCCACTAATCCGGATAGCTAATACAGGTAGCCCTGGACTTCTTAACCATAGTTGGTTTGGTGACAATTCAGTTACCACAGCACTGGGAAAAAAAGGTGATTTACGACTGCTTTTGACACTTAACGACCGTTGCAGCATTCCTGCGGTCAAAATTCGGATGCTTGGCAACTGACCTGTATTTAATGATCATTACAGTGTCCCGGGGTCATGAGATGATGATGATGATGATGATGATGATGATGATGATGATGATGATGATGATGATGATGATGATGATGATGATGCAACCGTCTGACAAGCAAAGTCAAGGGGGAAGCCCAAATTAGTTAACAGCTGCGCTGCTAACTTAACAACTGCCATGATTCACTTAGCAGCTGTTGCAAGATAAGTGGTATAATGGGGCAAAACTCATCTTAGCAAATGTAGATAGATAGATAGATAGATAGATAGATAGATAGCTAGATAGATAGATAGATAGATAGATAGATAGATAGATAGATAGATAGATAGATAAATAAAAGTCCCCCAGACTTTTAGTCATGGGGGACTTTAATCTGCCATCGTTGGGCGAATCATCCGTGGCAGCTCGGGAGTTCATGGCTTCCATGACGGCCATGGACCTGACCCAAGTAATTCAGGGCCCCACCCACGAGGGTGGACATACGCCGGATCTCATCTTTGTCTCAGGCCAATGGAAGAGTGATCTGGGTATAGGGGACATAGTCATCACCCCCTTGTCATGGTCAGACCACTCACTTCTCCGGCTCGACTTTCCGACTGCTGCTCCCCTCCGCGGGGAGGCGGAACCAGAGTCACCAATCTGGTACCGCCCCAGGCGCCTGATGGACCCGGATGGGTTCCAGACAGCGCTTGGGCCATTTCCTGTATCCCTGACCCGCGCCCCGATCGAGGACCTCACGGCCGCATGGAACATTGCGGCCGTGGGAGCCCTGGATCGGGTCGCGCCCTTGCGGCCTCTCTTGCGGCGGCGAACCACCCTGGCTCCTTGGTTTACTGAGGAGCTGCGGGTGATGAAACGCCGCAAGAGATGCCTAGAGGGAAGATGGAGGTCTAGCAGTTCTGAATCTGACCGGACACAGGTAAGAGCCCATTTACGGACTTACATTGTGGCGCTGAGAGTGGCCAAACGTCATCATTGTGCCACTCTCATAGCATCCGCAGAAAACCGCCCTGCCGCCCTGTTTAGGGTGACCCGCTCCCTCCTTCAACAGAGGGAGCGGGAAGCCCCGCTACAGGGTAGAGCAGAGGAATTTGTGACTTTTCTGCAGGAGAAAACCGCTCAGATACAGAGTGAGCTAGCCCCCATTCATGGCCCAGTGGGATGCCACGAGAGAGATCTTGTTTGGGAGGAGTTTGACTCCGTTACTTCCGAAGATATGGACAGGCTACATGGGCGACTGCGAGCCACCACATGTTTATTGGACCCGTGCCCCTCCTGGCTTGTACTGGCATCCTGGGAGGTGACACGAGGCTGGCTCCAAGAGGTTGTCAACGCATCCTTGAGTGAGGGTTCCTTGCCTGCTTCCCTAAAAGAGGCCATGGTGAGGCCCCTCCTCAAGAAGCCCTCTTTGGACCCAGCTCTTTTAAACAACTATCGTCCAGTCTCCAACCTTCCCTTTTTGGCGAAGGTTGTCGAGAGTGTGGTGGCACAACAGTTTCCCCGTCACCTGGAGGAAATTGAGTATCTAGATCCGCGCCAGTCCGGCTTTCGGCCCGGGCATAGCACCGAGACGGCATTGGTCGCGTTGGTAGATGATCTCTGGAGGGCCAGAGATGGGGGATGTTCCTCCATCCTGGTCCTATTAGACCTCTCGGCGGCTTTCGATACCATCGACCATGGTATCCTATTGCATCGGCTGGGGGGGTTGGGGGTGGGAGGCACCGTTTTACGGTGGTTCTCCTCCTACCTCTCTGGCCGATCGCAATTTGTGCGGGCAGGAGAGCAGAGGTCGACCCCGAGACCCCTCACATGCGGGGTGCCTCAGGGGTCGGTCCTCTCGCCTCTCCTGTTTAACGCATATATGAAGCCGCTGGGTGAGATCATCCGTGGTTTTGGGGTAGAGTACCACCTGTACGCTGATGACACCCAGCTGTACATATCTACCCCAAACCACCCCAATGATGCCGTAGCGGTGATGTGCCAGTGCCTGGAAGCCGTGCGGATCTGGATGGGAAGTAACGGACTCAGGCTCAACCCGACAAAGACCGAGTGGCTGTGGTTTCCGGCTGCCCGATTCAACCAGCTTTCTCCAACGCTGGCCATAGGGGGCGAACATCTTGCCCCTGTGGATGGGGCGCGCAATTTGGGTGTCCTCCTGGATACCCGGCTGTCTATGGAAGAGCAAGTGACAGCCGTGGCCAGGAGGGCGTTTTACCAGGTTCGCCTGGTTCGCCAATTGCGCCCCCTATTGGATCGGGACGCCCTTCGCACAGTCACTCATGCCCTCGTGACATCCCGACTGGACTATTGTAACTCTCTCTACATGGGGCTTCCCTTGAGGTGCACCCGGAGGCTTCAGTTAGTTCAGAATGCAGCCGCGCGAGCTATTATGGGGACCACCAGGTTCACCCACGTTACACCGCTCTTGCGCGAGCTGCACTGGCTGCCTGTCGTCTTCCGGGTGCGCTTCAAGGTGCTAACTATCATCTTTAAGGCGCTCCATGGCTCGGGACCTAGCTATCTGCGGGATCGGATCCTGCCCCATACATCCTCACGACCGATTCGCTCCCACAGAGAGGGACTTCTCCGGGTGCCGTCCACTAGACTTTGTCAGCGGGCGACGCCCAGGGGAAGGGCTCTCTCTGTGGCGGGCCCGGCCCTCTGGAACGACCTTCCCCCCGATATCAGAACGACCACGGACCTCCGCTCCTTCCGTACGAAATTAAAGACCCATTTCTTTCGACTGGCCGGCCTTGGATAGTCTCTCTGTCTATAGATTTTAAATGTATTTTAATGGGTTTTAATTTTTTAGCACGGGATAACATTGTTTAATTGTGTTTTAAAGTATATATTTTTGTATCTATTGTTTATATTGTTTTTAGTCCTCCTGTGCACCGCCCCGGGTCCCTGTGGGGAGAGGGAGCGGTTAATAAATTCAAAGTTATTATTATTATTATAGATATGAAAACTGATGGCTGGAGATAGAAAAGATAGATAGATATGAAAACTGATGGCTGGAGATAGAAAGGATAGATAGATAGATATGAAAACTGATGGCTGGAGATAGAAAGGATAGATAGATAGATAGATAGATAGATAGATAGATAGATAGATAGATAGATAGATAGATAGATAGATAGATAGATATGAAAACTGATGGCTGGAGATAGAAAGGATAGATAGATAGATATGAAAACTGATGGCTGGAGATAGAAAGGATAGATAGATAGATAGATAGATAGATAGATAGATAGATAGATAGATAGATAGATAGATAGATAGATAGATAGATATGAAAACTGATGGCTGGAGATAGAAAGGATAGATAGATATGAAAACTGATGGCTGGAGATAGAAAGGATAGATAGATAGATATGAAAACTGATGGCTGGAGATAGAAAGGATAGATAGATATGAAAAATGATGGCTGGAGATAGAAAGGATAGATAGATAGATATGAAAACTGATGGCTGGAGATAGAAAGGATAGATAGATATGAAAACTGATGGCTGGAGATAGAAAGGATGGATAGATAGATAGATAGATAGATAGATAGATAGATAGATAGATAGATAGATAGATAGATAGATAGATAGATATGAAAACTGATGGCTGGAGATAGAAAGGATAGATAGATATGAAAACTGATGGCTGGAGATAGAAAGGATGGATAGATAGATAGATAGATAGATAGATAGATAGATAGATAGATAGATAGATATGAAAACTGATGGCTGGAGATAGAAAGGATAGATAGATAGATATGAAAACTGATGGCTGGAGATAGAAAGGATAGATAGATATGAAAACTGATGGCTGGAGATAGAAAGGATGGATGGATGGATAGATAGATAGATAGATAGATAGATAGATAGATAGATAGATAGATAGATAGATAGATAGATATGAAAACTGATGGCGATAGATAGATAGATAGATAGATAGATAGATAGATAGATAGATAGATAGATAGATAGATAGATAGATAGATAGATAGATAGATAGATAGATAGATATGAAAACTGATGGCGATAGATAGATAGATAGATAGATAGATAGATAGATAGATAGATAGATAGATAGATAGATAGATAGATAGATAGATAGATAGATAGATAGATAGATAGATAGATAGATAGATAGATAGATAGATAGATAGATAGATGATGGATGGATGGATGAAAAATGATGGATGGAGAAAACTAGATGGATGGATGGATAGTGATTAAAAATGATGTCTAGAGATACACACACACACACACACACACACACACACACACACACACACACACACACACTGTGTTTCCCTGAAAATAAGGCAGGGTCTTACTTTCTTTTGACCCTTCCAAATCAGCGCTTGGCCTTATTTTTGGGGAGGTCTTATTATTTTTGAGGTGCAGGAGGCAGCGAGCGTGGTCACCTCATGGCTGCTGCTGTGTTGCAATATTTTCAGGGAAACCGGGTACACACACACATGAGAGGGATAGAGGGAGGGAGAGTGTGAGAAAATGAGAGAATGAAGTGATGGTCCCCATCTCAAGTGGGAGTTGGGTGCGTAAGTAACCCATGGGGTGAACATGAGTTTTACAGACACACACACACATACATAAGCCCACAAACCTGCAACATACACCCAGAGTGTCCTTCTCTGCCCGTAAACGAAGGCCGTTGAATTATGTCCCAACAATGAACAATTAAGAGAAGGCTCTTGGGAGTCCCTCAGACTGCAAGGGGATCCTATCACTCAATCCTAAAAGAAAGCAAAAGTGGCTGTCCTTTGGAAGGACAGATACTGAAGCCAAAGCTCAAATGTCCGCTCCCTCAGAGTGGGCCTCCTCAGGGTGCCGTCTGCCGGTCAAGGCCGGCTGGCGACCCCCAGGGGAAGGGCCTTCTCTGTGGTGGGTCCGGCCCTCTGGAATGACCTTCCCCTTGATATTTGTACCATCACGGACCTACGCCTCTTCCGCCGGGTGCTTAAAATGCACTTTTTCCATCTGGCTGGCCTGGCCTAGATTAATGACTAATTTTAAATTGAATTTTAATAATTGTAACTATTTTAGCACAGATTTAATTATTTAATTCCATTTTATATTGCGTTTACTTGTTGTGGGTTTTTATATTTTCTGTGCACCGCCCTGAGTCCCACTCGGGAGAATAGGGTGGTGTATAAATTTGATAAATAAAATAAAAATAAATACTCTGGCCACCAAATGAGAAGAGAGAGAGAGAGAAAGAGAGGCCTCATTGGAAAAGATTGCAGGAGCTGGGTATGTCTAGTTTGATGAAGAGAAGGACCAGGGGAGACATGATAGCAGTGTTCCGATATCTCAGAGGGTGCCACAAAGAAGAGGGAGTCAAACTATTCTCCAAGGCACCTGGGGGCAGGACAAGGGGCAATGGGTGGAAACTAATCAAGGAGAGAAGCAACTTAGAACTAAGGAGAAATTTCCTGACAGTTAGAACAATTAACCTCTGGAACAGCTTGCCTCCAGAAGTCGTGAATGCCCCAACCCTGGAAGTCTTTAAGAAGATGTTAGATAGCCATTTGTCTGAAATGGTATAAGGTTCCTGCCCACGCAGGGGGTTGGACTAGAAGACCTACAAGGTCCCTTCCAACTCTGCTATTGTATTGTATTGTATTGTATTGTATTGTATAGATGGAAGGCAACAGGAGAAGTGAGACGGCAGGCGATGGGATGGTTAGATAAGGTAATCGACACAGTGAACATGAATTTGGGCAAACTGTGGGAGACAATGGAGACAGGAAGGGCCTGGTGTGCTATGGTCCCTGGGGTCGGACATGGCTTCGCGAGTGAACAATAGCCATGGAAAGGGGACTGCCATGTCAGAATCCCCAAATCGGTGGGGCACAAGGTTGTCCGGCGAGCTGAGGACCCCACCTGTGGCTTCTTGCTGTCTTTGCAAACGGTGCGTGGCACGTCTGAGGTCTTCACCCACCCCGCTGCTGCAGTCATGCCGGAAAACTCCAGTCACAGTTGGTTAAAGGAGAGTGTTGGCATCTCTCCAGTCAACAGTCGAGATCTGCAGGTTTTCACAAAAAACCCCAGAGGGGAAAATTCTGCTGGGCAGCTGAATGTAAATATTTTGAGATTGACAGGCCTCCCACATGGAACCAGCAACAAGCCAGACTCTTCAGCCTTGAAATTCTGTTCCACTACCATCTTTTGAAAGGCAGGGGGGGGGGGGGAAGAGAGAGAACGGGACTTGAAGGTGGTGCACATCAGCCATCTTAAGACAGGAATTTTCCATTCTGCTTGTGCCCAAAAAAGCCCTGGAAATTGTTCATATGGAGAGCCAGTTTCCAGAAAAAGAGAATAACAGACTTGGTTGGAAGGGACCTTGGAGGTCTTCTAGTCCAGGGGTCTCCAACGTTTGCAACTTTAAGTCTGAAGGAGCCTTTCAAAATTGCAAACTCTACAACAGGGGTCTCCAACCTTTGCAACTTTAAGTCTGAAGGACTTCAGCTCCCAGAATTCTCCAGCCAGCTTTGCTGGCTGGAGAACTCTGGGAGCTGAAGTCCTTCAAAGTTGCAAAGGTTGGAGACCCCTGTTCCAGTCCAACCTCCCGCTCAAGCAGGAAACCCTATACCAGTGATGGCGAACTTTTTCGGCACCGAGTAACCAAACCAGAAAGTGTGTGCCATGCATGTGCCAACCACCTGGTCTTTGGAAGAGGGCTCTCTGTGCCACCTCCATAGGTTCACCATCACGGCCCTATACCATTTCAGACAAATGATTTTCCAATCTTCCCAAAAACCTCCGTTGATGGAGCACCCACAACTTCTGGCAGCAAGCTGTTCCACTAGTTAATTGTCCTCACTGTTAGGAAGTTTCCCTTTAATTTTCGCTTGCTTCTCTCCTTGATGAGTTTCTATCCATTGTTTCTTGTCTTGCCTTCTGGGGCTTTGGAGAGTAATTTGACCCTCTCTTCTTTGTGGCAGCCCCTCAAGTACTGGGATACGGCTATCACGTCACCCCTAATTCTTCTTTTCTCTATAGACTAGCCAAACCCCAATCCCTCAGCCGTTCTTCGTATGTTTTAGTCTCCAGGCCTTTAATCATCTTAGTTGCTCTTCTCTGGACTTTTTCCAAAGTCTCAACATCTTTCTTTGTAATGCGGTGACCAAAACTGGATGCAGCATTCCAGGTCTGGTCTTATTATCTTAATAGGTCAGCTGCTCTTCCTTCAAGATCAGGAGTAAATATAATGTTCCCAAACCTTCAACTCTTTGCAAAGAGGTCAGAGCAAATCTTCTCCAACCAAATGGTCAAGTCATGGAGACAGGACGTGTGAAAATGGGGGAACATTGACCTTGGAAGTAGGATCTTCTCATAGGTCAGTGATGGCGAACCTATGGCAGGGGTGCCACAAGTGGCACGTGGAACCATTTCTTAGGGCAGGCGAGGCATTGCCCTGTCAGCTCCAGCACGCTTGTGTGTGCGGCAGTGGTGGGTTTCTGCAGGTTCGCACCTACTCGCGAGAGCCGGTTGGTGAAATTTAGAGAACCAGTGAGAGGGGGTTCCACCGGCGTACCTGGAAGTAAATCTGGCCCGCCGCTGCCAGTGACCCAAAGGGAAGGAAAGGAAAGGAAAGGAAGGAAGGAAGAAAGGAAAGGAAGGAAGGAAGAGAGAGAGAGAGAGAGAAAGAGAAAGAGAGAGAAAGAAAAAGAGAAAGAAAGAAAAGAAAGAAAAGAAAGAAAATTTATTATCACAATTGAGTTCAAAATTTCGGTTGCTAAGCAAGAGCGTTGTTAAATGAGTTTCACCACATTTTAAAAGGTGGCCACTCCCACCCTGTCACACGACTGCCAAGCCACGCCCACAAAATAGGCCACACCTACAGAGTAGGTTCTAAAAAAATTTGAAACCCACCACTGGTGTGCGGGGCAGCTGATGGAGGCCTTCTTTTGAGGCCGTTTTTCGCCCTCTGGAGGCTTCAGGGAAGCTCAAGGAAGCCTCTGGAGGTGGGGAGGGGAGGCTGTTTTCACCCTCCCCACGCTCCTAGAAAACCTCTGGAGCCAGGGGAGGGCGAAAAAAGCACGCCAAAAGCAGGAGATCGCGCACATAGCATCATGGGTGTGGCACGCCCATGCACGACCCCCCTGCGCTCCTTTGGCACCTGAGCCAAAAAAGGTTAGCCATCACTGTCATAGGTAGTCCTTTTCTTAACTACAATTGTGTGTAGTGGTGTGGATGGGGTTTGGGGCCCCACTCCATCACCCTTTTGTCATCGTATTTAGCTTGGGCCTTTCTTTGCAGGATTTACTCCTCTATGGTTTTTTTTTTTAGAAGTGCGTTTTGTATGTTAGGACAGGGGTCTCCAACCTTTGCAACTTTTAAGTCTGAAGGACGTCAGCTCCCAGAATTCTCCAGCCAGCTTTGCGAAGTCTGCGAGTCCCTCAGACTTAAAGTTGCAAAGGTTGGAGACCCCTGCCTTAGGATACAGTGCAAGTCCGAGGCTGCAGCACAATCTGTGGAGTTTCTTTGAGCACCTGCAACCACCCCCACATCCGAAACGGCCTTACACAAGTTGTGTAGAGCCTTGACAGTTTTACCCCCCCTGGGGTTCTCCTGAGAAGCTCCACAGCTTTCGGAGGTGCAGCCTGACCGGCACGCCTCAAAAACGCCTGAAGCCATCACTTGAGTTGCTGGTATTGTTGGACCGGCTTTGCAGTTGGCTAAAAAGCAACTTGGTTGGTAAGATCTGGACTTGTTATCCTGCACCCTGTGTGTTGCCACCCCTTAAGGCAGTGTTTCTCAACCTTGGCAACTTTAAGTCCCGTAGACTTTCAACTCCCAGAATCCCCCAGCCAGCTATGCTGGCTGGGGGATTCTGGGAGTTGAAGTCCACGGGACTTAAAGTCGTCATGGTTGAGAAACACTGCCTTAAGGCAAACAGTAGGACCATGTAACCACATAAAGCATTTTATACAACTTGGAAAAAACCATCACAGATTTTGGTCAGGTGACCGCAGAAGTCTACCCTGGCCCATAAAGATGAGATGGTTGGCAAGTGCCCAAATGCGACTACAGAGAATGGTTCCTCCTTTGGAACTCCAGAAGTTTTATTTATTTATATTAAATTTATATCCCGCCCTTCTCCAGAAGGACCCAGGGCGGTGGGTCATAAGTAGGTTGTGAGAAGCTGTTGTAAGTTTTGATTGGTCGTTTAGTGACCAGTCTTTAAGCGAGGACTACCTGTAGTATCAGAAGACGGAGAGACATTTGAGGAGATGGATACAGATAGATAAATAGAGATGAAAAATAGGTGGAGTAGGAATGTAAATAAGTGGTTGTGAGAGAGTGTGTGTGTGTGTGAGAGAGAGAGATGGGAGATGAGAAAGATGTTTAGAGAGAAAGATGAGAGAAAAGAGAGATGAGGGAGAAAAAGAGGTGTGAGAGAAGAGATGAGAGAGAGGGAGAACGAAAAGAGATGTGGGAGAAAGAAAGGTGGGAAGAGATGAGAGGAGATGAGAGAAAGAAAGGGAGAGAAAGAAAGAAAGATGTGTGAGAGAAGAGATGAGAGAAAGAGATGAGGGAGAGAAAGAAAGAAAGATGTGTGAGAGAAAAGATGAGAGAAAGAGATGAGGGAGAGAAAGAAAGATGTGTGAGAGAAGAGATGAGAAAGAGATGAGGGAGAGAAAGAAAGAAAGATGTGTGAGAGAAGAGATGAGAGAAAGAGATGAGGGAGAGAGAAAGAAAGATTGATGAGAGAGAGAGAGGGAGAGAAAAGAGATGAGGGAGAGAAAGAAAGAAAGATGTGTGAGAGAAGAGATGAGAGAAAGATGAGGGAGAGAGAAAGAAAGATTGATGAGAGAGAGAGGGAGAGAAAAGAGATGAGGGAGAGAAAGAAAGAAAGATGTGTGAGAGAAGAGATGAGAGAAAGATGAGGGAGAGAAAGAAAGATTGATGAGAGAGAGGGAGAGAAAAGAGATGAGGGAGAGAAAGAAAGAAAGATGCGTGAGAGAAGAGAGGAGAGAGGAGAGGAGAGAAAGAGAGAGGAGAGAAAGAGAGAGAGCTTGTTTTTAATGTTATTCCTCTTTTTATTCTACAGGATGCAGGCATTTCTCCAACCCAGCGGGACGAAGTGATTCAGTGGCTGGCCAAACTCAGATGCCAGTTCCACCTTTATCCGGAAACGCTGTCTCTGGCTGTCAGCCTCTTGGACAGGTTTTTAGCTGCTGTGAAGGTAACAGTTTGACCACTAAGATCTTTGCAAAAGGGCTGATTGTTGGGTCTTGTTCAGCTTGAACAAAGCCTTTTGGGATGCAATCTTCCATCTCCTGTTCACCTGACCCTTCATGCTTGATTTATTCTGCTGCAGATACCACAGTGTGTGTGTGTGTGTGTGTGTGTGTGTGTGTGTGTGTGTGCATCCATCCTGGTCGTCTCTATGTTTATTTAGTTCATTCATGGCTGGAACTGAATAGTTATGATGGCTGTCTTATTTTGGGGTCTGCAAAAATGGCAGCTTTAGGACTTCCGGTACACGCGATTTATATTCGCTAGAATCGTGGGATTTCCTGCTTTCTAGCTAATCTAAATTGCGTGGCATAGCGGATCTCCCTGTTCTACTTATCTTTGCAGGCTCAAAAGGCTTCAAAATTTGAATTTTTTGAATTTATTTCGATTTATTTATTTATTTATTTTATTCGGTTTATTAACCGCCCCCTCTCCCCGAAGGGACTCGGAGCGGTGCACAGGAATTTAAGAAATATGTACATATAACAATCATAAATAATAAAAACTATATTAAATATTAAATATTATCACCCTGTGCTAAAATATACCCCATTTAAGACTATGCCCATAAAAACCCAATTAAACAATTTATTTACTAAAACTGAGGCTAGGTACGGTGGATTAGGCCAGGCCGGCCTGCTGGAAAAGATGGGTCTTTAATTGCTGACGGAAGGAGCGGAGGTCCGTGGTAGATCTACGTTCGGGGGGTAGGTCGTTCCAGAGGGTTGGGCCCACCACAGAGAAGGCCCTTCCCCTGGGCGTCACCCGCTGGCATTGCCTAGTGGACGGCACCCGGAGAACTCTCTCTCTGTGGGAGCGAATCGGCCGAAGGAATGTGTGGGGTAGGATACGATCCCGCAGATAACTAGGCCCCGTGCCATGGAGCGCTTTAAAGATAGTAATCAACACCTTGAAGCGCACCCGAAAGACCACAGGCCGCCAGTGCAGCTCGCGCAGGAGTGGTGTTACGTGGGAGTACCTGGAGGTACCCAAAATTGCCCGCACGGCCACATTCTGGACAAGCTGTAGTCTTCGGGTGCACCTCAAGGGGGAGCCCCAGGAAATGGACCCAGGGTGGTGTTCCTTTTGTAACGCTGCGCATGCGCAAAAAGCACGCATTTGGTAGTTGACTCACCGAACCCGTAGCAGACTTCAGAGGATTACACCGCTGTCTGAGGGTCACTCTAGACAGTTCTGCTCTAAATCCTTCCATTCCCCCACCTTTCGGTTAGAACCGAAGAAGCTTCTGGCATGAGAAGCGAAATGTTTTCAAGGGGGGAAAAAAACCCAAGGAAGTTTGGTTGCCTTTGAAAAAGCACCTTGGGGACAACTGTCACCTGGATGATTGAGAAATCTCCACAGACACTGGGAACAGCACTTTTCGATACAATACAAGAGCAGAGTTGGAAGGGACCTTGGAGGTCATCTAGTCCAACCCCCTGCCTAGGCAGGAAGCCCTATACCGTTTCAGACAAATGGCTATCCAACATCTCCTTAAAGACTTGCAGTGTTGGGGCATTCACAAATTCTGGAGGCAATTTCTGTTCCACTGACTCATTATTTATTTATTTTATTTTATCCAATTTATATCCCGCCCTTCTCCAAAAGGACCCAGGGCAGGACAGTTCTCACTGTCAGGAAATTTCTCCTCAGTTCTAAGTTGCTTCTCTCCTTGATTAGTTTCCACCCATTGCTTCTTGTTCTGCCCTCAGGTGCCTTGGAGAATAGCTTGACTCCCTCTTCTTTGTGACCCCTGAGATATTGGAAGACTGCTATCATGTCTCCCCTGGGCCTTCTATTTTCAACCCAAGGAGCCTGTTGCTTCAATTAAAATCAAGATCGTTTTGGGTCGCTTCCGTTTCCATTTTAGGGAATGGATCTATTTTCTTGCCTGGAATTAATGTCCATGGACAAAAAAACAAAACAGCAACCACATTTCCCTTGCTCCCTTATTTGAACATGGGAGGAAAGAAAGCAAAATGTTCCTTGTTTACTTGGCTAAATTAAGCCTTTTCCAACAGAAATTAAAGATAGACGCTCATGCCAACTTTGCTGGGAGCAAAACCTTATGAAACAACAGTCGAGTTTATATTTAAAAGAACGTGCCAAGCAGCCTTACTCAATCTGGTGCCTTTCAGATCTATTGACATTTCCTTCCCGTGATTCCCACCGCACCTAAACCAATCATGGGGAATTATGGGACAGGAATCCAGCAGATTGAAACGTACCAGATTGGTAGAAACTGGAATATAGGTAGTCCTTCATTTATATCTGCAATTGAGCCAGAATTGCAATCATAAATCATTGCAGTCATTAAAATGGCTCGCCATTTTGTGATCAATTCTATGAGCTTTTCTGTGGTGGCGGTTAAGTGGAAAATTATGGTCATTAAGCGAGGACTGCCTGCATATCTCCTAATAGGGATATATATTCCCATTGCCATATACTTTTTTAGCAGAGGGAGTGGTGCGGTGGCCTAGAGTTTGATCCTAGGCAGAGGCAGATGGGATACGGTGGCTCAGTGGCCTTAAGACGCTGAGCTTGTCAATCAGAAAGTTCGGCAGTTCGAATCCCTAGCGCCGCATAATGGAGTGAGCTCCTGTGACTTGTCCCAGCTTCTGCCAACCTAGCTGTTTGAAAGCACATAAGAAATGCAAGTAGAAAAATAGGGACCACTTTTGGTGGGAAGGGAACAGCATTCCATGCAGCTTCGGCGTTTAGTCATGACCACAGAGACGTCTTCGGACAGCACTGGCTGTTTGGCTTTGAAGCGGAGATGAGCACCGCCCCTTAGAGTCGGGAACGGCTAGCACATATGTGCGAGGGGAACCTTTATCTTTTTAGAGGCAGATATTTCTCTCTCTGGGCACACTGAGACTATATCTACTGAAAAAAAAACCCTCTGCATTGGTGACAGGAAGGCCAGTAAACCCACTTGGTTCCATTCAGTTGCTCAGACTCCGCCCCGCAAAGGATCATGGGGTCATTAAAAGAGGATGATGATGATATACTTTTTAGCAGAGATTGAAGGTCCTTAGTCTGTGATTTGTTTGCCGCTTTATCGTTGTTCATCCTAAATTATATCTCTCCCTGCTTCTATTTCTATTAATACCACAGACACATTTGTAAACCTCTTTGGACCAGTATGCCCCAGAGAACTGGAAACCAGTATCATCTGTCAGCACGGAAATGTAATTTAGAAAGCTCTACAAAAAGAGACTTTAGTAGAAAAATGTAAACTTTTTCCCCCAGTTGCTCAACCCTGAAATCCGTCTCAATTTTTTTAGCAGCCGTCATGGTCTCCTAATGCTCTTTTTTTCCTTTAAGCCATGCGGATGGACTCTGCAGCTTGGGGCTTTTACCATCTGGCCCAAATTAAAGCCTCCGAATAGTTTCCAGCTAGGAAAACGGAGCTTAGCTTCACTCAAAACCTCCCTTATTTTCTCCTCCTCCTTCCAAATCATTCTTCAATCCCTTTCTTTCATTGTCTCTCTTCTTTGGGCTGAGCGAAGGACATGGCGGCGCTGTGTTTATCCTTCAGAGGGCACCGTTTTGATTTCGGTTGATGGAATTCGGCAGATGCCTTCGAGTCAGTTTCTGACTCCCGGCTGGACATGTCCCTGCAGTTTTCTTGGCAGGATTTGGCAGAAGTGGTTTTACCATTGCCTGCTTCCTAGGGGTGGAGAGAGCGTGATTCGCCCGCGGTCACTCAACGGGCTTGGCGCCTCGAGGTGTGTGGGATTAGAACTCCCGGAGTCTCTCCTGGGTTTTCCTCTCATCCCTAAGCAGCACACCAAACATTTGTTTTAAATTTCTTGTACCTGCAAGAGTTTTCTGTTTCCTCCTCCTGAAATTAGTGGCAATTCACACGCCGTTCGTTGAAAGATCTGAGCGTGATGGAGGAAAGAGGAAATGATCTTGGCCTTAGACAATGGAAGCAAATTGTTGGGAGCAAACGTCTCTTGAATTAGATCCGACACGCATCCGTCAGCAGGTAGAATTCACGCCTCGCTTGGGATCGTCTTCTTAGAAACATTTTCTAAGTCATGTTCCAATGTTGAGAGCTAGTTTCCTATAGGGGATGATGTAAAAACCAGGAGGTGATGAGTTCTAGTTTCACCTTAGGCATGAAAGCCAACTGGGTGACTTTGAGACAATCACCAGGAGATGGTCCTGCGTTAGTCATGAAAGCCAACTGGGAGACTTTGCAGGAGACTGGGAGTTCTAGTCCTTCATTTTGTTAAGCTGTCTAGAACAATAATAAAGCAGTCTTAAAAAAATAAATCTAATAATTTCAACTTTCTTTATTTTTATTTTATTTATTTTATTTTATTAAATTTATACCCCGCCCTTCTCCTAAAAAAGGACCCAGGGCAGCGCACAGGCATCATTAAAAAAACATACAAAATACAAAAGTCCAAAATTTTTAAAAACTAATTAAATAATTCCCTGTGCTAAAAATAATTACGCTCTAAAATTTAAAATTATCCCTATAAAAGATCAGAAACGGGGTTATGCTAGGCCGGCTTGTTGGAATAAATAGGTTTTAAGACGTTGGCGGAAAAGGCGGAGGTCCACGATGGTGCGTAGATCGGGGGGAAGGTCATTCCAGAGGGCAGGGCCCGCCACAGAGAAGGCTCTTCCCCTGGGCACCGCCAACCGGCATTGCCCGGCCGACGGTACCCTGAGAAGGTCCTCTCTGTGGGAGCGGATCGGTCGAAGGGATGTATGGGGCAAGAGGCGGTCGCGAATATAGCTAGGCCCCGAGCCATGGAGCGCTTTGAAGATGGTTGTCAGCACCTTGAAGTGCACCCGAAAGGCCACAGGTAGCCAGTGCAGCTCGCGCAGGAGAGGTGTTATATGGGACTGTCTTGCGGCACCCATAATTACCCGCGCGGCCGCATTCTGGACCAACTGCAACCTTCGAGTGCACCTCAAGGGGAGCCCCATGTAGAGAGCGTTGCAGTAGTCCAACCGAGATGTCACCAATGCCTGAGTGACTGTGCGCAGAGCTCCCCGGTCCATTAAGGGGCGCAACTGGCGTATCAAGCGTACCTGATAAAACGCTCCCCTGGCCACGGCTGACACATGGTCCTCCATGGTCAGCCGGGAATCCAGGAGGACACCCAAGTTGCGCGCCCTCTCCACGGGGGCTAGTTGGACGCCCCCAATGGCCAGTGTTGGACTAATCTGGCTGTACCGGGGTGCTGGAAACCACAGCCACTCGGTCTTGGACGGGTTGAGCCTGAGTTTGTTGCTACCCATCCAGCTTTCCATAGGCATTTATAGTTATTGACTTACCTCCTTGCAGCAAACAGCCTGATTAGCACAAGAAAAAAAAATCTGCCTCTGCCTCCCGGCAATTTGCCCCGTGGAGCAAACAGCAAGTTTCGCTTTCAATTTCTCCCAATCATCCGCTGTTTCAGGCTGCAGGAATTGCTATAGCTTATTGCAGCCTCCTCAACCCTAGTTTGGTGCAAGGAGATAAATTGCTGGGAGGCAGAGACCAAAGGATTGGGTCTGGTGGGTGGGTGGGGTTACATTTAGTGTATAAGACACACCCCAGGTTTTCACCCTCTTTTAGGGGGGAAAAGGTGCGTCTTATACTCTGAAAAATACGGTATATCTGCCACACACAACTCTGCATTGGTGACAGGAAAGGCGTCCAGCCAATAAAACACTCCACTAGCTCCATTCAGTTGCCCAGACTCCACCTCGCAAGGGATTATGGGGTTGTTAAAAGATGATGATGGGGTTGAAAGATTTAATCCCGCCTTCAGAAACAATGCTTAGGATGTCCCGCTAGCGCCCCTAAATTACCCATTTGGCTCGATGAGGAATACGGTGGATTTGTGTAGATGTTCCACAGCAAGGCCTGCCCTTGAGTTGCGAGTCATGTGCCCGGAGCTGCGCACCAGAAAGTACTGGGTGGGGCCAGGAAAAATAAATAAATTAAGCCATATCGTTTACATTTAAATTTAATTTGATTTAAATAGAGTGAAGATGTTGATGCTTTAATTATGCGTTTCACAATCTTCCCGTCTTATTAAAAATTACACCTTGGTAATTACTGTTCGAGGGGGTGCGGAGGTTGCCTCGTAGAGTTTCACATTTATTTAGTTATTTACGTGCTTATTTGGTACCGCTTACATGGCACACGCTACCCAGCAAGGCTCAGAGTGGCTCACAACAAGAACGACACTCAATTAGAATAGAAACCATCATTCTTGCCTCCAGAAGTTGTGAATGCCCCAACCCTGGAAGTCTTTAAAAAGATGTTAGAAAGCCATTTGTCTGAAATGGTATAAGGTTCCTGCCCACGCAGGGGGTTGGATTAGAAGACCTACAAGGTCCCTTCCAACTCTGCTATTGTATTATTTTATCCAGGAGATAGGCTTAAGATACGGAAGGATTTTGACAGACTTGAACATTGGGCGCTATCTAACAAAATGAAATTCATTGGTGGAAAAAGTAAGGTTCTACATGTAGGCAAGAAAAACCAAATGCACAGGTACAGGATAGCTGGTACCTTGCTCAAAATTGAAACTGGCTGTGTTTTTATGTTTAAAAATGCAATGTTTTATAAAAAAAATAGTAGCAACTGCGAGAGGGATCTTGGAATCCTAGTGGACAACCATTTAAATAGGAGCCAGCCGTGGGCAGCAGCTGCCCAAAAAGCCAACACAGTTCTAGCCTGCATCAACAGAGGGATGGAATCAAGATCACGTGAAGTGTTAATACCACTTTATAAGGGCTTGGTACGGCCACACTTGGAATACGGCATTCAGTTTTAGTTGCCACGATGTAGAAAAGATGCGGAGACTCTGGAAAGAGTGCAGAGAAGAGCAACCAAGAGGATGAGGGGACTGGAGGCTAAAACATATGAAGAACGGTTGCAGGATCTGGGTAGGTCTAGTTTAATGAAAAGAAGGACCAGGGGAGACATGATAGCAGTCTTCCAATATCTCAGGGGTGGCCACAAAGAAGAGGGAGTCAAGCTATTCTCCAAGGCACCTGAGGGCAGAATAGATGGAAACTAATCAAGGAGAGAAGCAATTTAGAACTAAGAAATTTCCTGATAGTGAGAACCATTAATCAGTGGAACAACTTGCCTCCACAGCTTGTGAATGCTCCAACACTGGAAGTTTTACTACACGTTTTAAGAAGACGGGCCCACCGGAAATTCAGGAAGGCCAGAAATGGGCCTGTTTCCGGCATCCAGAGGGCCTCCGGAGCCTGGGGAGGGCTAAAACGCCCCCCCCCCCACTTGCTGTAGTGCAGGAGGCCAACTAGCCCACCCCCATCCAGCAACCGGGCAGAGAACCCCTTGCTAAAAGTTTTGAAGCCCACCCCTGGATCTACCCCACCCCTGACTCTCTCTCTCTCTCTCTCTGGCACGGCAGAGATGATAATGCAAAATGCCAGCCAAGTCTCCGATGGCCCTTATGCCATTTGGCACCTGCTGCACTTCACTTAAGCTCTCCTTCATTGATTTTTTTTTTTTTTTTTTTGCTCTCTATGGATCTCCTCTGCTAGCGGTGAGCCCCTCCCCCTCCCCCCAAGACAGGGGAGACTCGCCGGGTGCCAATTATGCTAAAAAGACTTGGGTGGGTTCCAGGTTTGCTTCTCCTAATGGAATATGGATTGCCTTCCCTGCCCACCCCCTGCGTGGCATTCTGAAAGCCACTGCAACGAAGGGGAAGGGTAGTGAACCTCTGGACCGAGATAACCTGTGTTTGGCATCCAGGTTAATACAATACAATACAATAGCAGAGTTGGAAGGGACCTTGGAGGTCTTCTAGTCCAACCCCCTGCCTAGGCAGGAAACCCTACACTACTTCAGACAAATGGTTGTCCTGCCTCTTCTTAAGGACTTGCAGTGTTGGGGCATTCACAACTTCTGGAGGCAACTTCTGTTCCACTGATTAATTGTCCTAACTGTCAGGAAATTTCTCCTCAGTTCTAAGTTGCTTCTCTCCTTGATTAGTTTCCATCTGTTGCTTCCTGTTCTACCCTCAAGTGCTTTGGAGAATAGTTTGATTCCTTCCTTCCTTCCTTCCTTCCTTCCTTCCTTCCTTCCTTCCTTCCTTCCTTCCTTCCTTCCTTCCTTCCTTCCTTCCTTCCATCCATCCATCCATCCATCCATCCATCCATCCATCCATAAACTAGAATAAACAGAGTTGGATGGGACCTTGGAGGTCTTCTAGTCCAGCCCCCTGCATAGGGAGGAAACCCTACACCACTTCAGACAAATGGTTATCCAATCTCTTCTTAAAAACTTCCAGTGTTGGAGCATTCACAACTTCTAGTGGCAAGCTGTTCCACTGATTAATTGTTCTAACAGTCAGGAAATTTCTCCTTAGTTCTAAGTTGCTTCTCTCCTTGATTAGTTTCCACCCATTGCTTCTTGTCCTGCCCTCAGGTGCCTTGGAGAATAGTTTGACTCCCTCTTCCTTGTGACAACCCTCTGAGATATTGGAACACTGCTATCATGTCTCCCGTGGTCCTTCTCTTCATTAAACTAGACATACCCAATTCCTGCAATTGTTCTTCATATGTTTTAGTCTCCAGTCCCCTGATCCTCTTTGTTGCTCTTCTCTGCACTCTTTCTATAGTCTCCACGTCTTTTCTACATCGTGGCAACCAAAATTGAACGCAGCTATTCCAAATGTGGCCTTCCCAAGGCCTTATAAAGTGGTATTAACGCTTTTCTTGGGAAATGTCTGGAGGTATCTTTTATTTTTTGAGATTGCCCTGTTTGATTTCTCCTTTCCCCCTTTGTAGGCTCGTCCAAAGTACCTGAACTGCATTGCGATCAGCTGCTTCTTCCTCGCCAGCAAGACCATTGAGGAAGATGAGGTAAGTCTTCTGCTCGACAGCTTGGTATTGTGACGGCCGCTGCGGTTTGTCGAGGTTGGAGTGAGCGGGAATTTGCTGGGCTTTGGATGTTTGTGGCTGGCTCATGTAGCAAATCAAGGAAGCGTCTCCACTTGGTCTACCTCTGGGGTCCTTGGTGCTTGGTGTGGTCCGCCAGCAGAGCTGGCAGAAAATTCGAACAGTGAGGAGGTCTGGGAGGAACATGGGCCTGTCCTGGAGTCTGGGGAAGGCTCGGATGAGGGCTCTGCAGAGATGGGGCCAGGGCCGTATGCCAGTTATCAGCTGCCTTCAGAGTCAGATATCAGTGAGGCAGACAAACAGCTGGAGCCTGTTCCCAGTGTGCGCATGCGCAGAGTGGCCAGATGAAGGGAACAGCTAAAGAACGGGTTGACTTGGGGGTAAGGCCACAGGTAGACAATGAATGGCTACTCCCAGAGGAAATAAAAGAGGAGCGAAAGGGGAGTGGAGTTTGCAGGAGACCATTCGTTTACTTAATTGGTTCGTGACTCTCCGAGACTCCTTGCCAGGTTTTGCAGAGATCGGCCTGGCAGCTCTCCAAGCCAGATGAGGTCTGTGACTGTAAATCCTCCTTGGAAAGGCTTCGCTGGATGTGAATGAGCAGAATTCACAGTCAATTAATAAAAGGGGTTTTTGTTGGGACAAGGAGTTTACTTCAAGCTCTCGGGAAGCCTCGGTCAGATCAGTGCTCTCTGAGCTTGGTTATTTTTCTTGAAAACCTTTCATTACCCAACTAGGTAGCATCATCAATGTTAAATAACGTGGCCAGTTATAATGTACATAAACATAGAGCAAACCCCACTGCTTCTAGCACTGATGATGTTAGCAAGTTGGCTAATGGAAAATCTAGATAATATCATGGGTGCTATAAGGGAATGGGGATTTTATTTTATTTTATTTTATTTGAACCCACTCCCTTCTAGCACTGATGGTGTTATCTAGTTTGGTAATGAAACGTCTCACCGGGAAGCCCACAATTCAACCCTAAACTTCAAGCATTCTTCACGTCTACCTTTCTTGAGATGGTTGAGGGACCACCTAGGTCCAAGGCCTCATGAGCCCACCCAGAGTTGAACTGGTGTGGCAGGAATGACCTAGGGCAAAATCGGAAGGTTTTGTTGAGGTTTCCAATTACTCTCTCTCCAAAATGTGCAAGTGAGTGAAGGCTGCTTTTTTTCCTAGACCACCCACAGTGCTGTAGGGATTAAAATTGTGGGGGTGGGAGGTCCCGTAGGCTAGGGGTCTCCAACCTTTTTGGCACCAGGGACCGGTTTCATTTTAAAAGAAAATTCTGCGGACCGGTGGGCATGACTTGGCCGGCGTAGAGGGGGAGCGGGGGGGTAGCAGGGGAACAGGAGGCGCCTGCGTGCGCGGGGGGTCAGTCGTCTCACTTGCCCCTCTCAGCCCCCAATGGCGTGAGCAGCCATGCCTGCACTCTCCCATCCACAGCGTGCGCTCTGCCCAGGGGGTTGCCCCTCTTCCCTCCTCCTCCTCTCCGGCCCTGCGGCCCGGTTCCTATGAAGCCATGGACCGGCACCGGTCCACGGACCGGGGGTTGGGGACCCCTGCCGTAGGCTTCAGAAAGAGAACAGAACAGCACAATGGAGATGGTGAAGAGAAGGTTCCCTTAACCCCTCTGATGGCAAACCTTATGTCACGCGTGCCAGAGGTGGCACGCAGAGCTCTCTCTGTGGGCACGTGCACCATCGCCAGCTGCTCTTCTGGTTTCCGGCATGCATATATGCGCCAGCCACATGGTTTTCATGGTCGCTGGAAAAGGGTCTGAAAACACCCCGAAAACCAACCCCAAAACAGCCTCCTGATGTTTGTGTGTGCCAGAAAACGGCCTGATAAACAGGCTGTTTTTTGGCCCTGTTTTCAGGCTGGTTTTCGGGGCGTGTTCAGAGTGCCGGGAAACGGCTCCCAAAACGGCCAAAAAACAGGCATGGGCATGGTGGCCACCTGGTCTTTGTGGGCGCCAGAAAACGGCCTAAAAACGGCCTGAAAAACAGGCTGATTTTTGGGCCCGTTTTCTGGCTGTTTTGGGCGGCATTTTCAGAGCACCAGAAAACGGCTCCCAGAACGGCCCAAAAACAGGCTTGGGCACGCCGGCCATCTGATCTTTGTGGGCACTGGAAAACAGCCAGAAAACGGCCAGAAAAACAGCTTAAAAACAGGCTATTTTTTGGGCCTTTTTTCTGGCTGTTTTCAGACTGGTTTTGGGGGCATTTTCAGAGCATCGGAAAACGGCTCCCAAGACAGCCAAAAAAACAGGCATGGGCATGGCCAGCCACCTGGTCTTTGTGGGCGCCTGAAAACAGACCGAAAATCGGCCAAGCAACCAGGCTGTTTTGAGGGCCATTTTCTCGCTGTTTTCAGGTCATTTTTTGAGGCACTTTCAGGCCGGTTTTCAGAGCGCTAGAAAACAGCCAAAAACAGGCATAGGTGTGTTGGCTAATTATGGGCGCCAGAGTGCCAGAAAATGGCTTAAAACATGACCTGAAAGCAGCGCAAAGAACGGCCTGAAAACTGCCCCCAAAACAGACAAAAAACAGGTGTAGGTGCGCTGGCCAGCTGGTCTTGGGGTTTCTGGTGCTTTGGCGCATGTGGAGACCAGCTGGCTAGCGCGAATGCCTGAAATCCAAAGACGAACTGGCCAGCACGCGCATACACACTGGCCAGCTGGTCTTTGGGTTTCCACCGTGCGTGTGCACACGCACACACTTTCCAGGTTAGACCCTGGGCGCCGAAAAGGTTCGCCATCACTGCCTTAACCTTATCAACTGCTGGCACAGCTAAACCAAATACAAGAATACCTCTCGTATTGCTGCTAATAGGAATACTTGCTTACTGAATCATTTTGACTTTGCTCTTTATGACATGCTGTTTTTTGCATTTATTAAAGATCGGGCCACGATGCCCGGTTTGCTACTTGCAGGAGTCATCATGTTTCTTTTTTAATTAGAACATTTCAACTTTGCTTGTCAGCTGAAATCGGCTTTCGAGCTGCTCCTAAAGACTGGGGGAAATTGAACAGTGGCAAGGCAAATAAACACCTTGTCATCTGCAAGGTACATTTGCTGCCAGATATTATTGTTATTCTTTAATTAAAAAAGAGTTTTGGCCTTAAATATGTCCTCGGAGCAGCTTATAGAGATATTTGGATTAAGGAGGGATTACTAATAATTTGATAAACAGTTTTCTGCGAATTGTAACTGGTAGATGATTTAACCTAATTAATATTCAAGGCAGTAACTCCTAGCTGATTTTAGTTGATTTCCGAAAGCAAGTAAGTACCGTATTTTTCGGAGTATAAGACGCACCTTTTCCCCCTCAAAAGATGATGGGGAGGGCAGAAATGAGCGACAAATGGGCTGTTTTTTGCTCACGTTTGCCCCAGCCCCCAGGAATACTCGATAACAGGAGTCCCCAACCCCCGGTCCGTGGATCGGTGCCGGTCCGTGGTTTGATAGGAACCGGGCCGCAGTGAGCAGCGCAACTCTTAGAAAGGGCGGAGAGGAGGAGGAGGGAGCAGCCCCCTGGGCAGAGTGCGCACCGGAGGCGGGGGAGAGCACAGGTGCGGTCGCTTGTGCCGTTGGGGGCCCGAGAGGAGTGAGTGAGTTGACTTACCCTCCCCTGCGTGCGCATGCGATGCTTGTTCCCCCTCCCCCGCTCCCCTCCCCCCTCGCTCCCCCTCTCTGCCAGCCGAGTCATGGCCACCGGTCCGCGGAATGTTTTTAACATGAAACCTGTCCCTGGTGCCAAAAAGGTTGGGGACCCCTGCTCTATAAGCCGCCTGAAGGCTAACATGCCCATTTTAAACAAAAAATGGGCTGGTTTTTGCTCATTTTGGGGGGAGGAGCCACCCCCAAGGAGCACTCTACAAGCCTAAAAGCTATTCATACCCTTTTTTGGGGGGCTGGGGGGAACGGGGCCGTTTGTGGGAGGTCTGCAGAGCGCAAAACTTTTTCCAAAAAAAATGTGCCTCTTCAAAATCTTGGTGCGTCTTCTACTCCGAAAAAGACAGTATTTGGACAGGAGACCACTAAGAAATCCCAGAACTGGGAAGTAAGAAAAACATAGTGGAATAAAGCAAATGGCTTCAATATTTGTAGAAAGTGAAACCGATTCATACCAAAATTGAATAAACACTTAAGCAGAAGTGTCTCTGTAGGTCATTTAAATGTAATAATTTTATTAGAGTTTACAAAAGATCAAAGGCTAATAAATCCAAGATAAGAAGGGCTGTTGAAGTTATTCTTTCGATTTATTATTTCGATGCTCTCTCTTAATCATTAAGACATCATTTGTAAATGGATTCTGGTGCTTCCCCCCCCCCCCCCCCCCCCCACACACACACATTATACTCTGGCATTTTACAAATCCATATTTAGATTCACAACATCTGTTTCCATATTGATTTTGTAATCTGGCATTTTTTAATACATCCAAATCCATATTCAAATCAGCCTCAGTCGTGTTTTATCCAGTAAAATCCGTTGTTTTTCTATATCCTCTTTTGTGGTATCAGACAATCTATTAAGTATTTCTTAATAGGTAGATATTGAGAGATATCCTGCCTATCCTGCCGATGGCATTGAGAGATATCCTGCCTATCTCTCCAACCCGGAGGGTGTCCTTAGGTTATCATGATGCGATGCCTAAGGACACCCTCCGGGATGGAGAGATAGGCAGGATATCTCTCAATGCCATTTGCAGGGAATCATAAGCAGGTGAAGACATCTGCTTGGGAAGACCCTGAAGCAAATGGGGAGCCACTGTGTGAGACAGAAGGCTGGACTGGATGGGCTGTGGCCTCTTCCAACAAGGCTATTCTTATGTTCTTATGTTAAGGAAGGAAGGAAGGAAGGAAGGATGAGAGGAGCTCATGGAGAACAAGGGTATCCATGGCTACTATTATGGATGCCTAAGGACACCCTCCGGGTTGGAGAGATAGGCAGGATATCTCTCAATGCCATTTGAAGGGAATCATAAGCAGGTGAAGACATCTGCTTGGGAAGACCCTGAAGCAAATGGGGAGCCACTGTGTGAGACAAAAGGCTGGACTGGATGGGCTGTGGCAAGGCTATTCTTATGTTCTTATTTTTTTTAAAAAAATAATAATTTATTTCATATTAAAATATCGGACACGGTGCAACCATCCTGGGGTTAACTCCGCCATACACACTATAACAGCGACAATAAAGGGTCAACATAATAATATACATTATAACAGCAGCGGGAATGGTATATGCCCAACAGTGAAAATATGAAAATATACCTTTAGAAAGAGAGATAATAAAGAAAGTATTTGGATTGCTCTGAATCGGTTAGATTGACGTTAGAATTAAAGCATACAGGAGAGACACAATATCACGATATATGGAATAAATTTTACCCAATGGGTGGAACTGAGAGGTGGAAGTTAGAACAGGAAATAATTAGGATTTGTGGACTAGAAAAGTGTTGTAATATATGTAAATATATATGAGTAGATTGGGTAGAATAATTGCATATAATTAGTAATGCATGAGGAGTATATAGAGTCGAGGACTACCTTTCCTGTTTGAGCAAGGGTTGGACTAGAAGACCTCCAAGGTCCCGTCTAACACTATTACCGTGTTTTAACCCCCAAAATAAGCGCTTGGCCTTATTTTCGGGGAGGTCTTATTATTTTTGAGGTGCAGGGGGCAACGAGCTTGGTCACCTCATGGCTGCTGCTGTGTTGCAATAATTTTGGGGAGGGCTTATTTGAGCGCATGCGCTCAAAAGCCCGATTGGGCATATTATCCAGGGAGGTCTTGTTTTCAGGGAAACTGGCAGGCTGTTATGGCAGTTTAGCAGCGTTTGGAAGGTTGCCAGATTGGGAACGCTTTTTCCTCCGTGGTCCGCGGGGTGTTTTGTGAAGGATGGTCCTCACCCCTGCTTTCTTCTCCGCTTCAATCTTCCAGAAGATTCCAGTGCTGAAGATCTTGGCCAGGGAGAGTTTTTGTGGCTGTTCCCCAGCAGAGATCCGCAGAATGGAGAAGATTATTCTGGATAAGTTGAACTGGGATCTTCACACGGCCACTCCGTTGGACTTCCTCCACATTGTAAATATTTGGGACAAACCCTTATTCTGCTGTTATAAACATGTCTCGGCAGGAGGATGCAGGAAAGAGGGCTGGGGTTGAGTCTCTCATTTGTCCTTCAGGATAGCAAGGGTTAAAAGTGGGCGGGGGGTGGGGAGGCAGCACACATCTTTCTACCAAATTTTAATGTATGGGTTCAAAACTATTTTCATTTCACTTGTACTTTTTGAGGTACAGCCCATTACATCGAGTTGCATTGGTGGAGCATATCTCAAAAATGTCCTCTCTTTGATTTCTTTCTTTCTTTCTTTCTTTCTTTCTTTCTTTCTTTCTTTCTTTCTTTCTTTCTTTCTTTCTTTCTTTCTTTCTTCCTTTTATTTTTTGCCTGCCTGCTTCCTTCCCTTTCTTTCCCTCCCTCTTTCCTTTCCCCCCCCTCTCTCCCTCTTTCTTTTTCTTTCCTTCCGTCCTTCCCTTTATTTTTTCCCTGCCTCCTTTTGTCCTTCTTTCTTTCCCTCCCTCTTTCCTTCTTCCTTTTTTTCCTCTTCCTTCCTTCCTTTTTATTTTTTGCATGCCCGCTTCCTTCTTTTTCTTTCCCTCCCTTTTTTTCTTTTGCTCTTTTTCCCTCCCTCCCTCTCTTTCTTTTTCTTTCCTTCTATCCTTCTCTTTTTTATTTTTTCCCTGCCTCCTTTTGTCCTTCTTTCTTTCCCTCCCTCTTTCCTTTTCTTCCTTTTCTTTCTTTCCTTTCTTCCTTCCTTCCTTCCTTCTTTCTTTCCTTCCTCCCTCCCTCCCTCTTTCTTTCTCACCTATCTTATAACAAAACGACTCTAGGCAGCTGGAAATGACATTCAGAAGAATTCCTCAGTGTAGATACAATGTTCAGAAGACTAGAAATCGTAGGTCATGCTTGAGTTACGACCCACAATGGAGCCAGTCCATTGCAGTCACAACTTGTGATGGTCACAAAACAGATCAGTGAAACACCACAGTTGGGTAAGCGAGCGCCACAGTTGTTAAGCAAGCCAGTTTGCTGTGGGCATGGTTTTGCCAAAAAGTGGAAGTAAACGCCAGCTTTTGGCAAAACCAAACCGCCTCCCCCGGAAGGAAATACCAAGCTCAGCTAGGAGGCGAGTAGTGCAGCGCGTGTGGGGTGGGGGTGGGGAAGGGTGTGTGTGGGATTGTGCGCGCATGCGCATGTGGGAGTGCGCTTTGCATTATGGGGGCCGGCATACAGAAACGCTATCGTACGTGGGCCCTCGCATTTTTTGGCACCCCACAACAGAAAGGTTAGCCATCCCTGAGCTAGAGAGAAAATAAACTTCCGAGGACCATCCCTCCCAATAGCCTGGTGTCAGAAGGAGGGAGAGAAGGTCTGGAGCTTACCTGCAGATCAGAAGGTGGCTTCTTCCCCCAGGTGAGATGCTAAGTAGTTCGCTCTCCTCTTTCTCATCCCATTCCAGTTCCATGCAGTCGCCTTGTCCACCAGGCCTCAACTGCTGACCAGCCTGCCCAAGGTGACTCCGTCCCAGCACGTCGCTTTGCTGACCAAGCACTTACTGCATTGCCTAGCCTGCTACCAGCTCCTTCAGTTCAAGGGCTCCATGTTGGCCCTGGCCATCGTGAGCCTGGAAGTGGAGAAGCTGATCCCTGATTGGCTGGCGCTCATCATTGAGCTGCTCCACAAGGCACAGGTAGGACCAGACCAGACCGTTGACCTTTAGGTGTAAAGGGGGAGCTTTAAATCTTGATGCTGTCTTGGGATTTTGGAACATAACGATGAACGGTTGCAGGAACTGGGCATGGCTAGTCTAGTGAAGAGAAGGACCATGGGAGACAGGATAGCAGCCTTCCAATATTTGAGGGGCTGCCATAGAGAGGAGGGGAGGGTCAAGCTATTCTCCAAGGCACCTGAAGGCCAGACAAGGAACAACGGATGGAAACTGAACCAAGGAGAGGTTCATCCTAGCAACAAGGAGGAATCTTTCCGACAGGGAGAACAATCAACCAATGTCACAAGTGAACACCATGCCATTTTTGGTGACACGCCAAGATTTCCGGACCTCTGGGTGTTGTTCTCGGGAAGCCCCTGAAGCGGCTGGGGGTGGGAAGAGCGGAACTGGGCTGCACAAGAGGTGGGTGCATGCACACAGCTGCGCTGCATGTTGAGTAGCCCTGGTTCCGAATAGGCCATGGCCCAGTAGTGGGCTGGGGCCCCCAGGACTACATGACCTCCAAGATCCCTTCCCATGCTTCCAATCCCAAAAGTAACCACTTATAACAGAGGTGTCAAACTCACATCATGGCGTCATCCTGTGATGTATCAGCACTTCTCCCCCCGCCTCCTTTGCTAAACTGGGCGGGGGCGTGGTTAGCATGTGATTTATCTGTTGTGGCCCACCAGCGGACAGCCAAGCTGGCAGCAGTTTGGACAGTGAGGAGGTTGGGGAGGAACCTGGGCCTGACCTGGAGTCTGGGGAAGACTCTGAGGAGGGCTCTGTGTCGGAGGCAGAGTGGGGGCCAGGGCCCTCTGACAGTTATCAGCTGCCTTCGGAGTCAGACATCAGTGAGGCAGAGGAACAGCTGGAGCCTGTTCCCATGTGTGCATGTGCATAGTGGCCAGACGAAGGGAACGGCTAAAGAACAGGGGTCGACTTGGGAGTAAGGCCACAGGTGGGCGGTGAATGCCCCCTCCCAGAGGGAATAAAAGAGGAGCGAAAGGGGAGTGGAGTTTGCAGGAGACCATTAATTCATTCCTGCATTCTTGCCAAGTTATTGACAGCCCTGACTTAAAAGGTGGAGCTCTCGCCTCCCAGTCAGGAGGTTGTGAGTTCAATCCTAGGTGTAGAGGCAGATGTAGGGTCTCCTGCTTGGGCATGGGGTTGGACTCGATGACCAGCAAGGTCCCTTCCAACTCCGTTAATCTGTGAAAAATAATTATTTTGACTCTCTTTTCTTTCTTCCCCACCATCCAGATGGACAGCTCCCAGCTGATCCACTGCCGGGAGTTGGTATCCAAGCACCTTTCCACCCTGCAGCCTCCTCTGCTGCCCAACTCGGTCTACGTCTACAGCCCCCTCAAGCACAACCTGGTGACTTGCCCCGCGGGAGCCTTCCGGTTCCACGCCCCCGCGGTCCCGCTCTCCGATTTGCGGGACCACGGCAATAGCCAGCCGGGAGTGCCAGCCAAAGGATCCGCTTTGCTCTGCCGCCACCGGCTGCCCGCTCCCGGCAGGTGCAAGCCCGCGACGGCCAAGCGCAAAGTGGAAGAGATGGAGGTGGACGACTTCTACGACGGGATCAAGCGGCTGTACAATGAAGAGAGCTCGCCGGATGGCGCGGACGGCAAGGTCGACCTTGCGTGGCAAGGAGGCAGCGTTTCGCCCTGCCCTCCATTGCAGCCGGTGTCGGTCATGTAGTCCAGTGTCCCTCAAACTCCAGCAACTCGGGAAGATGCGTGGACTTCAACTCCCAGAATTCCCCAGCCGGGGAATTCTGGGAGTTGAAGTCCACGCATCTTCAAGTTGCTTAGGTTGAGAAACGCTGGTATAGTCCTACGTCTTCATGCTTCTTCGGCGGAAAGGCTGTTTGTGCAACGTCAGGCAAGCCCATTGGCCTTTTGGGCTGATGGAAGGAAGGCCGTACCTTAACAGGGTTAAGCAGAAGGGAGCTAACTATCCTTTTTTAAAAAAACAACAACAACAATATCTTCCTCCTTTCCCCCTAGTTTTCCTTTGGCGGCTAATGATAGTTTTAACAATGTTCTCAAAAGTTCAACTCTTGATTTTAAGTCCTTTAAAAAAAAAAAAAACCCCCAAAAACCAACCAAAAAAAATAATAATAGTAGCAAAAAATTCGTTTCTGTATTGTGGTTCGTTTTCCACCGTTTCGACCGACTGTTGTGTATTTGTAATCTCTCAATGTTTCAAAAGAATTGACACGGAGCGTGCCGAATGCTTTTCAGATTTCCGGCTGTGTTCTTCCCCCTCCTTTTCCCAAATCTCCTTCCTTTTTTTCTAAAGCAGGGGTCTTCAACCTTTGCAACTTTAAGTCTGAAGGACTTCAGCTCCCAGAGTTCTCCAGCCAGCAAAGCTGGCTGGAGAACTCTGGGAGCTGACGTCCTTCAGACTTAAAGTTGCAAAGGTTGGAAACTCCTGTTCTAAAGGACTCCCTTCGCCTCACTTCTTTTAAAAAACAATTTTCCAAATGGTATGACTTCCTAGATATGGTGGTGTTTGTTTTTTCGTTTGGTCTTTTTTTTTTTTTTGCACTTTTATTATGGGGAAGATTCCCTTAATTAATCTTCCACGGACAAAAGAGATCTAAACGCCTTCTCTTTTTGACCAGTTCTCTTATACCACCTTTGGCTTTTTTTTTTTTTTCAACTGTGGTAGCTCCAACGAAAAACTTGCTTTTAAAATTAAGATTTTAATTTTTAACGAGAGAGGAAAAAAAAAAAAGAATCTTTGTATAATAACTCTGTCCTATTTCGTAGGAAGTAAAAATGGAGACTCAAGAAAACGGGTGCTGTGTGTTTGGTTTGAAAAGCTGCACAACGACGATGATTTTAATTTTATAGACCTCTACAGCTGCTGCTGTTGGGACTGACCAAACCGGAATATAGCACCTTTCTTCTTGGTGTTTTTATAGTTTTGTGCATCAAATGCAAAAAAAATAATAATAATACAACAAAACGAAACCAATGGTGGGCATTGAAAGCACCTGTGTGTCCTTAGGGCCATTTTTTTGTAGCTTTGTGTATAAATGATCTTAGATCTCCCCTTTCCTTATGTTTTCTCCCTGTCCTTTTTATGTTTGTGTAAATTTACAACTTTTAAGACAGGGACAAAAAAGAAGAAGAAGAAAAAAGACTTGTAAAGATCTTTCTGTTTCAATTCTAAATGCACTGCTTCTTGGAATAGCCCTCTTCAAAAGGATCGCCTTGATTTTAAAGCTCTCTTCACAGTCCCCACCCGGTGGAAGGTGCTGTGTTCGCCCGTCTCGATGGAGAAAGGCTTCGGGGTAGCAATAAACACAAATACGTTGTCCTTCAGGTTCTGAGTCTTGGATTTCTTTGAAAGGGTTCACGGCAGGAGAAAAGTCTGAATGAATGGAACGAATGAGTATGCTCCGTTTTGCCAAAGGTTTAATAAAGACAGGGTTGAAATCAACGTAACCTTTGCTACTGGTTCGGTACCAATGTGAGCGTGCGCCACCCAGTGGTGAGTATCAGCTGCAGCTACTGCCGGTTTACTCAGGGATGCGCAGCGTGCACGGCAATGATGGGTTACAACCGGTAGGCCCCAGTACAGGCGTACTGGTGCCTGCCGGGAGCACCAGATCCCGTTCCAGTACAGTGCTCCAGAGGGCCCACTCTCCTGCGTTCCTTACCGGTATTTAAGCTCTTTGGCACATAGGCACATGTGCAATGCTCCGCCAAGCAGCTGGAGCATCGCAGGAGGTAAGGACGCATGTGTGCGCTGCATGCACACGCCCACGTGCTGCGCGAGTTCATGTGGACACTGGGCCCCGTTGCACCGTACCAGTTGCAATGGGATCCAGAACCCACAACTACTAGTGCATGCACATGCGCAGTGCAGTATTTTTTTTAAAAAAAAACCAGTTTGGGGGCGTGGTAGGCTGAATTTATACTTACTCGGCTGAACCAGTAGAAACCCACCTCTGGCGCTGCGTATGACCTTTCTCACATGCGCAGAGTATCAAAAACACATCCGGGCAGGTGGGCGGAGCCTGCTACCGAGTGCGGCTGCAAAGGTAAGTGTATAGCAAGGGGGGCGGGGGTGATCCGGTGTGCCACGTGATGTATATCCTGCTTTCTAGCTAATACAAATTGCGCGTCACAGCTGATTGTCAGGAATAGCAGTTCAGCTGAGCTGGTAGCATTTTTCCTACCGCTACAGGTGAACCGGTCCGAACCGGTAGCATTTCACCCCTCGTTTAAGGCAGCTTCCGTTGCTTGCTTCAGGGTTCTCCAAACTTCTAAGACTTCTGGACGTCCAACTCACAAACTCCTCAGCCAGCCAAAATTGGAAGACTCCCAGGGTGGATTTGATTTAAATCAACTCGATTTAAATCCTAATGTTTTAAAGAGCAACTGTCCCCCAATGGCTCCTCCTCTGACCCTCTTGATACACCGACAGCCCCGACATTGCAGAATATACGGCCTCATGCTACATCACTAAGCTCCATTTCATGCTGAATAAACTACATTATAATGTATCTTAAATAGAAAACTGTTCTGACTCCCTCCTTTCACAAGATAATTAACTAGATGGACTGCTACTTGGCAGCTTGCCTGAACTAGACTGAAAGATTACACGACACAGTTCTCCGACTCTAGCTTCTCTGTTGTTTCCTGCAAACCTATTCTTCACAGAGGATTTCTTTTAAAGCCTCTTGGGAAGGGCCAGGCAATTAGGCAGCTGATAACTGATGGCGTCATTCTGCTAATTGCCTCCTCTCAATCCTTAGCCTGACATCCGGGACAAACTGGGTTTCCTCCTCTAGAGCTGACTCATAGGACTCCTCACTAGAGGAATCCATCAGCAGCTCACCCGGAGCCGGCTGGGCCACAACAGAAAACTAGATGGACTTTTATTCCAAAAGCATTTCATTAAAATAAATTTGATTTAAAAAAATATCAGATTTAAATTTTTTAAAAAAAAATCTGAGGAATTCTGGGAATTGAAGTCCGCACGTCTTCGAAGTTGCCAAGGTTGGAGAGCCCTGCTATAGAAGACAATAGACCACAACAGCTGCTGCCATCCTGCCCTTCACCCCCCCCCCCCTTGCTTCATCCAGAATGCGATCTGCAGACCGAGCACTTACAGCAGGAAGCCGGCCAAGGCCCACCCACCCCCATGAGCTGCTCCAGAATAATAAAAAAAAAGGGTAGTTTAGCTCAGGGGTCTCCGACCAATTAAGTCTGGGAGCTGAAGTCCTTCAGACTTAAAGTTGCAAAGGTTGGAGACCCCTGGTTTAGCTGACCCCCCTGGGCCCTCCTGGGGGCTGGGGAGGGCAAAAATGAGCCATTTTTTGCTCATTTCTGAACCCCCAGGCCCCAGAAGCATGCTATAAGCCTAAAGGTTATGCATGCCCCTTTTGGTCAAAAACGGGGGTTTTGAAAAAACAAATTGGCCATTTTGAGCTTTTAGCCCCCAGGAGCACTCTACAAGCCTCCTAACGGCTATGCATGCCCTCTTTTTGACAAAAAACGGCCATTTTTGGGAAGTCTTACAGAGTGCAAAAACTTTTTTTTAATATTTGCCTCTTCAAGATCTTGGTGGGTATTACACTCTGGTGCGTCTTATACTCAGAAAAATACAGTAATTGCTGCTACAGCATGGAGTTTGGAAGATATCGGCCTGGCAGCTCTCCAAGCCTGATCAAGGTCTGTAGTGGTGAAATCTCAGGAAAGACTGTTGGCCGGAACTTTGCTGGAGAGGAATTCCTTTTAACCTAAATAAAAGAGGTTTTATCGGAAGGAGGGGACGGCTTCATGATCTTGGGAGGCCTCGGTCAGAACAGGTCTGAGCTCTGAGCTTGTCAATTTGGTCATCGTCACCGTTCAATGTGGCATCGCATAAAAATCGCCCGGTAGGAATAAGCTCTGGACTTTCACTGTTGCAGAAACGTCTTTAAACATCATCGGAAAAGTGTATTTCATATCAAGGCAATAAGACATAAGGTGAACATCGGCGTGTGGCAAAAATGCACATCTTTCCAGACACAAATCTAACGGATTTAGAAAATGGCGATCCCAGTAAACTGAGCCATAAAACAACATTAACACATCATTGCTCCCCATTCATCCTGATAACAGCAACAGCTAAGTTGATCACTTTTTACTCCCTGAAATGGTGATTATTTATATTAAAAATAAGATTATCTAGTACCTTCCAGATAACTGGGGACAAACCGTAAAGCATTATTTCCCCCTAGAGGTGGAGCTTTCTCCTCACAATCAGGAGGTTGTGAGTTCAATCCTAGGTAGAGGCAGATGGAGGTGTCTCCTGGGGTTGGACTAGATCAATGGTAGTCAACCTGGTCCCTACCGCCCACTAGTGGCGCGTTCCAGCTTTCATGGTGGGCGGTAGGGGTTTTGTCCGATACTGAAGCACTTTTCTTTTTTAAAAAATTTAACTGACTTCCCCACTTTATAAATCCCCATTACTGTGGAACCGGTGGGCAGTTAGAAAATTTTACTACTAACAGAGATACAAAAGTGGGCGGTAGGTATAAAAAGGTTGACTACCCCTGGATTGGATGACCTGCAAGGTCCCTTCCAACTCTGTAAATTTTTAAGAGTCATTAGGTCTGATTTAACCAATTGAATGGAGAAACTAAAAGCTATGGAGCTTTGAGCTTCAAAGCATTGTAACACACAAAAAAGAGACATTTCACACTCCATGGGATGCCACTGCTTTCGCTTAATGTCACTCCTGTCGACATTCCCAAGACAGTAGAAATCCCGTTGCATCACATTTCTTCCTTTCAAGGTTCCAGTTAAGAATTGTACCTTCTTTTTCCAAGATAATTGCAGCCACAATGCAGAAAGTTCAATTTTTCTTCCAATAGTGAAAGCCTCCTCTCCCAACCCCAAGTCGGGCACCGGACATGGGTGCAAAACCTTGCCTTCCCGGCTTCCTCTACCTTCTCCGGGATCCTCTTTGGCATCTTCAACTTGTGCATGCATTGTTTTCCTGCTCTTGATGCCCAAGGGATTTGGAATCGAGGTGGGAGGGAGTCCTCTAGTCCAACCCTCTGCTCAAGCAGGAGACCCTATACCCATGGATGCGATTGAACATTTTTAGCACCCAGTTCCCTGCACGGTTGCTGGGTGGGCGTGGCCATGGGGGCCGTGGCCTTCTCAGCCTCCTGCACCATGGCGAGAGTGTGTGTGTTTTCAACCCCCCCTCCCAGATTTCAGAGGCTTTTCTCGAGCCTCCAGGAGGGTGAAAACAGCCTCCCACGGGCTCCGAAGGCCAGAAACTGGCCCATTTCCAGATTTCTGGAAGGCCCGCTTTTCATCCTCCCCAGCCTCTGGTGGTTTTTCTCGAGCCTCCGGGAGGGTGAAAACAGCCTCCCATGGGCTCTGGAGACGAGAAACTGGCTGCTTCTGGACTTCCTGGAGGCCCGTTTTTCACCCTCGCAGAGCCTCTGCATGATGAACGGGCTGCGTGGAGACTCTGGGAGGGGAGGGCCAGCCAGTCCTTCCATCTACTGGTTCGGCGAGCCAGGTGCAAAATTAGCATCAGGTTCGGCCGAACCAGTTCGAACCGGCTGAATCCCACCTCTGCCTATACTCTTTCAGACAAGTGGTTGCCCAGTCTTTTCCTAAATTCCTCCAGTGATGAAGCACCGGGCAGCCCTCCCTAGTCTGTCTGTAACATTAGTGAACCAAGGGAGTCATCTTCTGGAATTGTGCAAGTGTGCAGCAGAGTGCCTTTGTGTACATCCTGTCTGGTTTATTCCTGGACTGCATCTTATACTGTATTTGCGGTTTTGTTTACTGGATTTTGTATCTTCCCTGGTTTGCATTTTGATTTCCATCCCGATTTCCAGGACTGATTTTTTTTTTCTGCTGTTAAGAATCAGATCGGGTTTTGTGCAGGATTCTGCACGCCCTGAAAAATAAATAAATAGAATAAACCACGACCCAAACAATTCTGAAAATGAATCATACTCTGCCCCCACCCCCTCCCAAGAGTCACTCTTCAGGGATCCCACTAATACAGCTGAGCCAGGGTTGACATACCTCCTGCAAGAGATATAATTTACACACCAGGATATAAAGTGAACAGATTTACAATCTAGGTTTTAACACTGAAAAAATGTGGGAGACAATCCATTATGGTTCTGGCCAAGAATTTCTATCCCGTCAAATCAGGGGTGAAATCCAGCAGGTTCTGACAGGTTCTGGAGAACTGGTAGCGGAAATTTTGAGTAGTTCGGAGAACCGGTAGCGGAAATTTTGAATAGTTCGGAGAACTGGTAGTGGAAATTTTGAGTAGTTCGGAGAACCGGTAGCGGAAATTTTGAGTAGTTCGGAGAACCGGTAGCGGAAATTTTGAATAGTTCGGAGAACCGGTAGTGGAAATTTTGAGTAGTTCGGAGAACCGGTAGCTGAAATTTTGAGTAGTTCGGAGAACCGGTAGTGGAAATTTTGAGTAGTTTGGAGAACCAGTAGTGGAAATTTTGAGTAGTTCGGAGAACCGGTAGCGGAAATTTTGAATAGTTTGGAGAACCGGTAGCGGAAATTTTGAGTAGTTCGGAGAACCGGTAGCGGAAATTTTGAGTAGTTCGGAGAACCGGTAGTGGAAATTTTGAGTAGTTCGGAGAACCGGTAGCGGAAATTTTGAGTAGTTCGGAGAACCGGTAACGGAAATTTTGAGTAGTTCGGAGAACCAGCAGTGGAAATTTTGAGTAGTTTGGAGACCCGGCAAATGCACCAGAGCACCTTCCCCTGGAATGGGGTGGGAATGGAGATTTTGCAGTATCCTTCCCCTGCCATGCCCACCAAGCCACACCATGCCCATCAAGCCACGCCCACAGAACCGGTAGTAAGGTTTTTTAAGGAGAAGGGCGGGGTATAAATTTAAATAAATTTAAATAAAGTTAAATTAAAAAAATTGAATTTCACCACTGCGTCACATGTATTTTCAGGTTTGATCATTCTCACAGTAAGTCGGCCTGTTGTGTGACCTGACATTTCACAACCCCTCTGTTGCTTCTGACCCAAACTGTTTGTACAGTCCACAAAGAACTGCGGGGATTCACCCAACCTTGGACAGGTGTGCTTAATGTTGACCCAGCATCATTGCTGTGATTTTTCACTGCGTTTTATTGCCACTTGTTTTTAATGTTTTGACTTCATTGGAACTGCTTGGATAGAGTTTGCCTTGAAAAATATCAGTCATGACAGCAACAAAAAAACGGACTGTCGACTTCTAGGGCACTTTAGGCCTCGGGGGACGAAGATCATGGAGTGTTTCAACTACCAAATTCCTCGCTTGTTGATCCGGAAAACAGAGGAATGGTGAACTGTGTCCCATCTCTAACGATTCAATGCCAGCAAGTTGAGGAAAACAATCATTAATCAGGTTGAACTCATTAGAGCAGGGGTCTCCAACCTTTGCAACTTTAAGTCTGAAGGACTTTAGCTCCCAGACTTCTCCAGCCAGCTTTGCTGGCTGGAGAAGTCTGGGAGCTGAAGTCCTTCAGACTTAAAGTTGCAAAGGTTGGAGACCCCTGTATCAGAGAATATTCTCCTTTCCACATAGGATTCTGAACTTGTTTTCAGGAGATGTTTACTGTGTTTTTAAGTTGAAAGGGATGAACTTTTAAAGCGGAACAGAACAAATCCCCGAGGGATGCAAAAGTCAGAATCATCAACAATTCCTCGAGTACCAAAGGTAAACAATGACTTCCTAATAGGCCATTACCGATCGTCCTCAACTTCTAACCATTCCCGTAGTGACTGTTTGAAGCGACAACCGTGCCGAGAAAAGTGATCTATGGCCCGTTTTCATACCACCCTTGCCGCATCCCCATGGTCGTGTGATCAAAAATTGGGACGCTTGGCAACTGGCATGGACTTATGACTGTTCTGGGGTCCTATGATCACCTTTTGTAACCTCCTCAGCCTGGTTTCCGACCAGGAAAGCCCACGGGGGAAATCCAGATCTGCTTAACAACCACAGGATTTACTTAACTCATTTAACCACTGCCTTGCAAAGCAGTGGAGATTTGGGGCTCTGTTGTGGTTGTACGTATATTGAGGACTAGTTGTTCACCAGACAGCAAAGAGACGAGCAATATTCCTAGGAATTTCCCAAAGCTATGTGTTGGGGCTTGCTAGCGGTCAGCAGAGCTGGCAGGAGATTGAGGAAGAACATGGGCCAGTCCTGGAGTCTGGGGAAGGCTCTGATGAGGGCTCTGCCTCGGAGGCAGGGATGGGGGTCGTCTGACAGTTATCATCTGCCTTCGGAGTCAGACGTCAGTGAGGCAGACAAACAGCTGGAGCCTGTCCCAGTGTGCGCATGTGCAGAGTTGTCAGATGAGGGAACAGCTAAGGAGCAAGGGCCGCCTTGGGAGTAAGGCCACAGGTGGACGATGAATGGCCCCTCCCATAGGGAATAAAAGAGGAGCAAAAGGGGAGTGGAGTTTGCAGGAGACAAGTTCGCTTCATTGGTTCGTGACTCTCCGAGACTCCTTGCCAGGTTTTGCAGAGATCGGCCTGGCAGCTCTCCAAGCCAGATAAGGTCTGTGACTGTAAATCCTCCCTGAAAAGACTTTGCTGGATGTGAATGAGCAGAATTCATAGTCAATTAATAAAAAGGGTTTTCTGTCAGGACAAGGAGTCTGCTTCGTAATTTGGGGAAGCCTAGGTCATAACACTATGGTGGTCAGGTAAGTAAAAGAAGTCAAACGATTTAAACTGGGTTAAAAATAGGGTGTAATCCAAAATGGTGGCTCCATCCTTACGTTTGATGTCTGAGTCTCCATAGGCCAGGGGTTGGCAACCTTATAGATTCAAAGAGCCACAAAGGTCCTAACCAGAAGCCCCTCGTTCAATTCTGGAACTGAGCAGAAGTCATCAGTCTCCTCCTAGCATGACGTCCTTTTTTCTCTGCTGACCAGAAGTTGGTTCTCCCCACCATAGAGTCTCCTCCTAGTGCGGCGTCCTTTTTCCACTACCTGTCCTATCCGAAAGCCCTATCAATTGTGGAGCCGACCAACGACAGGGAGCCGCAGCACAGGGATGAAAGAGCCACATGCGGCTCCAGAGCCGCAGGTTGCCGGATCCCTGCCATAGGCTAAGGAGTGTTGTGAAGACAAAACTTTAGGAACTTGGGACGAATTCATATGGCTTTCAAAGCGACTAGGATTATAGTCCCTCAGAATGAACTAATGCTGAGTGCTAGATTTGGTCTAACACCTCAGCAAGATACTTCAGCAGTATCTGGAGTTTGCATATAAGCACACGCAACCTTCTGACATGCCTAGACACACGCACGCACGCACACACACACAGGTCCACTTCAGGAGTCCTTTCTCCTTGCATCGGAACCTAGAAAGTTCCTCAGTGCAACAAACTACAATGGCGCCCAAGTTCTCTGTGCCCCCCCCTCTTCTGCCTCAGCAGTCTGGGCAGCGGGAAATGTCTGAATGCGGACGGAGACTTGTCAAAGACGTGAATGCAAAGAGACCCAACCAGTTAATTGTCAAAGACCACAAAGGCAGAGGTGGTGGAAGAAATGATGAGGTAACTCGTCACCCAACTGGGGACAGGGGGTGACTCTGGTGGTTCTTCTAATGCGCTTATAGTCCATTAGGAGGAGAAAAGTGGAACTTGGCAAGGTGACTGACAGCTACATAAAGAAGAAGCTACAGAAAAAGAGAGAAGAAAAGGAAAAAGGTTCAGAATACAAAGAAAGGAAAAAGTAACGTAACAGAAAAATAAGCGAGTTGCTGTTTGCCTTCCAAAGGAAAAAGTGCGAATGAAGACATGAGAAATGGGATGATATAGTCAAGTCTAGCAACTGGGACCTGCATGCTTAAAAAAGCACCTTTAATATTTTTAAAAATAACTGAAGGTGACAAACATATCTGTCTTCCTTCTACTATTTTTCCAGAACCTTCACCTTGTGAGCTGAATTGGGTGGAGAGAGTGACTGGCCTCCGTGCCTAAGGTGGGACTAGAACTCACCATCGCCTGGTGACTGGCCCAAAAACACCCAGCTGCCTTTCATGCCTAAGGCGGGACTAGAATTCACTGTCTCCTGCTTTCTAACTGGGTGCCTTAACCACAATTTTAGATTTTTTAATTCCTGTGCGCTGCCCTGAGTCCCATTTTGGGAGATAGGGCAGGATAGAAATCTAATAAATTTAGAATTTAGACCAGGGGTGTCAAACTCAATTTCATTGAGGGCCGCATCGGGGTTGTGTTTGACCTTGGGGGCCCGGATGGGCGTGGCCAGCTTGACGTTACTCTGATCGGCAGCGCCTGTGGTGGCCCGAGTGCTTTGCCAGTGGAAACAGGCTCCTGAGTTCCATTTTGAGCTGGGATGGCCTCCTGCAGCCCTCTGCCAGCAAAAACAGAGCTTGGGTGGGCTGCGCGTGCCCCCTGGCCCCCATTTTTGGTTGCGATGGCCTCCTGCAGCCCTCTCCCAGCTAAAATGGAGCTCCATTTTCGCAGGCAGAGGACTGCAGGAGGACATCGCGGCTGAAAACAGGGCGTGGGAGGACCGCATGCAGCCCTCTCGAGCTCCATTTTAGCTGGCAGAGGGCTGCAGGAGGCAATCCCAGCTGAAAACGGGGCCTGGGAGGACCACCCTCTCGAGCTCCGTTTTCGCTGGCAAAGGCACTATAGGCTGGTCGTTTCCTGTTTCCATGGCAGCCCAGGTCCAGATCTAAGCACCCTGCGGGCCAGATCTGGCCCCCAGGCCTTGAGTTTGACACCCCTGCACAAGACCAAATGGTCTACTACTACTGAAACTTTCACCCCCAAAGAAACTAAAGCCAGCGAACTGATAATTTTCTCCCAGGATATTTTATATTTCTGTTCTGTATTTGATATGGTTTCCCATAAAGGACAGGGGAAATAAATGGCTATTCCTACAAGCGGGAGACAAACTGGGCTGCCACTATCTCAACAGCCCTTCTGGCTGCCTGTAGCCTTTCGGGTGCGCTTCAAGATGTTGATTACCATCTTTAAAGCGCTCCATGGCTCGGGGCCTAGTTATATGCGAGACCGTCTCCTGTCCCATACATCCCTTCGTCCGATACGCTCCCACAGAGAGGGTCTTCTCCGGGTGCCGTCAGCCGGGCAATGCCGGTTGGCGACGCCCAGGAGAAGGGCCTTCTCTGTGGCGGGCCTTACCCTCTGGAACGACCTACCCCCCGATTTACGCACTACCTCGGACCTCCGCCTATTCCGCCAGCGTTTAAAAACGCATCTGTTTCAGCAAGCCACCTTAGGGTAAATCCACCTGATAAACGACTGAGGGTTAGATATACAAATTTTTTATTAGAGGGTTTTAAACTATATTTTAGCGCAGGAGTATTTAATTTAATAAGGTTTTAGGATGTTTTATATATTTTTGTACTGTATATTGTGTTTTTTAAATGCCTGTGCGCCGCCGTGGGTCCTATTGAAGTTAGGTGCGGGATACAAAATATTTTGGCTCTTGAGGTTGAGGAAATTCATAGGTTCCAAACTAGACTTGAACATACATGCCCAGCACATGAAAACACACAAAGCAGAATGCTTGAACCTTGCCAGAATGTTGTTCCTTGAACAAAGGAGCAAAGGATGCTATGTGAAATCTGTAAACTATCAGAAAAACAGAGCGAAACAAAAAACGGCTGTGCGTTTTCAAAGAAATATGGGAAAAAATAAATGTAAAACCCATCAGTTATTTTGTTGACAGGCTCCCTCCCCATTCCCAACCCATACAAATACTGGATAATGAATCAAAAAATCAAAACATTCTTTTTCTTTTTTTTTAAAGGCACATACACACAAAATAATGTTAATTACTTGGTTGGGGTTTCTCTCTCTCTCTCTTTAAATGTATTTTCTCCTTCCCACTTTCGATGTTCCGGCTCTTGGGAAGCAGACATTTAAGAACATATACAAAAAGCCCCATCTTCTTCAAATGCAGAAAATTCCCAGCATTAGTGTATTTTGAAAAAATGAAGACTTTTTTTTTTTTACACTTTGATAACAAAAGTCTAATGGACAGATACATAACATATATTAGTCACGGTCAATTGGTTACAGATTCATTCTGGTCAAAACAGGATATTTTCAAAATAGAAAGTTAATAAACAAGCTAGGTAGGCCTACAAAGTTTTAAGGCCGTCGTGTAAACTTAAAAAGAACACCCCACCAAAATAGAAGTATACAAACAATATATTCCTACTGTTGTTCAGTTTTATTTTTTTCCAATCAGCTGGGAGAGAGAGGTAAAACTTCACATAAGTTTCAAAAACACGCTGCAAAGCTCCAGCTAGACAGTTATAGACAGATTTTGTAATTTTGTCGTGATTTTGATTCCATTTTTTGAGGCAAAGTTCTAGTGAAACAATACAACTCCGAAGAATGGTAAGTCACACATGCAATTCACATGTTCGGAAACAGCAGAAGCTCACCAAGTACACCAAAGTTTGCAATATGTAGTATTTACTAGCAGATCTCCAACCAGTTGGGAGAAACGTCTTGGATCTAAGATTTTACTGAAGCAATCTGGTCCATGTTGAAGCTACTTCAAGTCCCAGAACTCCTGTCTACCTCAATGAATTCTGGGGATTTGAAAAAGATGCATTCTAGATGGTACTTTAAGTTGAGGAATCGTATTTTTGAATGTGTTATGCCCACTTCATTCAAGCAATTAGCCCTTGAAGCTGGGGAATTCCCAGGTGATGTTCCATTATCTCAACGCCCATCTTTTTTTTCTTGCTGATTTGTCTATTTGTTTAAAGGTAAAAGGTAAAGGTTCCCATCACACATATGTGCTAGTCGTTCCTGACTCTAGGGGGCGGTGCTCATATGTTTCAAAGCCGAAGAGCCAGCACTATCCCAAGACGTCTCCGTGGTCATGTGGCCGGCATTGCTAAACGCTGAAGGCTCACGGAACGCTGTTCCCTTCCCACCAAAGGTGGTTCCTATTTTTCTATTTGCATTTTTTACATGCTTTCGAACTGCTAAGTTGGCAGAAGCTGGGACAAGTAACGGGAGCTCACTCCGTTACGCGGTGCTAGGGATTCGAACCGCCGACCTCTAATTCTGTCATTATCCAATAACCTAGTATGTTTCAAGGGTTGTTTATCGGAAAACTGAATTAACAGACCCATGCTAAACCCCTTTAAGGGATTCCCCACTATAAGGCAAATACTTTAGGTTAAACCACGAAAGGATGAAGTTGCAATGGCTCTAGATGGGATTATCTCTGAACCAACTGAAATTCAGGCAATAACTGAAATATACTGGATTTATTTCAAAATTGGAAAGTTTATGGCATGGGGAACCTACCAGGGCAAGGGTCACCAACTTTTCGGACCTCAGGGATGCCGTGGGCCGCTAATATGAATTAGTAATGGGATGGGGTCCTTCAGGCACTTAGCTTGGCCACCTGTTAGCGGAAAGAAACGCCTGGGGTCAACCCTAGTTTTCCTGTCCGTTGCAGCTAGGAATCTCAATACAATAGCAGAGTTGGAAGGGACCTTGTAGGTCTTCTAGTCCAGCCCCCTGCGTGGGCAGGAACCTTATACCATTTCAGACAAATGGCTATCTAACATCTTCTTAAAGACTTCCAGGGTTGGGGCATTCACAACTTCTGGAGGCAAGCTGTTCCAGAGGTTAATTGTTCTAACTGTCAGGAAATTTCTCCTTAGTTCTAAGTTGCTTCTCTCCTTGATTAGTTTCCACGCATTGCTCCTTGTCCTGCCCCCAGGTGCCTTGGAGAATAGTTTGACTCCCTCTTCTTTGTGGCACCCTCTGAGATATCGGAACACTGCTATCATGTCTCCCCTGGTCCTTCTCTTCATCAAACTAGACATACCCAGCTCCTGCAACCGTTCTTCATATGTTTTAGTCTCCAGTCCCCTAATCATCTTGGTTGCTCTTCTCTGCACTCTTTCCAGAGTCTCCACGTCTTTTCTACATCGTGGTGACCAAAACTGTATGCAGTATTCCAAGTGTGGCCTTACCAAGGCACTATACAGTGACATTAACACTTCACGTGATCTAGATTCTATCCCTCTGTTTATTCAGCCTAGAACTGTGTTGGCTTTTTTGGCAGCTGCTGCACACTGCTGGCTCATATTTAAATGGTTGTCCACTAGGATTCCAAGATCCCTCTCACAGTTGCTACTATTGAACAAGGTACCACCTATATTGTACCTGTGCATTTTGTTTTTCTTGCCTAAATGTAGAACCTTACTTTTTTCACAATTGAATTTCATTTTGTTCAAGTTTGTCTAGATCCTTCTGTATCTTAAGTCTATCTTCTGGAGTGTTGGCTATTCCTGCCAGCTTGGTGTCGTCTGCAAATTTGATGAGTTCCCCATTTATCCCCTCATCCAAATCATTGATGAAGATGTTAAAGAGTACTGGACCTAAAACAAAGCCTTGTGGGACTCCACTGCATACTTCCTTCCATGTAGATGCAGTTCCATTGAGGACTACATGTTGAGTGCGGTTGGTCAGCCAGTTGCGAATCCATCTGATGGTGATGTTGTCTAACCCACATTTTTCTACTTTATCTAATAGTAGGTTATGGTCTACTTTATCAAATGCCTTACTGAAGTCCATAATGAAATCTCAAATAATGAATGTTTGTCTTGTAGCCACCCTGGGCGCTACCCTGTTTTCCCGAAAATAAGACCTCCCTGGAAAATAAGCCCAATCAGGCTTTTGAGTGCATGCGCTAAAATAAGATGTCCCCTGAAAATAATCCCTCTTAATAATCCCGCTTATTTCAGGGGTCAAAATAAAATAAGACCCTGTTTTATTTTTGGGGAAACACAGTAGATCGGCTCCCTGCCAACTCTTGTCATTCGAGGAGCCTGGCTAAAGTTTCGCGCACCGCTCACTGAAGCGCCAGGAAGGGAGGAAGGAAGGGGTGGAGCTACTAAATAGACAGCCAAGCTAAGAGCCTGAAGGACTCTATCCTGTCAGCGAATGGGAGCAATTGCCTCGGCGGGCAGTAGTTAGAGGATCCCTGATTTAGTGCAATATAAAAAATACAAAGATTTTTCTGTGGACCACCAAACTTTTCTCGCGGACCCCCAGTGGTCCATTGACCCCCAGTTGGTGACCGCTGTACCAGGGTAAGCATAGGTAATGGGGAATGAAGTAGACCAGATCCATTTGCTACTGTATGAATTTGGTGTGCTGTTGTTTTTATTCCCCCACTGAAATCTATGGGACTTTTTTGTGTGCTCGAGCTGTGCATGCGCTCTCCAAGCGGCTGAAATCCCATCCGCTCCCGGAGTGGAGTCAATGCGTTTCCGTCTCAGTTAGAAATGCTTGTTTATCCTGGCGAAAAGAAGCCGCCACTCAGTTCGAATCATACTCCTTATGCCGGTAAGCTCCCTCCAAAAAAACAGCAAACTTTTCTTCTCGAGCTGTACTTACATGCAGAGTGAAAGCACATCCCAAAAGTGGTGAGGAGACACATTATTCTGTGCACAGCCAAGGGTTACTGTGAAGAAAGGCATAGATAGATGCAGAGAGGCAAAGCAAGTGCAGGAGTCAACGAGCTACATATAGCCCAGAGAGGCGCCGTAAAGCAGGACGTTGTTATTGAGTTCCCTGATCAGCAAAGGGTTAAAAATAAGTAATACAGCCTCCCCATTTTCTATCGTTTACTGCAGCGGTCCCCGACCTTTCCAGTTCTGCGGACTGGTAGCAGCGGTGGGGGAAGAGGGGATGGTTTCGTGCACGTGGCTGCGGCTTACACAAACGGAGCTTTGTGCGTTCATCCGCTGTTTGTGTGACCTGGTTCCCAACAGGCTGTGAACCAGTACCAGTACTGGCTGGGGACCCCTGATTTATTGGGGATGGAACGAGGGCTGCAAATCCGGTGTACATAGGGCATTTGCATCGTGTTTACTTCCACCAACCTTCCTGTAGGGCATTTACACCCTTTGGGCTGGTGCAATTTCAAGATAATGGGGAGGAAAGACGTTTAACTTTTCTAACAAAGTTTATTTTGCACTGTGTCTAAACCGGGGGTTGGCAACTTGGGGCTCTGGAGCCGCATGTGGCTCTTTCATCCCTCTGCTGCGGCTCCCTGCTGCCTGTTGGCGCCACAATTGATAAGAGCGTTTGGTTAGGACAGGCCGGGCTAGGAGGAGACTCTATGGTGGTGGTGGGGGATCCGGACTTCCAATCGGGAGGGGGAAAAGGACGCTGCGCAATCTGCTTTTAACCAGATTGTTCACTGAGCAAACTGTGTTACTAGCATGGGGAAATCTCTGACCAGGGAATTATTTTTATTTTATTTTATTTATTTTTCATATTTATATCCCGCGCCCATCTCCCACAAAGGGACCCGGGGCGGCTTGTATTCCATAATACAAGCAGCCCTCGAATTACAACAGTTCATTTAGCGACCAGAAGTTACAACGGCACTGAAAAAGGTGGCTTATGAACATTTTCCACACTTCAAGACCGCTGCGGCATCTCCATTTGACTCATTGAACACATCCCCCCTGACTGCTAAGAAGGAAGTCACGGAAGACTGGCTAGGCCGTTAAATTCCCCACACAGGCGGAAAGTACATCTTTAGCCAACGGTTGTCTACAACTCCCCCCCCCCCCCCCCAAAAGCAGTGTACACGTGCATTGGGCTGTAACAAAAGCTCCACAAAACTAAGCAGGAGGAGAACAGATTCAGCAGGCACGGAGGCCAATGGAAAGTAGGACACCAGACAGACACGGCTCGCAGCAGCACACCATAACAAAGCACTCAAGCGCCAGAAAATTGCACAAAAGGCGTTAAGCGGGGCAAGATTTGGAAACTGGCTCCAGTTTTCAAGTTTGGGAAAAGTTAATGTCTACCAGCAGAGGGAGGGAGGGAGGTAGATAGATAGATAGATACAGTGGTACCTCGGTTCACGAACTTAATTCGTGAACTGACTCTGGTCGCGAACCGAATTGGTCGTGAACCGAGGCACAGTTTCCCACAGGGTTTAATGTAAATCCGGTTAATCTGTTCTGATCTTTTTTTTGGTTTTTGAAGCACAAAAAATATGAAACAAATTACAATACACATTAGTACAGTATTGTACAGTACTGTATGTGCTTAAAAGCATAACAAAAATCAAAAAAAGTCACTGAAAGTACTCACAGTGTACTTTTTTCTGTGTCTCCTTCTCTCCACGATCTTCCTACAGGAAGTCACAACCATGTGACAGCCAGGAAATAGCATTAAAATGGCCGCGGCTCCTGTTCGTGAACCGAAGCGGAGTTCGTGAACCGGAGCATATTTTGATGAACTTTTCTGTTTGTGAACCGAGTTGTTCGTGAACAGAAGCGTTCGTGAACCGAGGTACCACTGTAGATAGATAGATATTAATGGAGTTGGAAGGGACCTTCCGGTGGCCGCTACTGCCCGGTTCGCTCAAGGATGCACCGCCCTCCTCCCCCGCACGCTTGATGCGCAGCACAACCAAGATTGCTCTGCGCATGCGCAGAAGGCAAAAACAAGATGAGAGAGAGAACCATTTTGGGGGCGTGGCAGGCCTGGGTCGCTGCCAGTTGCCAGGAACCCAGGATGCCAAGTTACTACCGGTTTGCCGAACGAGTCCAAACCTGTAGAACCCACCTCTGTTTGTAGGTCATCTAGTCCAACCTCCCCTGCCCAAGCATTGTTTCTGACAGATGGCAGTCCAGTCTCTTCTTGAAAGCTTCCAGTGGTGAAGCTCCCACAACCTCTGAAGGCAACCTCTGCTCCACTGGTTGATTGTCCTCACTGTCAGAAAGTTCCTCCTTATTTTTAGGTTGAATCTCTCCTTGATCCATTTCCATCCATGATTCCTTGTCTGGCCTTCAGGTGCTTTGGAAAATAGCTTGACCCCTTCCTCCTCTCTGTGGCAGCCCCTCAGATGTTGGAAAGCCGGTATCCTGTCTCCCCTGGTCCTTCTCTTCACTAGACGAGCCATGACCAGTTCCTGCAACCGTTCATCATAATAGCTGTTTCATCTCTAGCTTGGTGTTCCTCAACCTTGGCCACTTTTAGCTGTACGCACCTCAACTCCCAGAATCCTGCAGCTAGCCAGCTTGGCTGGGCAATTCTGGGAGTGAGAATCCCTACAGTTTAAAGTTACCAATTTTGAGGAACACACTCTACGCTCTATCTCAGTGATGGCTAATCTGTTTGTGCACGCATGCCCGCACCCATAATGCAATGAGTGTATACCACCCAACCCCCTCCATGCGCTGCCCCGTTGTAGGCCTATCAGGACTCCCTGCAGCCTCCTGGGACCAAAAATGGGCCACGGAGGGCTCTCACCCCACCCATGATGCCCGGCGCAAAGTGTGCGTCTCACGCGGGTACCCCACCCCTCAGTTAGTTAATTCTTTCAGACACTCTTTGATTTTGCAAAATTTAGAGTTCCAGCGTCTTATTGCAAGGAGTTACTTGACGCCCTATTGTTCCCTTAGGTCGGTGTTTTTCCCCACCTGAGCTATTTTAAGACGTGTGGACTTCAACTCCCAGAATACCTCAGCCAGCATTCTGGGAAGTCGAAGTCCACCCCCATCTTAAAACGGCTCAGGTTGGGAATCGTGCCTTAGATGAAGAAGCCAAAATGGAATCAATCATCAATCAAACCCAAAAAAATATTGCAGATCTGCATTGGATATAGGTTGCATTCGTTAGTTTTATGACCTCCCCACAGCTGTTTGGTTAAGAAGAAAAAAATTAACCCGTTGGGCTGTAAAAGCAGGAAAATGCAAAAGTATTATGCCAGTGGAAAGCCATGCAAAATAGAAAATAACATGCAACAAGTCCCTAGTTTTTCTGTCACCTCCTGGAAGAAGCATTTGATTGGATAGGACAGAAGTTCCCAAACTTGGCAACTTTAAGACTTGTGGACTTCAACTCCCAGAATTCTCAGCATAGCTGGCTGGAGAATTCTGGGAGTTGAAGTCCACAAGTCTTAAAGTTGCCAAGTTTGGGAACCTCTGGGATAGGGCTTTATTAAAGCAGAGCACAATAGTATAGCTTTCATGTAAGGTAGAAAAGTCCTCATTGTTCCACAGATGGGATTAAGACAAAGAAATGAATGTATGGGTTGGGTATTTTTTTGTACACCTCCGGGCTGATGGTCATTGAAATGTTTCAGAAGCATGCAAGCCTAATTGGTTTTCAGAAGAAAGAAATTTGTTTTCTTCCTTGCTGAAAATCCCAGTACAAAGCCTAAGCAAAGTCAGAGATACCGATCTTGGATGGTTGCACGGATTCATGGATGGAGCTACTATTCAAAGATCTGAGCCTGGGAACTCAAGGTTGGGTCTCAAGGAGATTCGTGGCAACCAAAATGAATGCACCAGTAAGACTCCAAGCAATGGTCTGCCTAACGTTTTCCTGCCATGCTGCCATGGGACATCAGGATGATTTTCTTACTAGGTATTTGCACTCTGGCTTTATTTAGAATAGAATAACAGAGTTGGAAAGGACCTTGGAGGTCTTCTAGTCCAACCCCCTGCTTAGTCAGGAAACCCTACACCACTTCAGAGAAATGGTTACCCAGCATCTTCTTCAAAACTTCCAGTGTTGGCACATTCACAACCTCTGGAGGCAAGTTGTTAATTGTTCTAACTGTCAAGAGATTTCTCCTTAGTTCTAAGTTGCTTCTCTCCTTGATTAGTTTCTACCCATTGCTTCTTGTCCTGCCCTCAGGTGCCTTGGAGAATAGCTTGAGTCCTCTTCTTTGTGGCAACCCCTGAGATATTGGAAGACTGCTATCATGTCTCCCCTGGTCCTCCTTTTCATTAAACTAGACCTACCCAGTTCCTGCAATTGTTCTTCATATGTTTTAGCCTCCAGTCTCCTAATCCTCTTTGCTGCTCTTCTCTACATTCTTTCTGGAGTCTCCACATCTTTTTAAATATCATGGCGGCGAAAACTGGATGCCGTATTCCAAGTGTGGCCTTACCCAGGCCTTATAAAGTGGTATTAACACTTCACGTGATCTTGATTCTATCCCTCTGTTTATGCAGCCTAGAATTTTAGAATTCCTCAATGAGAGAACGCAACTTGGCAACCCAACTGAATTTAGCCTGATCGTATTTTTCTCCAGAGAAGCAAGAAAACATTTGTAATTGAAAATTATCCTGGAGAGGAGTAGTTCTAGAGAAAACCTGCAATCCATCCATGATAGATCTCTGCAATATCTTGGAGGCTTTTGGAAGGACATAATTCATGCAGTTATTCCAAGACTGGAATTATTTTTATGTGTTGCTAGCTTTTGGAATTTTTTGCTGGCACCCCCCCCCCCCAAAAAAAAGGCCAAGGCAAATATAACTACAATAATAATACAATAGCAGAGTTGGAAGGGACCTTGGAGGTCATCTAGTCCAACTCCCTGCCTAGGCAGGAAACCCTAGACCAGAGGTTCCCAAACCTGGCAACTTTAAGACTTGTGGACTTCAACTCCTATGCTGGCTGGAGAATTCTGGGAGTTGAAGTCTACAAGTCTTAAAAGTTGCCAAGTTTGGGAACCTCTACCCTAGACCATTCCAGACAAATGGCTATCCAACATCTTTTTGAAGACGTGTAGTGTTGGAGCATTCACAACTTCTGGAGTGATGGCTGTCCTAAATGATGGCTGTCCTAAAAATATGACCCTTATTGAGAAAAATGTCGACAAACCGAAGCCGTGGAAGACTATGGCATGCCTAAAATCCCAAGGAGAACGAATACATTTCTTGATCTTGAAGAAATTCAAGGCACAATCAAATTTGTAAAATGCGAGTGGTTTTTAATGGGAATTAAAAATTAAGGCTCATGCAATCCTTCATATGTGAACTCAGAAGACAATCCCATCGACTTCAATGGGACTCCCAGATAAATTTGTTGCTTTCCGTTAAAATATTAGGCTAGTCAAGGATGTGGTTTTGATCCTTCCTGCTCAATAGGTTGCGGCAAGTCTGCCATTGTAAGGTATTCATCGGCCACCGTGTTTCATTCAAGAGGATCTCTGTTGACCCAGGGATCAACAGGGAAGTCTCCCATGGATGCACAGCTAGATTTTGACTTACAACCATTCATTTAGTGACTGTTCAACGCTACAACAGCACTGAAAAAGTGACTTATGACCATTTTTCTATTAGGACCATTGTAGCATCCCTGTGATCATGTGATCAAATTTCAGATGCTCGGCCACTGGTTCATATCTATGACCGATCTATGACCGACGCGGTGTCCCAAAGGTTCAGTGTTGACAAGCAAAGTCAATGGGGAAAACCAGATTCACTTAGCAACCGGGTTAGTGACTTAACAACTGCCGTGATTCACTTAACCACTGTGGCATGAAAGGTTGTAAAAAGAGGGGCAAAACTCACTTAACAACTCTCTCGCTTAGCAACAGGAATTTTGGAATCCACGGTGGTCGTAAGTCGAGGACTACCTGTATGTCCAAAGAACCTCAATATGGTGATCACAACCGTTGATTGAAGCCCTGTTATCTCTTTATGAGAATCAGGATGGACATTAAAAAAATGGACAGGGGCTCCGATCGTACGGTTGTGGCTGTTTTCTTGGGTTTTTTTTGACTCCCTCCCTGCTGATACTCCTGAACCTAAGGGACCCAAATTCATGAACTATTTGGTTTTTATCCTTTCACCTATTTTAAAGAACATCACCATTGCTGGTCTTCGGAGGAGGAAGAGGGAGGAGAGAGGAGAAGAAGGAGAGGAAGAGGAGGAAGGAAGGGGAAGAAGAGGAGGAGGAATGGGAAGGAGGAGGAGGAGAGGAGGAGGAGAGGAAGATGGGGAAGGAAGGAGGAGGAGGAGGAGAAGGAAGAAGAGGAGAAAAAGGAGAAGAGGTGGAAGAAGTAGGAATTAGTGGAAGAAGAGGAGGAGGAAGGAGAAGAAGATGAGGAAAGAAGAAGAAGAGGAGAAGGAAGGAGAAGAAGAGAAAAAGAAGAAGTAGGAAGACGTAGAAGAGAAAGGAAGAGGAGGAGGAGGAAGAAGGAAGGAAGGAGAGAGGAGAAGTAGAGTAGGAGGTGGAGGAAGGAGAAGAGGAAGAAGAAGAGGAGGAGAAGGAGAAAAATAATAGGTGGTGGAGGAGGAGGAGGAGAAGAGGAGGAGGAACGAGGGGAAGAAGAAAGAGGAGGAGAAGGAGAAGAAGATGGGGAAGGAAGGAAAAGAAGAGGAGGGGAAGGAAGGAGAAGAAGAGAAAAAGGAGCAGAAGAGGAGGAGGAAGAAGTAGAAGAGGAAGAGGAGGAGAAGGAAGGAAAGAAGGAAGACAAAGAGGAGGAGGAGGCCTCTGGCTTCACCCACCGCCCCCTTAATACTAACACTGATCAGAAGGATTCCTGTTGAAAAGAAAAAGAAACAAAATGGCCGAAACACAGGGGACTGCAGGAACATCCTTTGACTTGGCAGCCTTTATGTGAAGCTTGAACTGCAAATTAAAAAACAAACACGAAAACAGAAACGTTAGAAATAATCGCAACTCAAAAGGAGGGGGAAATAAAGGGAGGGGAACAACGGTGGGCTGAGGGGGGGGGGAGAGGAAGGAGGAAGGAAGAGTTGGCACTTGTTTCTCGCTCCATGGCGGAGACCCAGGCAAAGGAATTCTCACAGGACGTAAAATAAAAGGAAGCAAAAACGAACAAGAAAAAACCCCCACAGAAATCATCCCCTGGGAGGAAAGAAAGAAATCTCGTGTAAAGCAGGGGTCCCCAACCTTTGCAACTTTAAGTCTGAAGGACTTCAGCTCCCAGGGAGCTGAGGTCCTTCAGACTTAAAGTCACAAAGGTTGGAGACCCCTGGGAGCTGAGGTCCTCCAGACTTAAAGTTGCAAAGGTTGGAGACCCCTGGGAGCTGAGGTCCTTCAGACTTAAAGTTGCAAAGGTTGGAGACCCCTGGGAGCTGAGGTCCTTCAGACTTAAAGTTGCAAAGGTTGGAGACCCCTTGGAGCTGAGGTCCTCCAGACTTAAAGTTGCAAAGGTTGGAGAGCCCTGGGAGCTGAGGTCCTTCAGACTTAAAGTTGCAAAGGTTGGAGACCCCTGGGAGCTGAGGTCCTTCAGACTTAAAGTTGCAAAGGTTGGAGACCCCTGGGAGCTGAGGTCCTTCAGACTTAAAGTTGCAAAGGTTGGAGACCCCTTGGAGCTGAGGTCCTCCAGACTTAAAGTTGCAAAGGTTGGAGACCCCTGGGAGCTGAGGTCCTTCAGACTTAAAGTTGCAAAGGTTGGAGACCCCTTGGAGCTGAGGTCCTCCAGACTTAAAGTTGCAAAGGTTGGAGAGCCCTGGGAGCTGAGGTCCTTCAGACTTAAAGTTGCAAAGGTTGGAGACCCCTGGGAGCTGAGGTCCTCCAGACTTAAAGTTGAAAAGGTTGGAGACCTCTGGGAGCTGAGGTCCTTCAGACTTAAAAGTTGCAAAGGTTGGAGACCCCCGGGAGCTGAGGTCCTCCAGACTTAAAGTTGCAAAGATTGGAGACCCCTGGGAGCTGAGGTCCTTCAGACTTACCCCTGGGAGCTGAGGTCCTTCAGACTTAAAGTTGCAAAGGTTGGAGACCCCTGGGAGCTGAGGTCCTTCAGACTTAAAGTTTCAAAGGTTGGAAACACCTGGGAGCTGAGGTCCTTCAGACTTAAAGTTTCAAAGGTTGGAGACCCCTGGGAGCTGAAGTCCTTCAGACTTAAAGTTGCAAAGGTTGGGGACCCCTGGTGTAAAGGATAAAAAAACCGCAAGCCAAGTTTGCCAGCTGTGGACCGAGCAACACTTTTCTCCGAGAAGTGAGACTGTCCAAAATCAGAGTGGTTTTGATTGACGGAGAATCAGCCTTGCAGAGTTGAAACTCAAAAAAACCCCCAACCCCCAGATGCTTCCAACCGAACGAGAGCCAAACGGATTGGCGGTCTGGATTTCACCGCTCGATTTTCCCCAGGGCATTAAACCAGCGATGGGGGAAAAAAGGCTCAAGTGCCAAAAACACGTGCCCATACCCATTATTTAACGCCCCCCACCCCGTGCCTCTGTGCATGCGCACGTGACAACCCCCGCTGCCCCCCCTGCATGTGCACATGGCTTTCTTGGAGCCTGGGGAGGGCGAAAACAGCCTCCCCTGCCCCCCCCCGAGGCTGGGAACGGCCTGTTTTCCGACTTCCGGTGGGCCCGGTAGGTCTGTTTGTAACCCTCCCCAGGCTCCAGAGTCTTTCTAGTATCCTGGAGAGGGCAAACAACCACCTAATGTGGAAAACAGAAGTCCGTTCCTGAACTTCGGGTTTGTGCGTTGGGCGGTTTTTCGCCCTCCAGAGGCTTCCGGGAAGCCTCTGGTGGGCGAGAAACGGCCGAAAACCAAGCCCAAAAATCAGCTGGCCAGCATGTGTGCTGGAGCTGACAGGGCAATGTCTCGCGTGCCCTCAGAAATGGCTCCGAATGCCACCTGTGGCATGCGTGCCATACATTCGCCGTCACAGCATTAAACCCTCAGGGAGGTTGGCTTTGTTTTAAACCAGGGGTCTCCAACCTTTGCAACTTTAAGTCTGAAGGACTTCAGCTTTGCTGGCTGGAGAATTCTGGGAGCTGAAGTCCTTCAGACTTAAAGTTGCAAAGGTTGGAGACCCCTGGTTTAAACGGACAGCACCAAAATGTTTATGGCTCATGGAGTTATCCAGAGCCAGCCAAATGAGATTATTTTCAACCATTGGTACTTAAAGTGCAGTCTGATGTCCAAAACTAGGTCAGCTGAAGGCAGCTTTCTATGTCCCTCTAAAAATTCTCAGAGGTTTTTCCCAACTGTGCTCCAGGGAGCGATTTAACTTGACTCCCTACCACGCAAAAACCATTTTGCCTTTGCTGTATTCTGGTGAAGGTAAAGGTTCCCCTCTCACATATGTGCTAGTCGTTCCTGACTCTAGGGGGCGGTGCTCGTCTCCGTTTCAAAGCCGAAGAGCCAGTGCTGTCCGAAGAGGTCTCCGTGGTCAGGTGGTTAGCATGACTAAATGCCGAAGGTGCACGGAACGCTGTGACCTTCCCACCAAAGGTGTTCCCTATTTTTCTACTTGCATTTTTACATGCTTTCAAACTGCCAGGTTGGCAAAAGCTGGGACAAATAACGGGAGCTCACTCCGTTACGCGGTGATTCGAACCACCAAACTGCCGACCTTTCTGATCGACAAGCTCAGCAACTTAGCCACTGAGTCACCGCACATAAATGACCATAAATTGAATGCAGTATTCCCTCAGATCTTTTGAACACAACTTTCGACATATCAACACACCTATATGGGAATTTCCCTATTTTGCAAGAATGCAAAAAGCTAAGACAGATAATATAAGTCCACGCAGACCCTGGACTTTAAACTGGAACTTAGAAAGCATTAATCAGTTTAACTGGCAAATAGGAAGTCCTGTTGGATCGAAAGCACTTGAGCAAAGGAGATTAAATAACACTGGAGAACTCAGCCAACTGGATGTGATGGAAATAATTTTTAGCTAAGCACTGAATTGGATACGCTACATCATTTCCCATGTTAAACAAAAGCTGCTGTATTTTAAATCACGGCTAAACAATATATATTGCAATCTCTTTTACAGTAGCTAGAAAATACAACTTTCCCAGGGTTGTAACAGGAACCCTCTTCCTGATATTTTTGAATGCCTGGATGTATGTTGTGGCCCAGCAGTGGCTAGTGGAGCTGGTAGCAGAGTGAGGCAGTGAGGAGGTTGGGGAGGAACATGGGCCAGTCCTGGAGGCTGGGGAAGGCTCGGACGAGGGCTCTGCATCAGAGGTAGAAATGGAGCCGAGGCCATCTGGCAGTGATCAGATGCCTATGGAGCTAGATAGCAGTGAGGTAGAGGAACAGCTGGAGCCTGTTCCCAGTGTGCGCCTAGAAAGAGTGCAGAGAAGAGCAACCAAGAGGATTAGAGGACTGGAGACTAAAATATATGAAGAACGGTTGCAGGAACTGGGTGTGTCTAGTTTAATGAAAAGAAGGACTAGGGGAGACATGATAGCAGTCTTCCAATATCTCAGGGGTTGCCACAAAGAAGAGGGAGTCAAACTATTCTCCAAGGCACCTGAGGGCAGAACAAGAAGCAATGGGTGGAAACTAACCAAGGAGAGAAGCAACTTAGAACTAAGGAGAAATTTCCTGACAGAACAATTCATCAGTGGAACAGAAATTGCCTCCAGAAGTTGTGAATGCCCCAAAACTGGAAGTCTTTAAGAAGATGTTGGATAGCCATTTGTCTGAAACGGTATAAGGTTCCTGCCTAGGCAGGGGCTTGGACTAGAAGACCTCCAAGGTCCCTTCCAACTCTGCTATTGTATTGCCTGTTTTGATGCCCATGTAGACGATGTTTTAAATTGCTGCTTAGCAGGGCGCTTATGTCGGCGCACAAGCAAATTTAAATGTGTTGAATATGGTCAACACAAATTGAGTTGTATGCGTGCGTGAACTCCTCTCTCCATTTGTAAACTGCAATGCGAGGTTACAACCACATGAGGGAACTCCATGAATACAAAAGAAACTGTACCTGCAATTTGGGTTTTACGGACTTGCAAGATGTTGAAAAAACTTCTCATTTTGTTTTTAAAAATCATACCTTTTATTGTTGCAGGGGGGGAAAAAATCTTACAATGGGGTAATAATACAATTATTTGCTCTGGTAGCCTCCACTTCCTAGTTGCAGTACGGGACTGTCCCTGGGTAGGACTGCAGCCCAAGTGGAAGGGTCAGAATTATTTCCTTGTCTTTCCCAATTCAGGTTCCCAAACACTTTTCTTGGTAGAAAGAACCAATACTACCGTATTTTTCAGAACATAAGACGCACCAGAGTATAAGACGCACCAAGATTTTGAGGAGGCAAATTTTTAAAAAAAGGTTTTTTTTGCACTGTGGACCTCCCAAAAATGGCCCGTTTTTTGTGAAAATGGGCCCTTTTGTCAAAAAAAGGGCATGCATAGCCTTTAGAAGGCTTATAGAGTGCTCCTGGGGGCGGCAAAATTGGGCAAAAATATGGTCCATTTTCTGCTCATTTCTGCCCTCCCCAGCTCCCAGCAGCACTCTGGAAGCCTACTAAAGGCTCTGCACAGCCATTTTGGTGAAGGGGGAGGGTTTCGGGAGACCAAAAATGCTGTATTCAGTGTATAAGACGCACACAGATTTTCAGCCTCTTTTTTGAGGGAAAAAGGTGCGTCTTATACGCCAAAAAATACGGTAGATTCCACAAGACGAGGAATCATGAACGAACACATAATTAATTTATGCAAATGGTCTCCCTAGTGCTTCAAGAAGGATTTGCGTTCCCCAGCGAGAATCCACTTCCATGATCTACGATAATGAAAAAGTGCTCAGTTAAAACGTTTTCAAGCTCAAAACGTTATTAAGTTTTATTTGCAAACTGGACTGAGCCCCGAAAGAGTCCTTCACAACGGCATAAAACAAGGACGCGTTTTCAGTGCACAGTCAAACAAGGAAACAGTGATGCAGATCGAAGACTTGGATCAAAGCAAATTATTTTTCTTTTGAAAAAGGGATGGCCCTCTTTGAAAAGGGCACTGCGGTGGAGTGTCAGGTGTGTAAATGGACTTCCAACTTCCAGGATCACCAAAACTGTGTCAGCTCATGAGATGTGGAAAATTACAAGAGGAAAAAGTGTTAGCTTTGATAGCTAGCTAGCTGGATACCCGTGCTTCGCGACGAAACTATGTGATTGGACCATGCAGGAGAAATTTGGTTCACAATCTTTCAGCTCAGTGGCGGTCGGGGATTGAAACACATACGGGAATATCAGTCCCGCTGTGTTGAGCCCAGAAGCAGTTCCTTAGGTGAAAGGCATTATCATTTTGCTGAGGTACCGATGTTTAGTACTGTAAGGAGCCCCAGACTGCTCCTGAGTGAAGGAGTGGAACGTCTGCCAGTTTGAACTGAGGTAACGGAATGTGAGGCAACTGGCAGTTGGAACAGAGTTCTTTTCAGGTGGGGAGGGGGAGTAGAACTCCTTAGCATCAGAATGTGTTAGTTACTGTATAAGAAATACTAATGATCTGATGGTCATTTTGAAAAATCCTTTCTTAGCAAGCAACTAGAAGCCAAGAGGAACATGCGTGCCAAATTTCTTTCAAGTTTGTAGGCTTTACGGGGAAGTTGGATAGAATGAGAAGTCAAAATAACGTGTTACAAGAAGGTAGTGGAAACCACTTTCATAATATTACCAAGAATGCAAGTATGAAGCCACAGGGAGTCAAACTTCATACTGAAGTCTTAGTGAAGAGCTGCTGTGACTCCACAAATCCTAGAAAGCAATATCCAGAGGGGGGAAATCCTCCAATTTTAAAAACCAGAGCACTGCTGGAATGCTAACATTCTTTCACGACTTCAGTTTTAATCTATTAAGCAATTCTCCTTCATATATCTCAGTGAACAGAATGGATATTGGAGTTTTCTCATGCCCTTCCATTAGTTTCAGTGGGTTCTGCAAACAAGAGTTTTTGGATAGACTGTATGCACACTGGATGGACTGTACACACACTGTTAAAAAAAGGTTCCCCTCGCACATATGTGCTAGTCATTCCCAACTCTAGGTGGCGGTGCTCATCTGTTTCAAAGCTGAAGTGCCAGCGCTGAAGAGCCAGCGCTTTCCGAAGACGTCTCTGTGGTCATGTGCCAAAGACGCATGGAGTGCTGTTACCTTCCCACCAAAGGTGGTCCCTATTTTTTTACATGCTTTCGAACTGCTAGGTTGGCCGAAGCTGGGGCTCGCTCCATTACACAGCACTAGGGATTCGAACTGCCGACCTTTCTGATCGACAAGCTCAGCATCTTAGCCACTGAGCCACTGTTAGCAATGGGGGGGGGGGGGGAGATGGCATTGAGAACAGACTAAAAGGGTCCGTATTGAAATGAGCTACTGGAGTTTCCTTGACATCATTCTCCAGATGTCCGGGAAATGAAAGAAATTGGTCACCCACCACACTAGGTGTTGCTCACAATGGTTGGGATGTCTAGAAGTCGCAAACGCAGCGTAGGCTGAAATCACGCAAAATTGCGGCAATGATTATTCAGGCTGAAACGATCTCCTGCGTTAAATTCTTTATTTGCAAATAGGACTGAATCTGGGGTTTCCCCATAAATACATCAACCGAAAACATAATCGATGAGAATCAGAGATAATGTTTTTATCGATTATTCTGAACCTCGCTGGAAACGTTCCAGCCCCGTTCGGCCCATACCGGCGGGTGTGGCAATTCCAAAGGTGTTGTTTTTTGTTTTTTTTGCACACCCCACGGTCTGTGCACATACACACACAAACATGCACAGCTGCTTCTTTGTGAAACAGTGCCATCAAAGAATCCTTCATTTGAACACAATCATAAATCTAACAAAGGTAGAACTTCACACCCGTTTTTGCACACTGCTCCAGGGTGTACGTTTTGCACACGGCCATTGGCATGCAGCCGTTATCAAAAATAGAATCCTTCATTTAAAAATGGTTTAATATTCACGTCTACACATTCATGGCTGCTCCTTAGGAAAGTAGAGCTTTATCACAGTGGCTATCAATGCACATTTCGTTTTGCTCCTTGTAGAGGAGGGGTCTCCAACCTTTGCAACTTTAAGTCTGAAGGACTTCAGCTCCCAGAATTCTCCAGCCAGCAAAGCTGGCTGGAGAATTCTGGGAGCTGAAGTCCTTCAGACTTAAAGTTGCAAAGGTTGGAGACCCCTGTTGTAGAGTTTGCAATTTTGAAAGGCTCCTTAGCGGCAGAGCGCGGTCTATCGCAAGCAAAAACAAAGCATCCTGTCTTGTTAAATACCATACACTTTTTTGGAGAATAAGCTTCCAGGGAATCTAGATCAAAAAATGGAGGAAGTATCGTATTACCTTGGAAGTTATTTGCATTTTATAGAAATGTCACAAATTAGCTAGCGATCCTTTGTAACTTCCAAAACTTATTTGGCAAAACAATTCTCACTCCCTTTATATATCCATACAAAGAAGTATTATACCTTTTTTTTTTTAAGTTATCTAGCCACAAACATTTATAATTGTGCTAGGAAAATTTCTAGACCTTAAGATAGCACCTAATTTACATTCTACTTATGGTAGGAAGAAAATCCACGTTTGGGACTCCTCTAAGAGAAAAAGAATGGAATGGATATGAAAATGCATTTTGGTTGACTAACATACCGTATTTTTCGGAGCATAAGACACACTTTTTACCCTCAAAAAAGAGGTTGAAAATCTGGGTGTGTTTTATATACGGAATACAGCATTTTTTTGCCTCCCGAAGCTCCACCCCCTTCACCAAAATGGCTGTGAATAGCCTGTAGAAGGCTTTCAGGGAGCTCCTGGGGGCTGGGGAGGGCAGAAATCAGTAAAAAATGGGCCATTTTTTGCTCAACTTTGCCGCCCCCAGGAGTACTCTATAAGCCTCCTAAAGGCTATGCATGCAATTTTTTCAACAAAACGGGCCCATTTCTGTGAAAAATGGGCCATTTTTGCTTGTTTTCAGGGAGGGCACCCCCCAGGAGCACTCTGCAAGCCTCCTAAAGGCTATTCATGCCTTTTGGGGGGGGGGGAAACATTTTTGTGAAGTTTGCAGAGTGCAAAAACCTTTTTTAAAAAAATTGCCTCTTCAAGACCTTGGTGCGTCTTATACTCCGAAAAATACGTTAAGTTGAAAACAGGGCAGCTAACATGTCTTCTGATCCAAATATTTTATCCCACTTGCTGCTGCTTCTTATGGCTAACTAAGAGGAATGCCCACAGGGGAATAAAATCAAGATGGCAGTCACAACTATCGAGGTTCAATGCCCTGTCTGCTTTTCAAGTGAAAAGCTACAAAAAAAACCCCAGGAGCTTTGCTTGCAATGTTATGCTTGCCATTTTGACTTTCATTACCATTCTGTGGGCACCCACGGACCCCCAACATTGGCACAGAAGGCATAGAATGTCAACCCTGGTTGGGCAAACTCAGCTATGGGTTGTTAACTAACCATGCCTTCTCAACTCAGACAAGCCACTTGCGGTAAAGGAAATCTTTCAGATGACATCTCAAGAACATGAGATTTCTGCTTCAAGTCATGCTCATAGCTATATTTTATAAAGGTCCTGTGTGCAGATAGATAGATAGATAGATAGATAGATAGATAGATAGATAGATAGATAGATAGATAGATAGATAGATAGATAGATAGATAGGTAGGTAGGTAGGTAGGTAGATCGATAGATAGATAGATAAGATAGATAGATAGATAGATAGATAGATAGATAGATAGATAGATAGATAGATAGATAGACAGACAGACAGACATTTGTATTTATTGGTGCTATTTATACATCACTGAATGCCCTCGCCCTTCAAAACCATTAAACCGATTCAAAACATAATTAGGAGCAGACGGATTGATTCATGATTGCATTTTTCATCCTGTTCTTTCGTAACTTTCAGGAGCACCAATGTTAAAGAGGAAAGTGTCGTAAAAAGCACATTATTTGGGACAAATTAGGTTGCCCAATGTCCACTGTTGATTCTTCAACCACTCTGATGATGCCTCCGTGGAATATTATGCCTTGACCTCAATTCTCAGCAACTCGTAGCCAACATGTTCGTGGCGAAGAATTCTGAGAGTTGATCCAAACAGATAGCTCGATCGGCGTCTTTCAATCTTGGCAAATTGCAGATAAGTGGGGTTCAGCTCCCAAAATTCCCTAGCCAGCATGCTGGTGGAGGAATTCTGGGAGTTGAAGTCCACACATCTTTTTAAGTTGTCACGGTTGAGCAACATTGATCGAGAACAGGGGTGTCAAACTCAAGGCCCGGGGGCCGGATGTGCCCTGCGGGGTGCTTAGACCTGGCCCGTGGTCAGCGAAGGATTGGCCCGTGGTGCCTCTGGCAGTGAAAAGACAGCTCGGGAAGGCTGCGGGTGGAGGGTTGCAGGAAACCGTTGCAACCTAAAACGGAGCTCAGGGTAGCCCTCCCGAGCTCCGTTTTTGCTGGCAGAGGGCTGCAGGAGGCCGTCGCAGCCGAAAACGGAGCTCGGGAGCCCTTTTTCTCTGGCAGAGCGCTAGGGCCACAAGTGCTCCCGGCATGGATATTGAGCTGGCCACGACCACACTGCCTTCCCCCTCACACACAACCTTGATGCAGCCCTCAATAAAATTGAGTTTGACACCCTAATCTAGAATGTGGAGAAGGCTGTATGAAGACTCTAAATGAAGGCCATCTGGCCACCAGAAGGAGACAAAGCACTGAAAATGCAAGAGGGAGTGTCCTGTTACCTGGGCAAAGCCAGGTGAAGTGATGCTTGACTCCATCCTCCTTTGAAACTAACCTCGCATCAGTGCTCCACAGAGGCTTATGTTCAAGAGAAAGGCATAATGAATCTTGCACACCCAATTTTTACAAGATCCACCCATGTTCTACGTATGGCACTCTTGATTCTGCTTGCCAAATTCTTGGATCTCTCTCATATCACCAAGGCTTCAAATTACTTCCCCCCCCCAAAAAATACTGTGCAATGGGAGCCCATCTAACAGGATTGATGCTGTGTTTCTTAATGTTGTGCTTCGTTATTTAATTAACACCCTACAGCAGGGGTCCCCAACCTTTGCAACTTTAAGTCTGAAGGACTTCATCTCCCAGACTTCTCCAGCCAGCTTTGCTGGCTGGAGAATTCTGGGAGCTGAAGTCCTTCAGACTTAAAGTTGCAAAGGTTGGAGACCCCTGCCCTACAGAGAGTGCCGAATGTAGCTAGAGATATTACAAATCGTGTTCCTTGCTCTTTCAGATCTTTGGCACAAGAAAGTCCATAATTAGATAAAATTAAGAGATTGGACCACAGGTTCACACCTTCCTTCCTTCCTTCCTTCCTTCCTTCCTTCCTTCCTTCCTTCCTTCCTTCCTTCCTTCCTTCCTTTCCTTCCTTCCTTCTTTCCTCCCCCCACTCCAGCTATTAATGTTTGTTTTCTCCACTTGGTCAAAGTAAACCTGGGTAATTCTCATTCTTCCCACGGCCCAAAATCAAACCCTTCACCCTAGTTACCACACCCAAGATGGCGTCACACCTGCACCAGCCTCTCCTGCTTTGCGGGTTCTGCCCAGGTGAGCAAACGCTTTTAATGACTTTACCGGAGAAGACAGTGAGAATTTAACAGCTCCTGGGGGTGGGGGTGCGTTGCGTCAGTTATCCAAAAATCTGTGAGTACAGTACATGAAGCCAATGTCGTGGCTTGGCTTTTGGTCTCTGCTTCCCCATCTCGTTGGGGAGGGGGGGGGGGAAGTCAAAAAAATATTTCAGGTATATAAAAAAATAAAGCCGAAGCCCTGCGCCCTCCCATCCCCACCCCTCTTTTCTCTTGGAAAAATAGTGTTTCAAAAAATAATAATAATAATAATATTCAGTCTGGGGTTTTAGCAGTGAGGGAGCCCAGTTTCCAGTCTGATAATGGGAAGAAGCAAATACAGACATGCAACAGAAGATAGCACACTGGAACAGAAGCCCATAGAGCTCAACCTCGGCTTACTTTTTCTTATCCTTGTCTTTCTTGGTGGGTTGAGAACTAGCCTGCTGACCCTGTGATTGTAATAGCTGAGCCGCTGCTTTCTTCTTTTGGAAGTTGTTCAGCTCCTCCTCCAGCTCCTTCTTCTTGTCGTCTACCTTCTTCTTCTCCTCTTGGTGAGTCCGCTTTAGATGGTCAAACTTCTCGTGCAGCTGCTCCGAGGGAAAGGGCAGAAGAGAGAAAGGATAGGACAGTCACCGGGCAAAGGAAAAATAATGACGGGAAAAATTGGGAGCAGGAGACAGCGGGGCATTGTACAGGGAATTTCAAGACCTTAGGTGGGAAGTCAGTCAATATATAGAGGTCGTCTTCGACTTATGACCACAACGGAGCCCAAGATTTAGGTTGCTAAGTGAGGAGGTGGTTAAGTGAGCTTTGCCCCATTTTACAACCTTTCTTGCCACAGTTGTTGAGTGAATCTCTGCAGCTGTTAATTAACTTAGTAATAGTTAGTCAGAAGGTCGCAAAAAAGGATCGCATGACCCTGGGGCACTACAACTGAATAGAATAGAATAATAGAGTTGGAAGGGACCTTGGAGGTCTTCTAGTCCAACCCCCTGCTTAGACATGTGACCTCAGGGATACTGCTACAGTTCTAAGTGTGAAAAATGAGTGTTAAGTCACTTTTTCAGTACCTTTGAAAGGTCATAAACAGTTGTAAGTCAAGGACTAGCAATAGCAATAGCACTTGGATTTATATGAAAGTAAAGGTTACCCCTCGCACATATGTGCTAGGCGTTCCGGACTCTAGGGGGCGGTGCTCACTTCCGTTTCAAAGCCAAAGAGCCAGCGCTGTCCGAAGACGTCTCCGTGGTCATGTGGCCATCATGGCTCAACACCAAAGGCGCATGGAATGCTGTTACCTTCCCACCAAGGGTGGTCCCAATTTTTCTACTTGCATTTTTATATGCTTTCGAACTGCTAGGTTGGCAGAAGCTGGGACAAGTAAGGGGAGCTCACTCCGTTATGTGGCATTAGGAATTCAAACAGCCAAACTGCCAACCTTTCTCCTCAGTTAGCCATACCCTTGCTGGGATTCGAACTTGGGCTGCTTACATATTACACGCCGCCCTGGGTCCTCGTGGAGAAGGGCGGGATATAAATGTGATTAAAATAAAATAAATATTAGGCAGTTCTATTAACCTGGCTTAGAGGTTAATACAACTGCCTAATATGTAAGCAGCCCAAGTTCGAATCCCAGCAAGGGTATGGCTAGCTGAGGAGAGCTAAATAGCTTTCAAGGTCAGAATACTTAATGTTTTGAGCATCATATAATTGAAGAACTATAAATAGATTTGATCCAGGTTTGCCTGATCAATAAAGTATTATCTTCAGCTTACTTTATGCTGTCTCGTGCCAGACCTTTCTCCACTTTTTGGAAGAGATGCATCTAACAAGAATTGCTCTTCTGGATACTGGTTTATCCAAAAGGCACAAAGAATGTAGATGTTGAAACGCAGGTCACAACCACAGCTTATGCTTTCAAATCACTTATGCTCTTCTCTTTGGATCTATCTGTTTTAGGAAAAATGTCAACAGTGTGCGTTGAACCTGTGTTGGAGAGCAAAAAAAGGGAGCGAAGGCCAGTTGGTTGAGGTCCAACAACCACCTAAAATCGGGCCTTCGTTCCCTTTTCCCTCTCTTAACACCCTGGGTTCTACTTACATCTTTTTCTGCTTCCTTCAGCTCTGCTTCCTTCTCCTTCACTCTCATGACAAACATCTGCCTCATTTCTTCTTCTTTCTTCTGTAGCTCACCCAGAAATTCATTTCTCTTGGCTTCGTAGGTTTCTTGCAGGCTTGTTTCCAACACGATTGGAAGCGATGAGAGGAAGAGGGAAGGAAAGAAAAAAAAAAGAGAGAGAGAGAGAGAGACAACCTTTAACACCAGGAAGGGATTCTTATGAGAGACTCTAAGGCAGGGGTAGTCAACCTTTTTTTACCTACCGCCCACTTTTGTATCTCTGTTAGTAGTAAAATTTTCTAACCACCCACCGGTTCCACATTAATGGTGATTTATAAAGTAGGGAAGTCAATTAAATTTTAAAAAAGGAAAGTGCTTCAGTATCGGACAAAACCCCTACAGCCTGTTGTGGTCCTCGACTTGCGCCCGGTCCTCGACTTACGACTGGCCGCAAGTCCTCGGACCTACGACTGACAGCCACCAACAGCACAGTCGCGTCTGATTGGCCGAGACGCGACTGGCTGAGTTTAGTTGCTGGGGCTGTCTCTGATTGGATCCCTGCCTGACAGCTGAAATATAAATAGCTGTCAGGCAGGGAGGTCCTGTCTACTGCCTATACTTGCTGTATATAGTTGCTCTTGCTTGCTGTTTTAAAATAAACCATTTTAGCCTACCGCAGCTGTCTCGACCCTCACTAAGTCCAAGATACTTCACTGGCGACGAGGGTTCCACCATGAAAGCTGGAACACCCACTAGTGGGCGGTAGAGACCAGGTTGACTACCACTGCTCTAAAGTGATAAAATTATAAACAAATAAAATTTCTATAAACAGAAGAGGAACACAGCCAGCCTTCTGTTCTCCGTTTGAGATAGTCCGGGGGAAGTATATGCAGTCTTCAAACTACAACTATCAAGGTCGTAACACTTGATGGTTGTAAAAGTAGTTCAGTCACATGACTCACCCAATTGTACAGCGGTTTTTGCAGCAGTTGTCGAGCAAACATGGTGGTTGTACAGCAGGGGCTGTTGCGGTTGTTAAATGAACATTGCAGTTATTAACCAGGGATGGGATTGAAAAATGTTAGCAATAGGTTCTCTGTCTGGTTGCTGGGTGGGCGTGGCCAGGGTGGGCGTGGTTTACACGGCCTCCTGCACCACAGCAAGGGGGCACATTTTCACCTTACCCTACAGGCGAATGCTGGCTGGGGAATTCTGGGAGTTGAAGTCCAGACATCTTCCAGTTGACAAGGTTGAGAAACACTGGTATAGATATCCCTTTGCCCAATTAAACAACATTACATCATTTATTGTGTGGGAACTGTTGGGTCTTATGCTCATAAGAATCTGATTAAACATGGTCTGATCCAGGGGCAGGAAAACAGGAGCCAGGGTTTGGCTCCAGACCAGATCCATTAAACAGGACTTGGCAAGCTGTAATGAGGGATTTCGCTTCACCACATGGTTGAGGAGAAAGAAAACAAGACAAAGGAGGTGGTGAAAGGGAAAGCCGAATCAGCTGCCACTTGGCAAAATGACCCAGGTTTTGTTTTGATAGAGGAAACCAATAAAGCATCTTGTTCAAATAGATGGTAGACTATATTTTTATATGGATATTCCTTCTTTGACAGCATAATTCCTTCCTTCCTTCCCACCCATATTCTTCATGGCCTTTCTTTTTCCTTCTTATGTTCTTCCTGCCTTTCTCTTTCCTGTCTCCTTTCTTCCTTCTCTCCCTCACATATTCTTCCTGCCTTTCTCTTCCCTCCCTCCCTCCTTCCTTCCTTCTCTCCCTCACATATTCTTCCTGCCTTTCTCTTCCCTCCCTCCTTCCCTCCTTCCTTCCTTCTCTCCCTCACATATTCTTCCTGCCTTTCTCTTCCCTCCCTCCTTCCTTCCTTCTCTCCCTCACATATTCTTCCTGCCTTTCTCTTTCCTGTCTCCTTTCTTCCTTCTCTCCCTCACATATTCTTCCTGCCATTCTCTTTCCTGTCTCCTTCCTTCCTTTTTTCCTTCCATTTCCTTCCTTCCTTCTTTCCCTCTATCACACATTCTTCCTGCCTTTCTCCTTCCTTCCCTCACATATTTCCTTCCATTTCCTTCCTTCTTTCCCTCCCTCCCATCTTCTTCCTTCCTTCCCTCCCTCACATATTTCCTTCCATTTCCTTCCTTCCTTCTTTCCCTCCCTCCCATCTTCTTCCTTCCTTCCCTCCCTCACATATTTCCTTCCATCTTTCCCTCCCTCCCATCTTCTTCCTGCCCTTCTCTCTCCTATCTCCTTCCTTTCTACCTTCCATTTCCTTCCTTCCTTCTTTCCCTCCGTCACACATTCTTCCTGCCTTTCTCCTTCCTTCCTTCCTTCCCTCACATATTTCCTTCCTTCCTTCCCTCCCTCACATATATCCTTCCATTTCCTTCCTTCCTTCTTCCCCCCTCACATCTTCTTCCTGCCCTTCTCTCTCCTATCTCCTTCCTTTTTTCCTTCCTTTTCCTTCCTTCCTTCTTCCCTCCCTCACATCTTCTCCCTGCCTTTCTCCTTCCTTCCCTCATATTTCCTTCCATTTCCTTCCTTCTTTCCCTCCCTCACATATTTCCTTCCTTCTTTCCCTCCCTCACATCTTCTTCCTGCCCTTCTCTCTCCTATCTCCTTCCTTTTTTCCTTCCATTTCCTTCTTCCTTCTTTGCCTCCCTCACATATTCTTCCTGCTTTTCTCCTTCCTTCCTTCACATATTTCCTTCCATTTCCTTCCTTCTTTCCCTTCCTCGCATATTTCCTTCCATTTCCTTCCTTCCTTCTTTCCCTCCCTCACATCTTCTTCCTGCCCTTCATTCTCCTATCTCCTTCCTTCCTTCCTTCCTTCCTTCTTTCCTTCCATTTCCTTCTTTCCCTCCCTCACATATTCTTCCTGTCTTTCTCCTTCCTTCCTTCCTTCCTTCCTTCCTTCCTTCCTTCCTTCCTTCCTTCCTTCCTTCCTTCCTTCCTTCCCTTTACCCAGTAAGTACTCGCTCCAGCAACACACCAAACTTCTTTGAGCGTTACTTTGGAAGCTCACCTGCTCTTCACCTACCTGAAGGGTTTGCTGTCGGGATCGGTGTCCTTAAATCCCATCTCTTCCAGTTTGCACCGGCGGTAGAGCTCATAATGCCGGCTGTGAGTCTGCTCTCTCAGGTCTTCCATGTTCACTCTTATCAGCATTTCGCGCAACTTTACAAAATCACAGTGGTTTTCATTTTCAACTATTTAAAAATAAGTCATAAAAATGGGAGATGTAAATCAAGGATATGGTGGAAACCCGATTTTCCCCCTTTCCCCCCACCTTAACACAAAAACCTATTTTTCATTAAAAAAAAAATCAAAACCAGGATTTATTGCCATTGTATCTCCATAATTATATGAGTGGTGCGGTGGCCTAGAGGTGGAGTTCTTGCCTCACAATCAGGAAGGAGGCTGTGAGTTTGATCCTAGGTAGAGGCAGATATTTCTCTCTCTGGGGCACAATGAGAATATATCTACTGAACAAAACTCCACACTGGCAACAGGGCGGGCATCTGGCCAGTAAACACTGGGCTCCATTCAGTTGCGCAGACTCCACCCCACAAGGGATTATGGGATCATTAAAAGTAGAGGATAATAATAATAATAATAATAATAATAATTTTATTTTTATAAACCGCGTCCTCTCCCGACGGGGACTCGGAGCGGTGTACAGGGAAAAAATTAAAAGGCATAAAATACATATACAATAAATACACTAAGTAAAAAACCAAATTAAACTCAATTCAATTGTCCCTGCACTAAAATTCCCATTAATTAAAACTAATAATCCCAAACCCTAAAGGTAGAGACTAGCCTAGGCCGGCCAAATGGAAAAAGTGTGTTTTTAATTTCTGACGGAAGGAGCGGAGGTCCGTGGTTGTTCTAATGTCGGGGGGAAGGTCGTTCCAGAGGGCTGGGCCCGCCACAGAGAAGGCCCTTCCCCTGGGCGTCGCCCGCTGACAAAGTCTAGTGGACGGCACCCGGAGAAGTCCCTCTCTGTGGGAGCGAATCGGCCGTGAGGATGTATGGGGCAGGATCCGATCCTGCAGATAGCTAGGTCCCGAGCCATGGAGCGCTTTGAAGATGATAACTAGCACCTTGAAGCGCACCCGAAAGACGACAGGCAGCCAGTGCAGCTCGCGCAAGAGCGGTGTTATGTGGGTAAACCTTGTGGTCCCCATTATTGCTCGCGCGGCTGCATTCTGGACCAGCTGAAGGGTGATGATATCTCCATAATTACATCCCCAAAAGATTTTTCTAAGAGCTTAAATTATTTGATTTCCATTATTCCAGTAATCAACAGTTCTGGAGGTGCAAAAGTCCTTTTGCTTTACAGATATCGACTTAAGAATATTCGGAGAATTCATCGTGAGCTAGATTGATTGCTCCATCTCCTCTGTGATTCAGAAATATATTTACTATATTTGTGTCCGTTGTGATTAATGTGCTAAATTTATACTCATTTTAATTCAGAGCACTTTTATTAGCAATAAAGGCAAAATAGTCTAATGACAATCTCATCAGAAACCCCATGTGCTGAGATCTAAAAGGGCACATTTTCTTGGTGGGCATCAGATACAATTCTCCAGATCTCAGTCACAACTTTCATGTCTGTTGTTTTGCTTTCCTGCTGATGCAAGAAACAGCTTGTACAGCTGCCACCTGCCAATCCTGATTTTTTTTTTTAAAAAAAATTGTGCCATTAGTATAAAACGTGTAAAGATTTATTTTGTCCCCATCAGCATACCTTGGACCATACTACAATGTGCAGAAGCGGATAAAATGAAATTCAATTGTGAAAAAAGTAAGGTTCTACATTTAGGCAAGAAAAACAAAATGCACAGGTACAGTATAGTGGTACCTTGCTCAATAGTAGCAACTGTGAGAGGGATCTTGGAATCCTAGTGGACAATCATTTAAATATGAGCCAGCAGTGTGCAGCAGCTGCCAAAAAAGCCAACCCAGTTCTAGGCTGCATAAACAGAGGGATAGAATCTAGATCACGTGAAGTGTTAATGCCACTGTATAGTGCCTTGGTAAGGCCACACTTGGAATACTGCATACAGTTTTGGTCGCCACGATGTAGAAAAGACGTGGAGACTCTGGAAAGAGTGCAGAGAAGAGCAACCAAGATGATTAGGGGACTGGAGACTAAAACATATGAAGAACGGTTGCAGGAGCTGGGTATGTCTAGTTTGATGAAGAGAAGGACCAGGGGAGACATGATAGCAGTGTTCCGATATCTCAGAGGGTGCCACAAAGAAGAGGGAGTCAAACTATTCTCCAAGGCACCTGGGGGCAGGACAAGAAGCAATGGGTGGAAACTAATCAAGGAGAGAAGCAACTTAGAACTAAGGAGAAATTTCCTGACAGTTAGAACAATTAACCTCTGGAACAGCTTGCCTCCAGAAGTTGTGAATGCCCCAACCCTGGAAGTCTTTAAGAAGATGTTAGATAGACATTTGTCTGAAATGGTATAAGGTTCCTGCCCACGCAGGGGGTTGGACTAGAAGACCTACAAGGTCCCTTCCAACTCTGCTATTGTATTGTATTGTATTGTATTGTATTGTATTGTATTGTATTGTATTGTATTGTATTGTATTGTATTGTATTGTATTGTATTGTATTGTATTGTATTGTATGTGTATAAGATTTATCAGCTTGGGATGCATTTGACTAAAATTGGAGGAGGCATTAAACTCCTCAGTCTTTGTTCAATGCTTATGTGTATTATTGTTCAATAGAAATTCATTTTAAGGGAAAAATATATATATATATATAAAGTTTGGATTGCTGAAACGCCACCCCCAGAACCCATCAGAGAAAATAAATAAGCAAAGGCAACAATGGAAAGGCGAGAGACGAGGAGGGAAAGGAAGAAAGGGTAAAGTAGAGAAAGTAAGGATGGGGAATGAAGAGGAGAGAGGATAAGAAAGAAGAGAAGAGAGAAGGAGAGAGGAAAGAGAGGGGAAGAAGAGAGGAGAGAGGAGAAACGAGAGAAGGAAATAAGAAGGCAGAGAAGGGAGCTTGAGAAGATAGGAGTAAGGCTGTTGCAAAATAAGATGGAGACAAGGGGTGGCAAGAAAGCGATCCAAACTGTATTATACAGTATATATGTAAGAATGTGTATAGAGATTAATGATGAATAGATAAACGTTAAATAGCATTTATAAGAATGTATATCAATGAATGATTGCGAAATGGGAAAGAAAAAAAAACTATTTACAGTGAACGTACCTTGGACCACTCCCCATGGATATTGTCTAGCTTTGGCCATTTTATTGCCAATCTTCACTTCTTCGGTGCTGCCAACCACGGCAAATGGGAGATGGACCTGCAATTAGGGTGACATAAGTATAGGTCAGATATTCCCCCAAACCAGCCTGGATTAGAGCAAACTCCACTGCCTTCCGGCACGGATAACGTTACCCAGTTGGGTGATGAAATGTTAGCAAGAAAACAACCAAGTTTGGAGAGCACCAAGGGCCCCACGGTGATTATGAAATGAGCCCTCATTGCTGGGGCTGATCACCTGAGGCTGGAGTGACAGGTTGTGTGCCACTCTTGACCGATGCCACTTATCCATAGGAGGCCAACTAAGTTCTGAAGAGCCAAGCTACCCCATCAGGAATAGAACAGAACAGAACAACAGAGTAGAGTAGACTAAAGTAGAGTATAAGAAGAGAACATTTGTCTGAAATGGCATCGGGTCTCCTGACTGAGCAGGGGGTTGGACTAGAAGACCTCCAAGGGCCCTTCCACCTGTCTATTCTATTCTATTCTATTCTATTCTATTCTATTCTATTCTATTCTGATATTCTATTCTATTCTGATATTCTATTCTATTCTATTCTGATATTCTATTCTATTCTGATATTCTATTCTATTCTGATATTCTATTCTATTCTATTCTTATATTCTATTCTATTCTGATATTCTATTCTATTCCATTCCAGATATTCTATTCTATTCTATTCTGATATTCTATTCTATTCTGATATTCTATTCTATTCTATTCTGTTCTGTTCTATTGATATTCTATTCTATTCTGATATTTTATTCTATTCTATTTTGATATTCTATTCTATTCTGATATTCTATTCTATTCTGTTCTATTCTATTCTATTCTATTGATATTCTATTCTATTCTGATATTTTATTCTATTCTATTCCATTCTATATATTCTATTCTAGTCTATTTTCTATTGATATTCTATTGATATTCTATTCTATTCTATTCTATTCTATTCTATTCTATTCTACCTCCAAGGCCTTTTCAACTTAATCGGTAGAAAAACCTCACTTTTATTTCAAAACATTTCTTTTAAAGGTTCAAAGTAGCAGTGCCACGTTCGCGGCAGCTGTTTATTATTATTATTTGGGAAATGAAAGGGGACATTCTGCAACCTCATGAATGGTCTCAAGACTAAGTCATTCAACGTTTTGCACCACCCACCCAGAGCAAACATGGTGACCCTCTGTTCTCCTGCCAAAAACGGTTTCCTTCAAGAAAGAGCTGCTGGGGTGGAGAAAAAGACAACCTTCAGGACACAGTGCTGGTTTTTTTTTGGTGTGTGTGTGTGTGTGTGTGTGTGTGTGTGTGTGTGTGTGAAAACATCTCTGGAATACAGCTGTAGTCCTTGAAGGAGGTGGGTACCAGTGACAGCAAGCTTGACATCAAAACAGCTTCTTCTCCAGGAGTTCATTACAACCCTAACTGCATTACGCAACAGATATCTGGAGAGAGTTAATTACAGCACATACCACATTTTACATTGCATGGAAAAGAGCGAAGAAGAGCAAAGCACGAGAAGGGAAAAAAATAGCCCGCGGTGCTTTCAGCCAGCAACGATCAAATGTTTCCAAGCTACCTTTGCTTGTCTGAAACGACCGCTGACATTTTTGAAGAAAGGGATTGTCAAGGCAGTGAGAAACGAGGCTTTGCGTTGTTCTGTGCTTCAGGCGAGAATAACCTCTTTTCTAAGAATATCCAAATTCAGATATTATAACATACATCATAAGATCCCTCCCACACTAAAGGAATCCTGTCCTTTCTCTTTGCTATGGATTGTTGTGGCCAGCAGAGCTGGCAGCACATTCAGAAAGTGAGGAGGTTGGGGAGGAAGATGGGCCAGTCCTGGAGTCTGGGGAAGGCTCTAAGGAGGGCTCTGTGTCGAAGGCAGAGAGGGGGTCAGAGCCGTATGCCAGTTATCAGCTGCCTTCAGAGTCAGACATCAGTGAGGCAGAAGAGCAGCTGGAGCCTGTTCCCAGTGTGCGCATGCGCAGAGTTGCCAGGCGAAGGGAACAGCTAAAGAACAGGGGTCAACTTGGGAGTAAGGCCACAGGTGGGCGATGAATGGCCCCTCCCAGAGGAAATAAAAGAGGAGCGAAAGGGGAGTGGAGTTTGCAGGAGACAATTAGTTCGCTTCATTGGTTCGTGACTCTCTGAGACTCCTTGCCAAGTTCTGCAGATATCGACCTGGCAGCTCTCCAAGCCAGATAAGGTCTGTGACTGTAAATCCTCCCTCGAAAGACTTTGCTAGATGTGAATGAGCGGAATTCACAGTCAATTAATAAAAGGGGTGTTTGTTGGGGCAAGGAGTTTGCTTCAGGCTCTTGGGAAGCCTCGGTGAGAACCTGCATTCCATGAAACTTTCACATGGTCGTAAATTATCATGGGAATACTTCCGCTCAACTTTATAAGCCGCCCCCAAAAAAAAACCAAAAGAAAAGCAGCTGCTTCCTTCTGTTCTCCTTCAAAATAACCCAAGGAATATCTCTCCCCCCCCCAAAAAGGAATGGTGATGAAAATTACACTTTTAAATAAGTTCAGAGCTCATTGCTTGCTCTTCTATGCTTCGGGAACATGCTTCTTCAACTTAAAACTCTTGACAGTCTATATAATGCACGTGAGTGTTGACGTTTGCTAGGAAGTCAGTTATGGTGAATTGAAGGAAGTCAAGGCTTGGCTCGCACCACACCCTATTTTATAGCCCTCTGCTAAAAGAGGAAGGAAAAGAGGATGTAATAAAAACCGGCAGAGCCTGTCTGCCTTCCAAGGTTCTCAAACCAGATAGAGAATGCAATATTTGAAGGAGAATTCGCAGATTAGCAATCAGAGGAAGTTGCCTATAAACGGTTGTCCAGGCTGTTCTTAAAGACTTCCAGTGTTGGGGCATTCACAACTTCTGGAGGCAACTTCTGTTCCACTGGTTAATTGTTCTCACTGTCAGGAAATTCCTCCTCAGTTCTAAGTTGCTTCTCTCCTTGATTAGTTTCCACCTGTTGCTTCTTGCCCTGCTTCCGGTGCTTTGAAGAAAGAGAGGAGAAAAGGGAGGGAGGAATAGAACGAAGCAGCAACAGATAAAGGGAAAAGCACCTGCACTATTCTTCTTCTCAGTAATAAATGCTCTCTATATTAGGCACACTATTTGCCGAACGTCACAGCTCTGCCATAAAAACACTAGACATTGTAAGCAGATAAAAGTTGCAGAAAGGGACGCTGAGCTTGTTGATCAGAAAGCTGGGCAGTTTGGCGGTTTGAATCCCTAGCACCGCATAACGGAGTGAGCCTTCCCATTACTTGTCCCAGCTTCTGCCAACGTAGCAGTTTGAAACCATGTAAAAATGCAAGTAGAAAAACAGGGAACACCTTTGGTGGAAAGGTAACAACGTTCCATGCACCTTCGGCGTTTAGTCATGCCGGCTACATGATCACGGAGACATCTTCGGACAGCGCTGGCTCCTTGGCTTTGAAACGGAGTTGAGCACCGCCCCCTAGAGTCAGGAACGACTAGTACATATGTGCGAGGGGAACCTTTACCTTATAAGTTGCAGAAGGAAAGATAGAAGGCAAATGAGGTCCAGGCAGAAGAAGATGATCATGGCTTCTAAATCTAAGGGGCTGGTTGGGGCAAAACTCAGCAGCACTTTTTTCATGTGGCTATTGATACAAATAGAATTGCCAATATGATTGCCAACGTCTGATGATGGATATGGCAGAAGAAGAAGAGGAGGAGGAGAGGAGGAGGAGGAGGAGGAGGAAGAGGAAGAGGAGGAGGAGGAGGAAGAAGAAGAAGAAGAAGAAGAAGAAGAAGAAGAAGAAGAAGAAGAAGAAGAAGAAGAAGAAGAAGAAGAAGAAGAAGAAGAAGAAGAAGAAGAAGAAGAGGAAGAAGCAGCCGCCTATATGTCAAAGGACTGGAAATGCCAAAGATTTAAAACCTTTCAGAGAATTCTTGCAAGTGTCATAGAAAAAGATTAAAGTTTGCATGGCTCAGACCGCATTTTTATTTATTCCTTGTTTGATATTTTATCTCTCCGAAGATAACATTACAGAAAAGAGAGAGACAACCAGTCTTCGGGACTCTTAATATTCCATTACCACATAGATTACTAATGCACATAATTTTGGAGGGACTGGGGTGGGACCCCACTTGCATGAGCTGCTTGTAAAAATAATAAAGGCGGGACACAAATCAGTAAATGAAACGTGGAAGGACCTTCCCAATGACGCATCCCGAACCACACCTGGCCTCCACACTGTCTGTTTTTTAACTCACAACTTCAACATGTTGTTCGCTTGCATATTGAAAGAGAACTGCAGCTGGGGAACCACTCTGCCTCTCAAAGAGGTTTCGTTTTGGTTGCCCCTTTATGTTAGAGTTTTCTGAAAGCAGTTTCATTGCATCGCTTATTCTTTACGAGAGCACCTCTCTCTGGCCTTCCTTGGCAAGAGGACATGATTTAATTAGCAAGGTTTGTGACAACACCCAGGAGGCCACATCTGGACCAAAGCCATTGGGGTTTTTTTTTTAAAGCATGCAATTAATTCCTTGCTGAAGTTTTAAAATATACATTCATTCATATTCTCTCTTTGTGTCTCTCTCTGTCTCTGTCTGTCTGTCTGTCTCTCTCCGCCTCTTTTTTGTCTGTCTGTCTCTTTGTCTCTCTCTCTATCTGTATCTGTCTGTCTGTCTCTCTCTGTGTCTGTCTGTCTCTCTCTCTCTGCCTGTCTCTCTCTCTCTCTGTATCTGTCTCTCTCTGTCTCTGCCTGCCTGTCTCTCTCTCTGCCTCTTTTTTGTCTGTCTGTCTCTTTGTCTCTCTCTCTCTGTCTGTCTGTCTCTCTGTGTCTGTCTCTGTCTCTCTCTCTGCCTGTCTCTCTCTCTCTGTGTATCTGTCTCTCTCTGTCTCTGCCTCTTTGTCTCTCTCTCTCTGTATCTGTCTGTCTGTCTCTCTGTGTCTGTCTGTCTCTGTCTCTCTCTCTGCCTGTCTCTCTCTGCCTCTTTGTCTCTCTCTCTCTGTATCTATCTGTCTGTCTGTCTCTCTGTGTTTCAGTCTCTCTCTGCCTCTCTCTCTGTCTCTCTCTCTCTCTCTGTGTCTCTGTCTCGCTGTGTCTGTCTGTCTCTGTCGCTGGGTATATGTGTGTGTGTGTGTGTGTGTCTGTCTCTGTGTCTCAGTCTCTCCCCCTCTCTCTGTCTCTCTCTCTCACATACGCAAACACCTCAAAGCCCAATCTGGTCTACAATTAATTCCCTCCGTTTCTTAAGCCTCAAACCCAAACCTCAAAACCACCCTGGAAGGTTGGGAATTTAGAGAAAACAACATCTGAACCTCTGCCCAAAGAAGGGACAACTCCAGCCTCAGCAAGGAAGCCATAAAATATATATTTGGAATTCTTGTCCCTTCTGGGATACATTATACATTTTGAAGCGGAGCCCCAAAGGCAGAGGAAGTGACATTGGTGTCTTCCCATCTCTGGAGAGCCTTCCAGGTGTGGTTTTTCATTCTGCGGTTTTTCAGTTCTGACCCAGTTTCCATTCTGGGCAAGTTTGGCAGCCGTGTCCATTTTCAGAAGTTGAGTTGAGAACTGGGCATATGGGTGGGATGAGACTTTGCAAAGCCCATGATCCGTGGGATGGTTGCAACTGGCATTTTTGTGGTTTTCTTTCCTGCTCTCAAGTCTGCCTGGGAAAGTACCATATTTTTCGGAGTATAAGACGCATCTGGGTGCGTCTTATACATCGAATACAGCATTTTTGGTGTCCTGAAACTCTACCTCCTTCACCAAAATGGCCATGCAGTGCCTTTAGGAGGCTTTCAGAGTACTCCTGAGGGCATTGGAGAAAAAATATGCTATATGACCGTTTTTCACACGTACCGTATTTTTCGGAGTGTAAGACGCACCAGAGTATAAGACGCAGCAAGGTTTTGAATAGGCAAAATTTTTAAAAACGTTTTTGCACTCTGCAAACCACCCAAAAACTGCCTGTTTTTTGCGAAAACGGACCCCTTTTTTTTGGTCAAAAAAGGGGCATGCATAGCCTTTAGGAGGCTTATAGAGTGCTCCTGGGGGCTGGGAAGGGCAGAAATGAAAGAAAAACAGATTGTTTTTTGCTCATTGTTGTCCCGCCCCCCCCTCAGCCCCCAGGTGCACTCTATAAGCCTCCTAAAAGCTATGCATGCCCCTTTTTTAACAAAAAAAGGGGGTCCATTTTCGTGAAAAACAGGCCATTTTGGGGTGGTTTGCAGAGTGCAAAAACTTTTTAAAATTTTTTTGCCTCTTCAAAATCTTGCTGCGTCTTATACTCTGGTGCGTCTTACACTCTGAAAAATACGGTACGTGTGTGAAACACAGTCATATAGCACATTTTTTCTCCAATGCTGTTGCAACTTTGCACGGTCACTAAACGAATGGCTGTAAGTCGAGAACTAACGTACCCAGTCCTTCCACAGACTGGCCAAAGGAATAAGCTCGGCCTAGATGGTCAGTCAATAAAGCTTCGCAATAGAGTCATTGAATTAATAATGATTCTGCTTGTGGTGTAATTTGATGATGTTTCTTTGCTGTTGATGGTTGATCATGCAACAGGGGTTCCTAATCTGTAGGCCGTGGACCACTACCGGGCTGTGGCTTGTTGGCCACCGGGCCGCATGGTTGGCTGGCTATAGTGTGTGCACATGTATGTATGCGTGCATGCACTCCCCACTTGTGCAAGCGTTGCCACAAGCACTATGCGGGCGCTACCGGCACTGTGAGTGCCACACGGGAGCTATCGGCAGCGCAAGTTCTGTGTGGGCCCTACTGGCACGAGGGTGCTACCGTCACCCCGAGTGCTGCAGAGGCACTACTGTCGCCATCCTGTTTGCATCGCACACGGGCTAGCAACCCATTTGCGCACGCACTCGCGGCCCCGTTCGGGCATGCGTGCATAAAGGCCCACACCCCTCCTGCCCCCTATTTTCCAGGCAATCAGTCCAGAAAAGTTGGGGAACTCTGCCCTAAAAGGCCGAAGCTATCTTCCACTTCGATATCTTCACAGTCAGTTATTATTATTATTTTATTATTTTTCAAATTTGTATCCCGCACCCATCTCCCACAAAGGGACCTGGGGCGGCGCACAGGAAAATTAAAAACATAGAAATACACAAATACAAAATATAAATACCCATTAAAACTATATTAAACCACCAACCTGCGCTAAAACCACATTAAAACCATAAAAGTTCTAAATCTGTTTCTTGCAACGGTTGCATTTAGTTTGGTCTTCTTTACATTTAAGTTTACTCCCAATTTTTCACTGTGTTCCTTGAGTTTACACACACACACACACACACAGAGAGAGAGAGAGAGAGAGAGAGAGAGAGAGAGAGAGAGAGAGAGAGAGAGAGAGAGAGAGGGAGAGAGAGAGAGACCGTGTAAAATTCAAGATGCATGGGCTTCCAAAGTATGTAAAAATATAACAATGCAGGCATTTATCCCAAGGCGCATTCGGAAGATGAAAAGAAAGTAAGACTTACGCTCATTGTGGCATTAATCTCAGCCACTGTCTCTTCGTCCGTTGGAAACTGATAAATCTGGACTCCGTTGCTCACCAACTCGCTCATGATTTTGCTTTTGAATTTATGCAACTCGTTTTTGGCAATGGTGTCCGCCTTGGCTATTATCGGGATGATATTCACCTGCAAAGCAAAGGAGAATTATGCTGCATCAGTTCCTGGCGATGGCAGAAGAGGAGAAGAAAAGCTACCCCAATGAGCAGGTAGGAAAAAAAAACACAGGTAGTTCTCAATTAACGACTGTAAAGAGCCCCGAATGATGGTTGTAAGTCGTGCTAATCATTAAGCAGGTCATCCCGTGACCAACCTATTTTTTACTATTTTTTAATACTGGTCATTAAGCGAATCGCCATGGTTATTATTCTGACCAAGGCTTTCCAAGAGCCTGAAGCAAACTCCTTCTCCCAACAAAAACCCCTTTTATTAATGGACTGTGAATTCTGCTCATTCACATCTAGCAAAGTCTTTCAAGGGAGGATTTACAGTCACAGACCTTATCTGGCTTGGAGAGCTGCCAGGCCGAGATCTGCAAAACCTGGCAAGGAGTCTCGGAGAGTCATGAACCAATGAAGCGAACTCATGGTCTCCTGCAAACTCCACTCCCCTTTCGCTCCTCTTTTATTTCCTCTGGGAGGGGCCATTCACCGTCCACCTGTGGCCTTACTCCCTAGTCGTCCCCTGTTCTTTAGTTGTTCCTTCGTCTGGCAACTCTGCATATGCGCACACTGGGAACAGGCTCCAGCTGTTCTTCTGCTTCACTGATGTCTGACACTGAAAGCAGCTGATAGCTGGCATACAGCTCTTCCCCAGACTCCAGGACTGGCCCAAGTTCCTCCCCAACCTCCTCACTGTCCGAATCTGCTGCCAGCTCTGCTGGAGGGCCAGAACAATACCCCTTCATAGAGCTTTACAGCCCTCTCTAAGCGGTTTACAGAGTCAGCCTATTGCCCCCAATAATTTGGATCCTCCTTTTACACACCTCGGAAGATGGAAGACCGAGTCAACCTTGAGCCTGGCGAGAATCGAACTGCTGGAAGCCGGCAGTCAGCAGAATTAGCCTGCAACACTACATTCTAACCACTGTGCCACCACGGCTCTTGTAAGTCGAAGGCTCCCTGTAGTAAGAGTTATGGAGGCCTGAAAATAATCACTTTTATTAAGCTACCTGGATCATGTTGCCCACTTGAAATAGACCAGGGGTTCCCAAACTTGGCAACTTGAAGACTTGTGGACTTCAACTCCCAGAATTCTCCAGCCAGCAGAGCAGAGCTGGCTGGAGAATTCTGGGAGTTGAAGTCCACAAGTCTTCAAGTTGCTAAGTTTGGGAACCCCTGAAGTAGACAAAGCTGATAGCTCCGTTCATGCTAAGTTATACTGGACAACTGACATACCTTCCCTTGGCTTTTAATCTCTGGGCATGAATCTGGATGGAGCTATAATAGCGTATGAAGGCAGACTGCAGGTGAGAAAGAGCTGCTGGATTCCACCTATATGGAGATGCGATACGATATGCAATTTGGCTCTCTATGTGCATTGATATCTCTGCTCCCCCCACTTTCAATCAAATCTGGCAGCAACTCATGCTTTCATTAAACTAGGCTGGAAAGACGTTCAGCCTCTTCATGGGTTACGTACGAAGCAGTAACTGTGAAAGGGATCTTGGAGTCCTAGTGGACAACCATTTAAATAGGAGCCAGCCGTGTGCAGCAGCTGCCAAAAAAGCCAACACAGTTCTAGGCTGCATAAACAGAGGGATAGAATCAAGATCACATGAAGGGTTAATACCACTTTATAAGGCCTTGGTAAGGCCACACTTGGAATACGGCATTCAGTTTTGGTTGCCACGATGTAGAAAAGATGTGGAGACTCTGGAAAGGGTGCAGAGAAGAGCAACAAAGAGGATTAGAGGACTGGAGGCTAAAATATATGAGGAACAGTTGCAGGAACTGGGTATGTCTAGTTTAATAAAAAGAAGGACCAGGGGAGACATGATAGCAGTCTTCCAATATCTCAGGGGTTGCCACAAAGAAGAGGGAGTCAAACTATTCTCCAAGGCCCCTGAGGGCAGAACAAGAAGCAATGGGTGGAAACTAATCAAGGAGAGAAGCACCTTAGAACTGAGGAGCAATTTCCTGACAGAACAATTAATCAGTGGAACAGAAATTGCCTCCAGAACACTGCAAGTCTTCAAGAAGATGTTGGATAGCCATTTGTCTGAAGTGGTATAGGGCTTCCTGCCTAGGCACGGAGTTGGACTAGATGACCTCCAAGGTCCCTTCCAACTCTGATATTGTATTGTATAATTCATCCATACCCCTTTTGAAACCATCACCGGTTTAAGGATGCATTGTTTTAGTACGGAGTCCAGATCTTCCTTCTTTAATATTGTGCCCCAATATTTGTCAAAGAACTAACTACATGCTGGCTTTTAACCGAACTGCACTGCGGATCCTTTTAATGAATCAAATCTCTCTTTTACTCTAGGTTACCATCCAAGATACATGCCTTATTTTATTGTGAGTTGTGATCTCCCCTTGAGGGGAAGTAATTCGCATAAAGGTACATTTTAAAAGGGTAAACCTCACGTTAGGAAAAATAAAACTACCAGTGGCAGTGATGCCTCTGTATGAATCTATGGCAGAATTGCATTTCAGATCTCAAGAGAGAGAGAGAGAGAAAAAAAGCCATATAGCCGAAAAAGTACAAAAAGCGGCTACCAAATTAAGAGTTTGCGGATTTCTTTCTTAAAAAAGAATGTTAGCAAAGGAAAACATGGTGGCGATATTTACTCTGAAATCATGCAGGGCATGGAAAGTTGGCCCGCAAAGATTTCTCCTGCTATATTAAAACTTGGGATCGGCACCCAAAGCAATTATGAGATGACTCAGGGTTTCTTTCTTTACGTATCCAATATCCAAGTTGGAATTTTGCTGCCACTGGGTGTGGCGGTGACCACTAGCGTTAGATGATTTTAGTGGATAAGTGGACAAATTCATGCAGGATGGGATTTATCAACTGCTGATCGGTTAAGCTGATTGATTAAATTTGTACACTGCCAGACTCCTAATGGCTCTGGATGGCTAATAAGTAAAATCACAGGGAGGGAAAAACCCCAATAAAACCATCCCAAATATTAAAAACAAGAAATACAGTATAGGTGGTACCTTGCTCAATAGTAGCAACTGTGAGTGGGATCTTGGAATCCTAGTGGACAACCGTTTAAATATGAGCCAGCAGTGTGCAGCAGCTGCCAAAAAAGCCAACACAGTTCTAGGCTGCATAAACAGAGGGATAGAATCTAGATCACGTGAAGTGTTAATGCCACTGTATAGTGCCTTGGTAAGGCCACACTTGGAATACTGCATACAGTTTTGGTCGCCACGATGTAGAAAAGATGTGGAGACTCTGGAAAGAGTGCAGAGAAGAGCAACCAAGATGATTAGGGGACTGGAAGCTAAAACATATGAAGAACGGTTGCAGGAACTGGGTATGTCTAGTTTGATGAAGAGAAGGACCAGGGGAGACATGATAGCAGTGTTCCGATATCTCATAGGGTGCCACAAAGAAGAGGGAGTCAAACTATTCTCCAAGGCACCTGGGGGCAGGACAAGAAGCAATGGATGGAAACTAATCAAGGAGAGAAGCAACTTAGAACTAAGGAGAAATTTCCTGACAGTTAGAACAATTAACCTCTGGAACAGCTTTTGCCTCCAGAAGTTGTGAATGCTCCAACCCTGGAAGTCTTTAAGAAGATGTTAGATAGCCATTTGTCTGAAATGGTATAAGGTTCCTGCCCACGCAGGGGGTTGGACTAGAAGACCTACAAGGTCCCTTCCAACTCTGCTATTATATTATTGTATTAAATAAAAGATATTAACAAATATCAGAAAAGAATTCACATCTTCCTTTGCCAAGAAGCTGAGCAAAGTTACTAATTTTACATTATACGGCATATTCATTCAAGAACTTGCTTGCTGAAAGGACTGACACCTCCCCATCCTTAAAATTTTTAATTTTAAGAGAGGCCAAATTGTTTAATATGCTTTTAAAACTGTTTTTTAACTTTTATATATCGGTTTTACTTTGGCTGTATACCGCCCTGAGTCCTTCGGGCGTAGGGCGGTATAGAAAACTAATAAACCTCAACCTAACCATCCTGTTGGTGAGTTTCCTTATTATTATAGCCATCTGATTATTGTATAAAAAAATAGACTAAACAATTATTGTATAATAAATAGACTAACCAATTTTGTTGTATTTAAGTACAATGACAATAAAGATTATACTTATACTAGATTGGCATTAGGCTAAACCTCATAGACTTCTGCTAGAGCAGGAGTGTCAAACTCAGTTTCATTGAAGGCCACACCAGGGATGTTTTTGACCTGGGCGGGGCATGGCCAGGGTGGGTGTGGCCAGCTGTTACTCATGTTGGGGGCACCCATGATGTCCCGAGCGTTCTTCCAGAGAAAATGGGCTCCTGAGCTCTGTTTTCGGCTGCGATGGCCTCCTGCAACCTTCTGCCAGCAAAAACGGAGCTTAGGAGCAAAGATGGGTCATGAATAACGTAACAACCCGTTCTCTGGCTGGGTAGGCAGGGCCAGTTGGCCATGTGACTGGGTGGGTGACATCATTCATCACACCTAGCCCCGCCTCCCGGCCACTTGCCTCAAAGTCAGAGGTAGGATTTGGCCGGTTAAGGCTAATCCCACTTACTGGCTGGCCCTGCCCATTTTTCAGCCTGTTTCTTGCCATTGCTTTGGCTGTTTTCAGGCCATTTTAAGGGCATTTTTCAGGCCATTTGCAGGCTGATTTTGGGGGCATTTTCAGGCTGTTTTTCTGGCCAAGAAACAGCCTGAAATTGCCCCCAAAGAAACTATTTTTGGCCCAAAAAACAGCCTGAAATGGCCAAAAAGAGGCCATTTTGGACCAAAAATGGTCCAGAAAACAGACCAAAAAATGTGGGGGCGGGGCCAGCCAGTATTGGGATTTCCTGGTTCGCTGAACTGCGCTGAATCAAAAAATACTGGTTCACCTGAACCAATAGCAGCTCACCTCTGCTTGGGAGGGCTGCCTGTGGCCCACATGAGCTCTGTTTTCGGCTGCGATAGCCTTCTGCAACCCTCTGTCAGCAAAAATAGACCTCAGGAGAGCCGCACACGGCCCTCCCAAGCTCCATTTTCATTGGCAGAAGTACAGCGGGCCAGTCCTTCGCTGTTTCCAGGGCGGCCCCATGGGCCAGATCTAAGCATTGGGCCTTGATTCTGACCCTCCTGCGCTAGAGACTTACGTTCTTAATTTACACACATCAATTACCTATTTAGTTCATAGTCAACCTGTCAAATTTGGATGATGCAGTTTGCATTATAAAATGAACCAGGATCCTAATCAGACACACCTTAAATTTTTTAGCACTTTTCAGAACAAACTATTTTCAGCCTTCTCATTTTATCTAAAAATTCCAATAATGGCAGCCAATAAAATCAGATCCATTCATTTGCATTTCAGAGCACAGGCAGTCCTCGACATTATAACAGTACATTTAGTGACCGTTCAAAGATACAACAGGGCTGAAAAAAAATGAAATGACTGTTGCAGCATCCCCATGGTCACATGATCAAAATTCAGATGCTTAGCAACTGATTCATACTTATGACCATCACTGTGTCCCAAGGTCATGTGATCCACTTTTATGGCCTTCTGACAAGCAATGTCAATGGGGGAAGCCAGATTTACTTAACAACAGTAGTGATTCGTTTAACAAATGCAGCAAGAAAGGTAGTAATATGGGGGGCAAGACTCGCTTAACCGATGTCTCGCTTAGCAACATAAATTTCGGGCTCACTTGCGGCCGTAAGTCAAGGACTATGTGTATAGAAGACAGCGGCAAGTAAAGTAAGCATAGTAACACAATTACCTATTTCCTCTCTCTATAGCATAGGCTTTTTATACAGGAAGTATTATATGCCTTATAAACTATTAGCAACTATTTTAAAGGAAGGAGATAAGAATCGCTGTGAAAGTTAAATCATTTCACAAAGCATAGGAAATACTAATGACATCTTGCCTGTGTTTGCACATCAGAAGTCAACAAGAAAAGTTTCCACTTTGTTTCTTATAACCACTCCAAAGGGGGCCAGGACACAACTGAGATTTTGTGCAAGCTTGTTCAACTAATTACTAAATCCAAACAAGGAACACACATACACACACACACACACGTTTTTTGGCAAGCTGCTTATCTCATAAAGTAATCTCCAAATATAATCAACACTTACTTGCTGGGAAATGGAAGGCATTACAATTTGGCAGAACATCATTTTGGAATCTGGGTTGCTTTTCCAAATTAAACATAGGATGTTTTGCCTCCCAACTTGTTTGAGATGGGCAGCTATACAAATCAAATCAATAAATAATATATACCTATATATTATTATAAATAAATAATATATAAATAATATTATATATATATATATATATATATATATATATGTTTTCGTAGATTATATATATATATAAAATTCTCAGAGTTTTAAAATAATTTAAAACCCTGAGAATTAAAATTTATAGACTTTTATCTATAAATTTTAATTCTCAGGGTTTTAAATGGGTTTTTTTAGCACGGAATTTAATTTAATTGTTTTTACTAATGTATTTTGTCATTTTGTTAAGGTTTTTTAATAATGCCTGTGCGCCGCCCTGGGTCCTAACAAGGAGAAGGGCGGGGTATAAATTTGAAAAATAAAGCGAGTTTTGCCCCCTTTGGTTCTGACCTAGGCATCCCAAAATCGCGAAGCCCCAACAAAACCCCTTTTTATTCAGCTAAGGTGAATTCCTCTCATTTACATCCAGCAAAGTCCTGGCAAACAGTCTTTCAAGGGTGAATTGACAACCACAGACCTTATCAGGGTTGGAGAGCTGCCAGGTCCGATATCTTCCAAACAAGAAAATACTTGGCAAGGAGTCTCTGAGAGTTACAAACAAATCTTCACATTAATTCGTCGAAGTAATTGGCTCAAGGGTGGGGTTGCTACCGGCATTACTGCTCGAGGTTACGTGCAGTACATTATTGGTGTCACGTGCAGTACATTATGGGTGCGTGTGCACTGGCACGTGTGCGCACGGTTTTGGCATGTGAGGACCAAAAGATTAGCCATCCCTGCCTTAAGATGTGTGGAATCTCAGACTCTGCCTCACCTTTCCAAGTTCCATCCTCATTTTGCAAAAACAAGGATCTTCACTAGATAATTACCGTGCTTTCCTGAATATAACCAATTTCATTGTAATTTTAGTACAATGACAATAAAGATTATTATTATTATTATTATTATTATTATTAACATAAGACTGAGTCTTATTTTCTGTTGAGTGCCAAAATAAGCACTAGGTCTTATTTAGGGAGGGAGGGATGTGTGTGTCTTATTTTTTCCCCCCCATGTATGGGAGGCCCACTTCTTCTGCTTGCTCGCGACAGGGCAGGAGGCCGTGTGACGTGCGAGTACCGCGACCATGAAGCAGAGGGAATGGAGCTGCCTCATGCACCCTGCACCAGTTTACCTCAGGGCCCCCCACAGAATGAGCAACCGCCCAACTGTGCAGGCTCTTAAGTAGGGTTTATTTTGGAGGGTTGGGCTTAAATTAGGCACACACATAAAAACATGCTATGCAGTGGTGGGATTCAAATAGTTTAACATCTGGTTCTCTGCCCTAATGACCAGCTGGGTAGGCATGGCTCAGTGGTCATTGACCGAAACAATATCAGAATGTTTCTTTCCTGCCTTCCTTACAGGATTAGCCCTGTAAAGTGAGGGGGGGGGGATGAGATTTCTTCCAACAACCGGTTCTCCCAGCTGCTTAGAAAGTTAGCAACCGGTTTTCCCGAATAGGTGCGAACCGGCCGAATCCCACCACTGATGCTATGGCTTATTTTTGGGATAAGTCTTATTTTCAGGGAAACGGGGTATGTGATAATAAAACAAGAACTGGGATCCTATTTCATTCGGGTGAACAGTACCTTGCTGTCGAGCTTCTTCATAGTGACCAGATCAAGGGATTTTAGCGAGTGCCCAGTCGGGGAAATGAAATATAAGCACGCGTGGATCCTGGTGTCGTGATAATTAAACAGGGACCGCTTGATCTTCAGCTCTTCCTGCAGGTAGGCCTCGAATTGTGTGTCTATGTATTCCACAATGGGCTTGTAGCTGAAACAAAAAAATAATTCACATTCAGATCAAGGAGCATTGTCAACAGACTTTCAATGCAACAGGTGGGGATTTGCCTGCAGCCAAGTCAGGTAGAATTATTTACTCTCTGTGATTTGGGATTATAAAAGGTGTTGAATTGGATTTAACTTGGTAGCTCCTTGGCTAAGACGCTGAGCTTGTGGATCAGAAAGGTCAACGGTTCGAATCCCTAGCGGCGTGTAATAGAGAGAGCTCCCATGACTTGTCCCAGCATCTGCCAACTTAGCAGTTCGGAAGCACGTAAAAAATGCAAGTAGAAAAATAGGAACCACCTTTGGTGGGAAGGGAACAGCATTCCGTACGCCTTCACCGTTTAGTCATGTTGGCGACATGACCACGGAGACGTCTTCGGACAGAACTGGCTCTTCGGTTTTGAAACAGAGATGAGCACTGCCCCCTAGAGTCAGGAACGACTAGCACATATTATTATTATTATTATTATTATTATTATTATTATTATTATTATTATTATTATTATTATTATTATTATTATTATTATTATTTATTCGATTTATATACCGCCCTATTCTCCCTGGTGGGGCTCAGGGCGGTGCACAGAAAGATAAAAACCCACAACACATACAAAATATAAAATAGCATTAAATTATTAAATCTGTGCTAAAATGGTTAAAATAATTTGAAGGTTAAAACAATTAAATATCAAAAATTTAAAATTATCCCTTAGTCTATGTCAGGCCGGCCAGATGGAAAAAAATGTGCTTTTAACATCCGACGGAAGAGGCGTAGGTCCGTGATGGTATGGATATCGGGGGGCAGGTCGTTCCAGAGGGCCGGGCCCGCCACAGAGAAGGCCCTTCCCCTGGGAGTCGCCAGCCGGCATTGACCGGCTGATGGCACCCTGAGGAGGCCCACTCTGTGGGAGCGGACAGGTCGAAGGGAGGTATGTGGCAAGAGCGCATATGTGCGAGGGGAACCTTTTTATGGAGGTGAGGAGATTCCAAACTAATGATGTGTTTGACACCACCCTCAGGCCCAGTCTGGTCCTCTCCCACATTTAGTATTGTGCTGCTTCTGAAAACAACTTTCGATGTGAGCATAGAAGGGAGGGGGGTGGGAAGTGAACTATTCTTTTTCAGAAACGTTTTTTGCGACAGCTGGTTCTTCAACGGACGATGAACTCTTTGTATCCAAACAGCTCCTAATGAGCTGCAGGATGCTCTGATTCAGGGCGTGTTTATCAGGGCATCTCGTTGGAATTTGAACAATAATAATAATGAAAAAAACTTGCCAGCATCTTCTGACAGCTTTTCCCAATCTCCCCCACGACACCATTAAACAAGGAAGAAACTTTACACTGGGAGACTGAAGAAGGCTTATAGTGAATTCCAAGTCTGAAGATAAGGAAGGTTTTATAGGATGCGGCCGAAATGGTAAAAGAAGCTGACACTGCATAAAAAAATAGGAGAGCAGATCCAGCTGGCTGGGTTGTCCCTTCTTGGACCTCATCTTGTGGTTAGAAATGTTCAAGTCTGAGTAAGCAACACTTTTGGACACTCCCCTACGGACAGTCCAAAGTCAGATCTTCCGTAGCTTCAATCAGCTCATTGGCTTGGAGGAGCTTAATCTACTCTGGACATTAGGCCCAACTCATCAGTTCAAATGCACACCTTGCTCCTGCAGAAACCATACAGGTACTGTAGTTCTCGACTTACAACAGTTGGTTTAGTCACCATTCGAAGTTACAACGGCATTGAAAAAAGCAACGTATGCAATTTTTCACACTTACAATTGTAGGAAGTTATCACCCAGCCCTCTCCCAGAAAAATGAAATATCCTAGGAAATATTGAAAAGGCAGAATATTACGTTTCCCCCTGGATGTGAAAAGAGAGGAACATGTTTTAAAGACAGAATAGCTCCCTGCAGCTTCCTGCCCCCACCCCATTTTTGTTAATGAGCCATTAAAGCCTGAGCTAGTCTACTTTACATAATAAAGGTAGTATCAGCTTTTCACAGAAACAGAAACTGACCACATGGTATCTGAGAACTCAACCAAACCTGGATTCAAAACACAGCCTAGAGAGTTGCCCCTGCATTGCCCTATGTGAATCTGACAACCAATCAGAATACACTTCTTACACAGGAACAGGAAACAGATAGGTGGGGCCGAACAGATTATAAAAAACCCTGGCAAGCCCCTTCCTCAGCCCTTCTCTTCTTCTTCCCCAACATTGAAGCATGTGATCACCTTTTCTGTTCAGGATTCAGACCATGCGGTCCTGTCCACCATTAAACCATCTTTCCAAGCAGCCTCCATGTTTCCAGTGTCTTTTCCCCCCACTTGGAGTCGAACCCAGAAGGACGTTTCTTCCAGCACAACCATTGGAGCCTCTCTGATCAAAATTCAGATTTCGGAGAGCCCAAAAACGGCTCAAGAACCAGCCTGTTTTTCAGCCAGCTGCTCTTCCAGTTCCCTGACATACATTAGCACACTGGCAGTTGGTCTTTGTGGGTGCCGGAGTGCCAGAAAGTGGCCCAAGAAACAGCCTGAAAACCGGCCCAAAACCAGGCATGGGCACGCTGGCCAGCTGGTCTTTGGGTTTCCAATGTACATGCCCGCACATGCCCATGGGCTCTGGTTTAGGCGCTTGGTGCCAAAAAGGTTTGCCATCCCCGGTCTATGGTTTTATTAATCATGGGAAAAGACAAGGAGTAACTTATGATACTTAAACGCCATCTGAATTCATGGAAAAATCTGTTCTTGGCTTTTGATGCTGATTATTGGCTTCCCAGACTCTAGCAGACTTATTTATTATGCCATGGAACTCGTCCAGAGACAAAATGACCAGACATTCTTCCCTTCGAGAGAATTCAACAGATGCTCAAGGATATAAATTTCACATGCAAAACAGAAATGTAGCAGAACGTGCTTTGAGGCATTCCCACAAACGGGTGACACATAGAACACAGAATAACAGAGTTGGAAGGGACCTTGGAGGTCATCTAGTCCAACTCCCTGCATAAGCATGAGACCCTATATCCTTCCAGACAAATGGCTGGCCAGTCTCTTCTTGAGAAGCAACAGTGATGAAGCCCCCACAACTTCTGAAGGCAAACATTTCCACTGGTTGGTTCTTAGGAAACCTCTCCTTAGTTCCAGGTTGCTTCTCTTCTAAATTTGTTTCCATCCATTGTTTCTTGCCTTGCCTTCTGGTGCTTTGGAAAATAGGCTAACCCCCCTCTTCTTTGTGGTAGACCCTCAAATACAGGAACACTGCTCTCATATCTCCCCTGGTCCTTCTTTTCACTAGGCTAGACAGACCCAATTCCTGCAACAGTTCTTCATATGTCTTAGTTTTCTGTCCCCTATATAATAGTCCTTTCTGCACCCTTTCCAGAGTCTCAGAGAATCTGATCACAGGCATAGAAGGTTCTTGTGAAAGCAACTAGACAACAGCATCAGAAGATACCGTGCGAACCCAGGATCCAATGAAATCCAGTGATGATTGTTTGATCCAGTATCCAATGTAATAATAATGAAAAATCTGGTTTGTTCACATAGTAAGATTAGACACAAGAACAGTTCCCCCCCCAAACGCCATCACTCTGCTAAACAAATAATTCCATCCACACTGTCAAACTATTTACTAAGCCTGTATTACTATTAATCTTCTCATCGTTCCTATCACCCATCTCGTCCCACTTATGACTGCAGGACTGTAAATTTGTTGCTTGTATCCTTACGATTTATATTGATGGTTTCCTAGTATGATTTGATTGCTTATTTGTATCCTATGACTACCATTAAGTGTTGTACCTTATGATTCTTAATGAATGCATCTTGTCTTTTTATGTACACTGAGAGCATCTGCACCAAAGACAAATTCCTTGTGTGTCTAATCACACTTGGCCAATAAAGAATTCAATTCAATTCAATTCTACTCTACTCTATTCATATTGATATTGTGTCCTGATTGCTTATTTGTACCCTATGACTATCATTAAGTGTTGAACCTTATGATCCTTAATGAAAGTATCTTGTCTTTTTATGTACACTGAGAGCATCTGCACCAAAGACAAATTCCTTGTGTGTCCAATCACACTTGGCCAATAAAGAATTCTATTCTATTCTATTCTATTTTATTCTATTCTATTCTATACAATAATACAATAGCAGAGTTGGAAGGGACCTTGTAGGTCTTCTAGTCCAACCCCCTGCATGGGCAGGAACCCTATACCATTTCAGACAAATGGCTGTCTAACATCTTTTTAAAGACTTCCAGGGTTGGGGCATTCACAACTGCTGGAGGCAAGCTGTTCCAGAGGTTAATTGTTCTTACTGTCAGGAAATTTCTCCTTAATTCTAAGTTGCTTCTCTCCTTGGTTAGTTTCCACCCATTGCTTCTTGTCCTGCCCCCAGGTGCCTTGGAGAAAAGTTTGACTCCCTCTTCTTTGTGGCACCCTCTGAGATATCGGAACACTGCTATCATGTCTCCCCTGGTCCTTCTCTTCATCAAACTAGACATACCCAGCTCCTGCAGCCGTTCTTCATATGTCTTAGTCTCCAGTCCTCTAATCATCTTGGTTGCTCTTCTCTGCATTCTTTTCTATTCTATTCTATTCTATTCTATTCTGTTCTGTTCTGTTCTGTTCTAATTCCTATTCCTATTCTAATGTTCCTTATTCCAAAATAGACTTGTATTGGAGAAACATAGAAAGTTGATGGCAGAAAAAGAAAGAATGCTTAATTTCACAGAGGAATGAAACTATAAAGACAGGATGTGCTAGGGGTCACCCATGCTATTTTATATACACATACACGCAGAGAAAGACAATTTCCCATTCTATGTTTCCACGGTCTTAAAATGACGCATCTTGAATTTCTCCCCCCCCTCCCCCCCCAAACCACACATTCCGTGAATTCCTTGTGGAAGACTTTATTCCCTATTTAGGAAAAAAATCAGACAGAATTGTTAAAATAGCCTGGCTGTTAGCTAAAAATCAACTCACCCACCCAACGTTTTAGGTCTGTCTATAAACTTTCAAAGCCATGTGAAACAAATCGAGACACAAATAGTGTGTTTGTGTGGAAACAATCTTTTTCTTTACGCCAGAATGGTCTAGTACAGGGGTGTCCAAACTTGGGAACTTTAAGACTTGTGGACTTCAACTCCCAGAATCCCCTAGCCAGTTGAAGTCCACAAGTCTTAAAGTTCCCAAGTTTGGACACCCCTGGTCTAATATAAAGACAAGCAAAGTAAGAGATTTCAAAACTGTGGGTCACTGCACACACAAAAACACACATATATATATTTAAAAATATATATTTAAATATATATATATTTAAAAATGGTTTCGGCTCACCATATATGGAACGAGCTTGCTTATTGAGCTGGGTAACTATTGCACTGCAAATCTTATTCGCTTTGCATTAAATATAATCTACACAAGGCCCTTTTATCAGAGACGGAAGAAGGATGACATGAAGTCCCAATCTTCCTTCGGTGGCCCACAAACCTCACCCCCTCCTTCCGTCAGAAATTAAAAACACTTTTTCTGCTTGGCCGGCCTAGGTTAGTCTCTACCTTAGGGGTTAGGGAACGTTAATTTTAAAAATGGGGATTTTAGTGCAGGGACAATTAGATTTAATCTGTTTTTACTTATTGTATCTATTTATGTATCTATTTTATGTGTTTTAATGTTTTCCCTGTGCACTGCTCCGAGTCCCCCTGGGGAGAGGACGCGGTATATAAAATAAATTATTATTATTTATTTTTATTATTATTATTTGAGAAGAAATGTGAAAGAATAGTAAAGGTACCGTATTTTTGGAGTATAAGACACACCTTTTTCCCCTCAAAAAAGAGGGTGAAAATCTGGGTGCGTCTTATACACGGAATACAACATTTTTGCCTCCCAACATCCCGCCCCTTCACCAAAATGGCCGTGCAGAGCCTGTAACAGGCTTCCCGAATGCTCCTGGGGGGTGGAGAGGACAGAAATGAGCGGGCCACTTTTTGCTCATTCCCCTTCCCCTCTACAAGCCTCCTAAAGGCTATTCATGCCTTTAGAATGACGGCGCCTGAGAGGTGACCTGATTGAAATCTATAAAATCATGCACGGTGTGGACAAAGTAGAAAAGGAAAAACTGTTTTCCCTTCGCACAACACTAAAACTAGGGGACACTCCATGAAACTTTTGGAAGCTAGACCTCAAACAAATAAGAGGAAGTACTTTTTCACCCAGAGGATCACTTGCCTATGGAACTCCCTGCCAGAAGAAGTGGTGACAGCTGTCAGCCTCGACACCTTTAAGAAAGGATTATCATGGAGAACAAGGGTATCCATGGCTATCATGATGGATGCCTAAGGACACCCTCCGGGATGGAGAGATAGGCAGGATATCTCTCAATGCCATTTGCAGGGAATCATAAGCAGGTGAAGACATCTGCTTGGGAAGACCCTGAAGCAAATGGGGAGCCACTGTGTGAGACAGAATGCTGGGCCAGATGGGCTGTGGCCTGTTCCAGCAAGGCTGTTCTTATGTTCTTATGCTCTTTTTTTTTTTGAAAAACAAATGGGCCCGTTTTTGCAAACAGGCTGTTTTGGGGAGGTCTGCAGAGTGCAAAAACTTTTTTTTAAATTTGCTTCTTCAAAATCTTGGTGTGTCTTATACTCCGGTGCGCCTTATACCCAAAAAATATGGTAGTTCTTTGACTTATGACCGATCACTTCATGACTGTCCAAAGTTACAATACATCACCCAAAAAGACAACTTAAGTTATCACCATTGGTTGAAATGAGTATTTTATTTAGGTCTGACATAAACCTACACTGTGCTATTTTGTGTTGTGGTCGTCTGGCAGCTCTGCGCATGCGCACATTGGGAGCAAGCTCCAGCTGTTCCTCTGCCTCACTGATATTTGACTCTGAAGGCAGCTGATCACTGTCAGACAGCCCTGGCTCCATCTCTGCTTCCAATGCAGAGCCCTCGTCAGAGCCTTCCCTAGACTCCAGGATTGGCCCATGTTCCTCCCCAACCTCCTCACAGTCCGAGTGTGGTGCCAGTTCCGCTGGTGGGCCACAACAAAAGTCCAGTTGCCTCCTGAAAAGGCACCTTTGGGTCAAAGAAGTACAATACAATAGCAGAGTTGGAAGGGACCTTGTAGGTCTTCTAGTCCAACCCCCTGCGTAAGCAGGAACTTTATACCATTTCAGACAAATGGCTATCTAACATCTTCTTAAAGACTTCCAGGGTTGGGGCATTCACAACTTCTGGAGGCAAGCTGTTCCAGAGGTTAATTGTTCTAACTGTCAGGAAATTTCTTCTTAGTTCTAAGTTGCTTCTCTCCTTGATTAGTTTCCACCCATTGCTTCTTGTCCTGCCCCCAGGTGCCTTGGAGAATAGTTTGACTCCCTCTTCTTTGTGGCACCCTCTGAGATATCGGAGTAATGTAATGTAATGTAAGATCGGAAGCTGTGGAGAGACCAGGTCCATCTTTCACATTACCTGTCGTCCTTATTGATCTGGTCTCCAAATCCCACCGTATCGACAATGGTCAACTTGAGACGGACGTTGCTCTCCTGGAGTTCGTAGCTCCTTGCTTTCAACCGTACGCCTGGCTCCTTGTGGGTGGCAGCGTCGCTTTCGAACTTTGTGTTGAACAGCGTGTCCATGAGGGTTGATTTGCCAATGCCGGTTTCCCCTGCGAAAAAATGACATCTGGATTAGGACATCCCAATCAGACCGGTTTGCCCAAACCAGTAGCGGAAATCGTAAGTGGGTAACACCTGCAACAGCCAGAGGGGTAGAATATCTACAGTCCCTGAAAGTGTTCCTTGGAGAATGTGATTTATGACACCCTGGGAGGAGGGCGGAAACAGGGTCATAGCTGGGCCATAAACTATTTATTTTATTTTATTTTATTTATTTTATTTATTTAATTTATACCCCGCACCTTCTCCAAAAGGACCCAGGGCGGCGCACAGGAAATTTAAAACATAACAAATATCAAAATACAAAATTTAAAAACATATTAAATACCTACCCTGTGCTAAAATTGATTAAAATCCCCCGAATTAAAACTATCTAGGAGCAGTCAGAACGGGAGGTAACGCTAGGCAGGCTTGATGGAAAAGGTGTGTCTTAAGACGCTGGCGGAAGAGACGGAGGTCAGAGATGGTGCGAAGTTCAGGGGGTAAGTCGTTCCAAAGGGTAGGGCCCGCCACAGAGAAGGCCCTACCCCTGGGTGTCGCCAACCGGCATTGCCTGGCCGACGGCACCCTGAGAAGGCCCTCTCTGTGGGAGCGGATCAGCCGAAGGGATGTATGGGGCAGGAGACGGTCTCGCATATAACTAGGACCCGAGCCATGGAGCGATTTAAAGATGGTCGTCAGAACCTTGAAGCGCACCCGAAAGGCCACAGGAAGCCAGTGCAGCTCGTGCAGGATCGGTGTTATATGGGAGCATCTAGAGGCTCCCGTAATCCCCCGCGCGGCTGCATTCTGGACTAACTGTAGCTTTCGAGTGCACCTCAAGGGGAGCCCCATGTAGAGAGCATTACAGTAGTCGAGTCGGGATGTCATGAGAGCTTGAGTGACTGTGCGAAGGGCAACCCGGTCCAGTAAGGTACTGCTGACACGTTGCTCCTAATAAATAACTGATTGTTTTTTTTGAAGCGTGCTTAATTAGGACATCCTTCAGATTCCTGCCATCCCTTTTGCGACCTTCTGACAAGCCAGGTCAAGGGGGAAGACAGATTCACTTAACAATCACGTTACTAATTTAACCAATTGGAGTGATTCACTTAACGAATATGGCAAGAAAAGTTGTAAAATGAGACAAAACTCACTTAACAAATGTCTCGCTTAATATATATTCTGGGCTCAATTGTGGTCCTCAGTTGAGGACTCTTAACACCGGGGGAAGGGGGGGGGGAGAGAAAGTTCAGTTGCCTTCTGAAAAAGCACCTTTGGGGCAACCATGACTTGGATGACTGAGAATCTCTACAAGCTTTTAGCTATACAATATGGGATTCAGACCCTTGGAACGTTGTGGGAGTAGGAATGGATCTACAGAGGAAATAATTGCAGACTACAGGAACCATTGGCACCACTCAGGTGGCCCTGAGGACACAGGTAAACCTCCAAGTGGCCTCAACGACCCTCTCAAAGGATGCAAAGGACCAGCTGTCTGCAAGAAGCATCAATCCTTCCATTCCCCACCATCCTGTCAAAGCTGAAGAAGCTTCTTGGATGAGAAGCAAAATGTCTTCAAAGAAAAAAGAGAAGAAAGTCCCGTTGCCTCCGGAAAAAGCTCCTTTGGGACAATAGGGAAGCCAGATTCCCCAAATGTTTACATGATTCACTAAACAAATCCAATGATTTGCTTAACAACCATAGCAGACAATGTCATAAAATAGGGCGTGGCTCACTTAACTGCCTTACTTAACAATAGAAATTCTGATCCCAATTGTAGTCATAAGTACAGGACTACCTGTAATTTACTTAACAACTGTAGCAAAAAAAAAAATTGGACCTGATTCATTTAACAACGACCTTGCTTAGCAAATAACATTCTGGTTCCCGATTGTGGTTGTAAGTCAAGAACCATCTGCAGTATGTGAATATTTTTGGCACTGCGTAGCACTTCTACTAACAAGTTAAATTACAGACAGAAGTTACAGCCAAATACAATTGCTAAAAATTTGTTCTTTACTAGCATGAAAACATAACACAAGAGACAGAAACTACAATTTTGGGATGGAACAGAGAAGAAACCTGGTAGGAACAGCCATTTAATCTAAATTAACTGTATTTCTTGTTGCAAAACACATGATTAGAAAGCAAACATGTTCTTGTTGGATCATTTCCATGTAAACACATGTAACTCAAATTCAAAGTCAGTGTAGAGTAGATGAAAATTGAAAGTAGAATATACACCACAGTTCTGGACTTGTGATGTCAAGAGTGGGTAGTTTCGTCCTTTAATTCAGAATATTTCTCCAGATTGTATAATTGCTCTGACAGATTAACATCTCCATTTTCCTTACAATATGATGCCAATCCAGGTTTTAAAAAGAGGAAAAAGGAACAATTTGCATGCATCTTCGGAGCAGGAATTGGTCTGGTTGCTTATTCATAAAGGCTCATCTATATTTATTGTACAATGAGATAAAAAAAAAAGAGTCACATCAGAAGAAACGGCAGTTTCCAGTTTTCCATTTGGTCTCTAGCAAGAGACGAAACACATTTAACACACTTAGTTTTCAACCCGTTCTGACCTGGCTTCCCCAAACCACAAAAGCAGACGCTTTGTCCTGACAAAACCTCTTTTTTATTAAGCTAATGTGAATTCTTCTCCTTCACATCCAGTAAAGTCATCGGCAAACAGTCTTTCAAGGGTGAATTGACAAACACAGACCTTATCAGGCTTGGAGAGCTGCCAAGCTGATATCTTCTGAACGCAACTACTTGGCAAAGTGTCTCTGAGAGTCACGAACCAATCTTCACACTAATTAAGCAAACTAATTGCCTCCGACACAGAGCCCCCTCAGAGCCTTCCCCAGACTCCAGGACTGGCCCAGGTTCCTCCCCAACCTCCTCACGGTCTGAGTCTGCCCCCAGCTCTGCTGGCGGGCCACAACACAACCATTCAAAGTTTCAATAGCCCTAAAAAAGTGACTTAGAACTGTTTTTCATACTTACGACCATTGCAGCATCCTTGTGGTCATGTGATCAAAATTCAAACACTAGGCAACTATACAATATACAATAGCAGAGTTGGAAGGGACCTTGGAGGTCTTCTAGTCCAACCCCCTGCGTGGGCAGGAACCTTATACCATTTCAGACAAATGGCTATCTAACATCTTCTTAAAGACTTCCAGGGTTGGGGCATTCACAACTTCTGGAGGCAAGCTGTTCCAGAGGTTAATTGTTCTAACTGTCAGGAAATTTCTCCTTAGTTCTAAGTTGCTTCTCTCCTTGATTAGTTTCCACCCATTGCTTCTTGTCCTGCCCCCAGGTGCCTTGGAGAATAGTTTGACTCCCTCTTCTTTGTGGCACCCTCTGAGATATCGGAACACTGCTATCATGTCTCCCCTGGTCCTTCTCTTCATCAAACTAGACATACCCAGCTCCTGCAGCCGTTCTTCATATGTTTTAGTCTCCAGTCCCCTAATCATCTTGGTTGCTCTTCTCTGCACTCTTTCCAGAGTCTCCACGTCTTTTCTACATCGTGGCGACCAAAACTGTATGCAGTATTCCAAGTGTGGCCTTACCAAGTGGCATTAACACTTCACGTGATCTAGATTCTCTCCCTCTGTTTATGCAGCCTAGAACTGGGTTGGCTTTTTTGGCAGCTGCTGCACACGGCTGGCTCATATCTAAACGGTTGTCCACTAGGATTCCAACTAGGATTCCAACTAGGATTCCACAACTGATTCATATTTCTGACGGTTGCAGTGTCCCGGGGGTCATGTGATCCCCTTTTGCGACCTTCTGACAAGCAAAGTCAATGGGGAAGCCAGATTCACTTAACAACCATGTTGCCAACTTAACAACTGCGGTGATTCACTTAACAACGGTGACAAGAAAAGTTGTAAAATGGGGCAAAATCCACTTAACGAATGTCTCGCTTGGCAACAGAAGCTTTGGGCTCAATTGTGGTCGTATGTTGAGGACTACTCTGTATTTACTCCTTCGACCATTTCCAGTTACCTCTTTAAGTTCATTCTCCTCCCACACTTTCCATGTTTAGCTACCAAGAAAAAAAATTAAAATGTCAAATATTTCTTTAATAAAATCTTGAGTGCAGAGGGACAGAACAGGTAAATTCAATTTGCATTTTGCTCTGACATTCCACAAAACGTCTGGACTTTGCATAAGGAGAATCACATTTTTTGAAGAAGGAAATCAGCTGCTTTTCATAGCAGGCTTCACACTAAACCCACACAACAACAAAGATATCAATTGATGAGCAATGTGGATATGTTCTTAATCACTTTAACTTATGGGGTTTATGGGGAAAACGTTTTTTTAAAAGCATGCTTAAAAGTATGGAATTATGATTGTGGGTGACTCCCATATTTATTTTTTTACAATCTTTTGGTTTTGCTCTGCAACAGGAAAAAACAGTATTTGCAAATCGCTTTCTCTTGTACAACTAAATAGAGATTTTGTAGTATCCTTCCTCCGGAGTGGAGAGGAAATGGAGATTTTGCAGTATCCTTCCCCCGGAGTGGGGAGGGAATGGAGATTTTGCAGTATCCTTCCCCCGGAGTGGGGAGGGAATGGAGATTTTGTAGTATCCTTCCTTTGGAGTGCGGAGGGAATGGAGATTTTGCAGTATCCTTCCCCTGGAGTGGAGACGGAATGGAGATTTTGCAGCATCCTTCCCCTGGAGTGGAGAGGGAATGGGGATTTTGCAGCATCCTTCCCCTGGAGTGGAGAGGGAATGGAGATTTTACAGTATCCTTCCCCCGGAGTGGGGAGGGAATGGAGATTTTGCAGTATCCTTCCTCTGGAGTGGAGAAGGAATGGAGATTTTGCAGTATCCTTCCTCTGGAGTGGAGAAGGAATGGAGATTTTGCAGTCTCCTTCCCCTGGAGTGGGGAGGAAATGGAGATTTTGCAGTCTCCTTCCCCTGGAGTGCGGAGGGAATGGAGATTTTGCAGTCTCCTTCCCCTGGAGTGGGGAGGGAATGGAGATTTTACAGTATCCTTCCCCTGGAGTGGGGAGGGAATGGAGATTTTGCAGTATCCTTTCCCTGGAGTGGGGAGGGAATGGAGATTTTGCAGTATCCTTCCTCTGGAGTGGGGAGGGAATGGACATTTTGCAGTATCCTTCCTCTGGAGTGGAGAAGGAATGGAGATTTTGCAGTATCCTTCCTCTGGAGTGGAGAAGGAATGGAGATTTTGCAGTCTCCTTCCCCTGGAGTGCGGAGGGAATGGAGATTTTGCAGTCTCCTTCCCCTGGAGTGGGGAGGGAATGGAGATTTTGCAGTATCCTTCCCCTGGAGTGAGGAGGGAATCGAGATTTTGAAGTATCCCTGCCATGCTCACCAAGCCATGCCATGCCCACAGAACCAGTAGTAAAAGTCTTTTGAATCCCACCACTGGCACATACATGCCGGCCAGCTGGTCTTCACAGGTGCCTAAAAACGCCCTGAAAATGGCTTCAAAAGTGGACAATAAACAGGCTGTTTTGGCCACCAAAGGCACTGCAGGCTGGTCCTTTGCTATTTCCAGACCCCGCGGGCCAGATTTAAGCACTCCGCAGGCCGGATCCGGTCTGGGATCCTTGAGTTAGATACCCCTGTTCTAGATAATCTATTTCCCTCAGAATCTTCTGAAGCTATAGGCCCACCAATTTCTCCTGAACCTTGTCCAGAAAGGGTCCAACTATGGCTTCTTGAAGAAAGAGTAGATAACTGTCTCCTTAAGTAATTGTTTTTTTTTTTAAATTCTCAACCCCTCTCTGATCAAACAAGAAATAAAATAAATTGCTGGTACTAAGGGTTTTTTTAGGACATCCTGGAAAAAAAGAATATATTTCAGGACACGGCTTCGCGTGTGTACACCTTGCAATTTGCAGGACCCTTTGAGGGATTGTTATGATGAGGAAAACTTAATTATAAAACGGTACACAAAAACATGTAAAAGCTTCCGAAGAACTTCCAGATGTCGCACCACTGTTCTGCTGCCGCTGTTTACAGCTCCTCTGAATTTACGACCGTGAAAATGTGAAACTAGGTGCTTTCATCAATGCTTATGGCACCCACCATAGTGGCTGGATTAAGACTGGAGACGAGACAAACCCCTTTAAGTCCACTCGTCTAAAACTTTCCAGCTGAGAGCTTTTGAGACTTAAACTAACTATTGTCACTTTGAATCAGTGGTGGGTTTCTGCAGGCTCGCACCTACTCGCAAGAGCCGGTTGGTGAAATTTAGAGAACCGGTGAGAGAGGGGGTTCCACCGGCGTACCTGGAAGTAAATCTGGCCTGCCGCTGCCAGTGACCCAACGGGAAGGAAAGGAAAGGAAAGGAAGGAAGAAAGGAAAGGAAGGAAGAAAGGAAAGAAAGGAAGAAAGAAAGGAAGGAAGGAAGGAAGGAAGGAGGAGGAAGGAAGGAAGGAAGGAAGGAAGGAAGAAAGAAAGAAAGAAAGAAAGAAAGAAAGAAAGAAAGAAAGAAAGAAAGAAAGAAAGAAAGAAAGAAAGAAAGAAAGAATTTATCATCACAATTGAGTCCAAAATTTTGGTTGCTAAGCAAGAGCGTTGTTAAATGAGTTTCACCACATTTTAAAAGGTGGCCACTCCCACCCTGTTACATGACTGCCAAGCCACGCCCACAAAATAGGCCACACCTACAGAGTAGGTTCTAAAAAAATTTGACACCCACCACGGCTTTGAATGTAAACTAATTGCCATGCATTAAAATGAAATTTCACTGCATACAGCTCAAAGAGTTATCATCTCCAAATACACTACACACACACACACACACCAATATACCGTATTTTTCAGAGTATAAGACGCACCTAGATTTTGGGGAGGAAAACAAGGGGAAAATATCTCCCTCTGCCTCCCGGCAATTTGCCTCCTTGCAACAAACAGTACAAACAATATACACTGTTTGCAGTGTTATATTTCAGACTATACTTGTACAGATGCTGTTAAAATTGATGTGCTTTCTGGGCGTATAGTTATTCTCTGCTATTTCAAAGAATAGCCCTTTTTAAAACAATAGCATGTGTCCTCTTGAGATCAAGCGTTTATTTTAAAAAGCTTCTTCATTTTGTTAAGTTGTCTAGAACAATAATAAAGCAGTTTAAAAAAAATAAGCCTAATAATTTGAACATTCTATACCAGTGATGGCTAACCTTTACTGGCTCGCGTGCCAAAAGCGGGGGGAGCGCAGGGGGGTCGTGCATGGGCGTGCCACACCCATAATGCTATGTGCGCGACCCCCTGCTTTTGGCGCGCTTTTTTTGCGCTCCCCAGGGTCCAGAGGCTTTCTAGGAGCCTGGGGAGGGTGAAAACAGCCTCCCCCCCCACCTCCAGAGGCATCAGGAGCTTCCCTGAAGCCTCCAGAGGGCGAAAAACGGCCTCAAAAGAAGGCCTAAATCAGCTGGTCAGCGCACACATGCACGCTGGAGCTGACAGTCCAACGCCTCGCGTGCCCTAAGAAATGGTTCCGCGTGCCACCTGTGGCACCCGTGCCATAGGTTCGCCATCCCGGTTCTATAGGCATTTATAGTTGTTGACCTACCTCCTTGCAGCAAACTGCCTGATTAGCACAAGGAAAAAAAATCTGTCTCCCAGCAATTTGCCATCTGGAGCAAACAGCAAGTTTCACTTTCAATTTCTCCCGATCATCAGCTGTTTCAGGCTGCAGGGATTGCTATAGTTTATTGAAGCCTCCGCAAGCCCCTTCCTCCCCTTTGCTGCAAAGAGGTAAATTGCTGGGAGGCAGAGGTCAAAGATTTGGGGCCAGTGGGTGGGTGGGTGGGTCTACGTTCAGTATATAAGGCACACCCAAATTTTCACCCTCTTTTCTTATACTCCGATTAATATGGTAAATAAATATCAAATTATGCAAATACCCAGATATATTATATGACACAGAGAAACAATACGATCTAGCTCAGATGTATACGTGCACACAGGGAGAAAAATGAATCTTGTGAGTTTACCAGATGGAAGGCATAGGGAACAAAGTTGTTACAGAATCTGTTAGTCCTGCTAGAAATACTTCGAAACCTCCTCCCAGAGGAAAGCAACAGAAACAGACCGCAAAGTAGGTGTGTGGAGTCCCTAACAATGCTTTGAGCTCTAAGCACATAGCGCTTATAAGCAGCATCCTGAATAACAGGAAGCAAGCTTCCTATAATCTTCTCCGCTGTCCTCACCACTCTCTGTATGGACTTTCTATCTGAGGCGCTGCCGCCACCAAACCAAACAGGGATGCAGTTTGTTGAAATGCTCTCAATCGTGCTTCTGTAAAAAGTGGCCAGGACAGAAGGAAAAAGTTGTGCTCTCCTCATGCGATGCTGGTTTGCACGCTCCACTAAGGATGACATGTGCCGAGACCAATTCAGATTGTTAGTTATCTGCACCGCCAGGTACTTAATACCATCAACTACCGCTAGAGCTGCATCCTTGATACCTGTTATGATATTCAGCCTTATATTGGGTTGACAATATATATGAGCCTATGTTCGTAAGGAGTTATGTAGCTTTAAGAACTGTGTTTGAATTCTGATTGGCTGTGCTTGTCAGCTCTACCATAAAGGAAGCTCAGGAACACAGTCCATTCCCTTTTCGATTCCAATCCTGTTCTTACTGTTTGCTGCTGAGAAGATTGAACACTGAAATATTTGTTTTGCATCACCATAAGATAACTCTGTGTTTGGTGAAGGACTGTTATTATTTTGAGAAGTTAGTCTCACTGGTCGGAAGAAGCATTTTTAGTTGCTACAAAGTAAAGACTATTTATTTTCTTACTATCACTGTTTTAGAGTTTGTTTGTGGTTAAAGCAACGTATCTCTTTACTGTCCGGTGAATTACACTATTCCGCATTTATTTCCAAACACTGGTTACGGGACCAGAGTTGTAACACTAGTTTTGAACCCAGAGTTGCTACCATTACCAAGTGGAATAGGACCACGCCCGCTCTTCCTAAATTCTACAACAATCTCCTTTGTTTTATTAACAAGTATACAGTACATAGTCCAGAATTTATGACCATAATGAAGCTTGCCCATTACAGTTATTAGTCAGGACAGTTGAAAAGATAGTTCCCCCCACAAGACCGATCTGATTTTATGACTTTTTGTTGTTGCAATTATAACTGAACGCAGCAGTTATAAAGCAAATCCACTGTTTGTAATGGGACATTTTTGCCAAAAGCAATGGAAATACAGTGATCCCTCGTTTTTCGCGGCTTCATGTTTCGCGGCTTCAGTGCGTCGCGGGTTTTTCAAAAATACAGAATAGAAAAAAAATGCATTGGTAGGAGGCAAGCGCCCCCTAGTGCTTGCTTTAAACGATGTCCACCAACTCAAGTTTCCGGTATAGTGTATTGCGAATCCTACTTCGCGGTTTTTCAGTTTTCGCGGAAGGTTCCGGTCCCCATTAACCGCGAAAAACGAGGGATTACTGTACATTTTGATTTTCAGCAAAAACAAAGCACTGCTTTGCAGAATTCATTAAATAAACATAATGTCTGTTACGTGAATGCCCAGGTCATTAAACAATGCAATGCATTCCTAGGGATGGGTTTTTTTTGCCTGAAACCAGCTCAAAATATTGGAAACTGACAAAAAGCGTTGTTAATTGAGATTTTATGAGCACAGGAGAACGCAAATAGTCATAAATAACCAATTTCATTGTAATTTTAGTACAATGACAATAAAGATGATGATGATGATGATTATTATTATTATTAATGTCACATGTAGCAGGAACAATTGTTCAGAATTTTAGAAACGGTGATAAGTACCTTTGGGAAGGTCTGTCATAACTTCAACCAATTGTTAAGTGATCAGTCATAAGTCAAGACTACCTGTACTGGCTCTCGAACTTTTGTTTGTCATGACATTGCACTGAACAGCACTTCTTATCTTTTGCTAGTTGTGGTTCCAAAATTACATTTGGCCGAAGAACAGGAATGGCAGAGGGAAAAAGGCAATTGATTTTTGTCAGCTTCACATCATTATATCCAGAAGTTTCCTGGCATGCCTTAAATATCCCTAAGCCCCATTCTGTTATTTTTCCCCCGAGCATTGATTTGCAAAAAAACAGAAGAGGAATTCAACAATGAAATCCATCTCCCCAGGCTAAATGTTTTAAAGTGCATAAGGCTTCAGTCAATGTTGCCTCTTTTCTAAAAAAAATAAACTAAGTTTTACTATAAAAACAAATCAGAAATAGGATGAAGGGGCAGAAATGGGAATAGCTCATCTCTGCCAAATAAAGGGCAGAGGTCAACTATTTCACTCTTGCGCACACACAAAAAATGGTTTTTCAGGAATGCAAGAAGTCTCAAGACAGTTAACAGTCACACCAGGGAGTTAGAAGACTAAACTACTTGGTTATATAGCCTGCAGCAGAAAGAAAGAAAGAAAGAAAGAAAGAAAGAAAGAAAGAAAGAAAGAAAGGAGGGAGGGAGGGAGGGAGGGAGGGAGGGAGGGAGGGAGGGAGGGAAGAGACTGAGGAAGGAAGGAAGAAGAAAGAAAGGAGGGAGGGAGTGGATGGGGAGAGGAGCGAGAAAGGAAGGAAGGAAAGGAAGAGAGGGAGAAAGGAAGGAAGAAGAAAGAAGGGAGGGGAGGGGGAGAGAAGATGAGAGAAAGGAAGGAAGGAAGAAAGGAAGGAAGGAGGAAGGGAGGGGGAGAGAAGAGAAGAGAAGGGAAAGGAAGGGAGGGAGGGAGGGGGAGAGAAGATGAGAGAAAGGAAGAAAGGAAGGAAGGAGGAAGGGAGGGGAAGAGAAGAGAAAGGAAGGAAGGAAGGGAGGGAGGGAGGGGAAGGGAGAGAAGAGATAAAATACTAATATTAAGGGCAGGAAACAACTTTTTTACATTCCAGAGACGCACAAATCTCTGGAGACATTTGATTTGGATGTTCCATAGCTTCTTTGTTTGGCACAGTGACTTCAATCCCAACTCTTAAAAGTCAATTTATTTCAGTATCTCAAAAGAAAAGAAAAAAAAACTTGCATGAGCAATCACGAGGAAACCATGAGTTAAAATTCAGCATACAGTATCAAACGCAGCAGTCAGTTTACGAAAGTCAACCACAAAAATGTATACGGATGAAGAAGCAGTCCATATAATCTCAACCGCCTGAAAAAAAGTTTTGGGAAATGACTTCAACTAACACCCATGGAATAGGCTGCAATCGAATGTCAAATTTCCTCAGAAAATTATGCACTTTAATGTAATTGGTACTTTATGTAGAATCAGCTCTTTCTTTCTTTAAACACTTTCAGTGTTTAAAAAATATATAAAATAAAGATACTTCTCGCCTTACCAACCAAAATTGAGCCCCATATTTTCCATTACTAAGCTTGGAAAGTTGTTAAGTGAGTTTTACCACCTTTCTTGCCACCGTTGTTAAGTGAATCGCTGCAATGTAAGTCACTAGCACGGTTGTTAAGCGAATCTGGCTTCCCCACTGACTTCGCTTGTCAGAAGGTTGCAAAAGTGTCAAATCACACTTGGCCAAATAGAGCTGTTGTGTTCTATTCCTATTCTATAGAATATTAAAGTAGAGCAGGGGTTCCCAAACTTGGCAACTTTTAAGACTTGTGGACTTCAACTCCCAGAATTCTCCAGCCAGCATAGCTATGCTGGCTGGAGAATTCTGGGAGTTGAAGTCCACAAGTCTTAAAGTTGCCAAGTTTGGGAACCCCTGAAGTAGAGGAAGATGACAAAAGTCTAAATTCTAGTGAATTATTACACTTTTTAAATGCTTCCCACATTTAACAGGAATAAAATCCTCTGCATATAGACCAGGGGTGTCAAACTCAAGGCCTCCCAAATCCTCTGCACGTCCATTTTTGTGAAGGGGGCGGAGCATCGGGAGGCCAAAAATGCTGCATTCAGTGTATAAGACGCACCCAGTTTTCCACCCTCTTTTGGGGGAGAGGGAGGTGCGTCTTATACTCCGAAAAATACGGTAAATTGAGTTTGACATTCCTGATGTGGAGGATTAAAACTTCCAGGAAGTTTTATCTAGGACTGTTCTCGGTAGTATCCCAACTTTCTAAACCAAAGATGGCTTTGATAAAAGGAGGCATTAGTTCACCCCCTCTGCTTTTAAAAGCAGCAAAATCCAGATGGCTGCTTTGCAAATTATAATTTAGGTTGTAGAATTTGCTTCTCAGGCTGATAAGCAGTCAGGAAACCATTATGTAAATAATGCATTGCTGTAGATTCCTTCTTTATCAGGGAAGGTCCTGACCTCCATTCCACAGCACCAGAAAGCTGGAAAAACAGTTTTGGAAAGTCTTGTTGGCCCAGACCTAACGTATAAATATACTAGTTACAAACTGAAATTAGTTCACTCGCCTGAATTCTTGTATCACAAGGGCTTCATAACATTTGCCGAAGGGAACTTTGAAGGCCTGTGCTTAGAAATAACCCCTATGTGCTAAAATGGGATGAGGATGGAGATTGAAAACCATGGTGCTATCTGCTTTGTCTGAAATTGGTTGCGATGCTAGCCTTTAATGCCTCAATCGCTTTGCTTTTATTGTTTTTAGAATGGTTTTGTGTGGGTTTTTTTACCCAGCAGTGGACGGCCAAAGTTGTGTCTCTTAAAAACAGCAGCCATATCAGTCTTTAAATAATGGCAGACATATTAACCCCTCATACTGGCTGGGGAATTCTGGAAGTTAACAGAATAACCGAGTTGGAAGCAGTGGTGGGATTCAGCCGGTTCGCACCTATTCGGGAGAACCGGTTTTTAACTTTCTAAGCATTTCGGAGAACCGGTTGTTGGAAGAAACCTCCTTTTGTTTTTTCCCCACTTTACAGGGGTAATCCTGTAAGGAAGGCAGGAAGGAAACATTCTGGTGTTGTTTCTAGCCTCATCTGTATTGCCCTGATTACAGAAACCACCTCTCCCATTAACCCTTATTGCATTGTAACAGCTAAGGCGAAGTGCCCATCGACGTGAGTGACATTGAGTTGGCCACGCCCACCCAGTCACATGACCACCGAGCCACGCCTACCCAGCTGGTCATTAGGGCAGAGAACCGGTTGTTAAATTATTTGAATCCCACCACTGGTTGGAAGGGAACCTGTAGGTCAGTGGGTCTCAACCTTCCCAATGCCGCGACCCTTTAATACAGTTCCTCATGTTGTGGTGACCCCCAACCATAAAATTATATTATGTTTTCAGTATTTTTTCAAAAATATGTGTTTTCCAATGGTCTTAGGCGACCTCTGTGAAAGGGTTGTTTGACCCCCAAAGGGTTGAGAACCTGCTGTAGGTCATCTGGTCCAACCCACTACCCAAGCAGGGGACCCTGCACCATTTCTGACAGATGGCAGTCCAGTGTCTTCTTGAAATCTTCCAGTGATGAAGCTCCCACAACTTCAGAAGGCAACTTTTGTTTGTTTGGCTGATTGTCCTCACTGTCAGAAAATACCTCCTTATTTCCAGGTTGAATCTCTCCCTGTTCAGTTTCCACCCATTATTCCTTCTCTGGCCTTTGAGTGCCTTGGAAAATAGCTTGACCTCCCTCCTCTCTGTGGCAGCCCCTCCAATATTGGAAGACTGCTATCCTGTCTCCCCTGGTCCTTCTCTTCACTAGACTAGCCATGCCCAGTTCCTGCAACCGTTCATCTATATTTTAGCCTCCAGTCCCCCTAATCCTCATTGTTGCTCTTCTCTGCACTCTTTCAGTTGAATTCTTCACATCTTAAAGTTGCCTACTTTGAAAAATTAACTCAGGGCAGGTTCAAATTCAAATTCAAGTTGATACTGACCTACTCAGGCTTGTCAAAATTTGAAAGACAAAAAACAATGGTATTGCAAGCTTCAAAAGTCTGGGAATCCAACAATGATTATAGGGAGTTCTCAATTTACAACCATTCATTCAGTGACTTGTTCACAGTTATAATAGCGCTGGAAAAAGTGACTTGTGACTATTTCTTCACAATTATGGTCATGTGATCAAAATTCAAATCCTTGGCATGTACTGTATTTTTCAGAGTATAAGACGCTCCGAAGTATAAGACGCACCTAGATTTTGAGGAGGAAAACAAAGGAAAAAATATCTGCCTCTCAGTAATTTGCCTCCTTGCAACAAACAGTACAGACAATATACACTGTTTGTGGTGTTATATTTCAGACTGTACTTGTACAGATGCTGTTAAAATTGATGTGCTTTCTGGAAGTATACGTTATTTTCTGCTATTTAAAAGAATAGCACTTTTTAAAACAATAGCACGGGGCCTCTTGAGATCAAGCGTTTATTTTAAAAAGCTTCTTCATTTTGTTAAGTTGTCTAGAACAATAATAAAGCAGTCTTTAAAAAATAAGTCTAATAATTTGAACATTCTATAGGCATTTATAGTTGTTGACTTACCTCCTTGCAGCAAACAGCCTGATTAGCACAAGAGAGAAAAAATCTGCCCCCCAGCAATTTGCAATGGGAAGCAAACAGCAAGTTTCACTTTCAATTTCTCCCGATCATCAGCTGTTTCAGGCTGCAGGGATTGCTATAGCCGATTGCAGCCTCCACAAGCTCCCGTTTGCTGCAAGGAGGTAAACTGCTGGGGGGCAGAGGCCAAAGGGTTGGGGCCGGTGGGTGGGTGGGTCTACATTCGATGTATAAGACACACCCAAATTTTCACCCTCTTTTAGTGTTATACTCCGAAAAATATGGCATTTATAATGGCTGCCCTGCCCTAGGATCATGTGATCACCCTTGTAACCAGCAATGTCAATGGGGGAAGCCAGATTCACTTAATAAAAGTATTCCTGACTGCGATTCACTTAACAACGATGGCAAGAAAGGTTGTAAAATGGAGCAAAACTCACTTCGCTGTCCTGCTTAGCAACATAAATTCTGGGGCTCGGCTGTGATCCTAAAATCAAGGCCCACCTATCAGGAGAATGTCATAGCTTCAAAGGAAAGTTTCCAAGGTCTGAAATGTCACATTTTCGAACACTGGAGGAGTTTGATTTTTGCAAACAGTACAAATGAGGGACTTGCATCATTCTGGACCGTAATGATGTCATTGGCATTCTATGCATGATGTGATGCCCTTCCGGTGAACACCGGCGTTGGCACCGATCCAGCTAATATAATCTTAGCGATGCTTCCTGCCTAAGACATGGTTATCTTTAAGAGGAAGGAATTCTGCATCACAAACCCAGCTGGCCTGGTTGCAATTTGAAATATTGCAGAAAATGGCTTTATTCTCACGAGGGGGACTTACCAACACAAAGGATGTTGAAGCAGAAACCTTGCAAGGTTGACCGGTTCACCAGCTGATCTGGGAGGCTATCGAAGCCGACATGGCCGGACAAGGCGAGATTTCGAAGGTCGTCATTCTGCAAATCCAAAGAGGAAAAAGGTTTGAAGGCCTCGGCAGCACTAATTTCCATTGAAGGCAGTCCCCGACTTACAACAGTGCATTTGTGACCATTCAAAGTGACAGTAGCACTGGGAAAAAGTGAATTTGGACCCCCTGATCCATTTTCAGATTCATGTTGATCGTTAAGTAAAGTGGAAATGACCTCATGATTTGAAATGCTATTGACTCACCAACATTCATAACCCAACTTCCTCCAAATTTTAATAGGCGTCTCTTGTGCAGTATCAACATGATCCAATGGTATTTTTTTTTAATATGCATCATTGTGTAGTTAGGACATGGGAATCCCGAAATGTAGCAATGGCTGTTATCTAATTTGCTCATGAGAGGCAAATTTAAAATGAACAATATTGCTTCCTGCAAAGGCTCATATCTGTTTGCTCCTCTTTTATGTCTTATGGGAGGGGCCACTAATCTCCAAGCCTTACTCCCAAGGCACCCTTTTTGTCTTAATTGTTCTCAAACTGAAAATCATTTAATGGTGTCTGAACTTTACCCCCTGTGCCCCATCCCCTCTGCCTAGTCATAAATCACGGTAGCCAATTAGCAGTGTAATTGAATCTATACATGTGCATTCACAGGCCAGCTTGAGATTCCATTCTGACCTTCTGGAAGCTCTGCGCATGCGCACACTGGGAACAGGCTCACACTGTTCCTCTGCTTCACTGATGTCCAAAGGCAGCACATAACTACCAGATGGCCCTGGCCCCATCTCTGCCTCTGACGCAGAGCCTCGTCCGAGCTTTCCCCAGACTCCAGGACTGGCCCAGGTTCCTCCCCAACCCTCCTCACTGTCTGAATCTGCTGCCAGCTACACTGGCCACCGGCAAACCACAACAATACATGTCGGTTGCCAAGCATCCTAATTTTGATGATATGATTGTGGGGATGATGTGAGGTTGTGTGAGGACTGGTCATGTCACTTTTTTCAGTGCTGTTGAGACTTGGAACAGTTGCTAAGAAAATGAGTGTGGGTTGAGGATTATCTGTATAAACAGTCGTTCACCCCAAGGAGCTACTAAATCTACTACTACATGACTCAACTTAACCAAGTTTCTTTCTGCGCATTTTTTCTAGTTGCCAAGGAAATATTCATATCTCCGCCCCTCGTGTTTATGTTCTTTCTGTTGCATTTCCCCCCCTTCTCTTTACCCAGATTCACATACTTTGGGATAGGGAAGAAGGATCCTTTGGTTTCCTAGAGCTGGGGTGTCAAACTTTAAGGCCCATGGGCCGGATTCGGCCCACGGTGTACTAAGATCCATGACGGGGACGTCATGGAAACAGCAAAGGACCGGCCCACGGTGCCTCTTCCAATGAAAATGGAGCTCCATTTTCGCTTGCAGTGGGCTGCAGGAGGCCATCGCAGCTGAAAACGGAGCTCGGGAGCCCGTTTTCACTGGCAGAGTGCTCGGGCCACCACAGGTGCCCCTGACAGGAGTGACGTTGAGCTGGCCATGCCCACCTTGGCCATGCCCACTCCCTCCCCAGGTCAAACACAATACTGATGCGGTCCTCAATGAAATCAAGTTTGACACCCCTGTCCTAGAGTGACCGCAATAGCAGTCTCCCTGTGAAGATCCCAGAAGAAAACCTAACAAGCCTCGAGACAAAGTTCAAAAGAAGTCCAATCATTTATTAGGATCAACATTCTGGCATTGCTTCGGTGGAGCCAAAACTGAAAATCATTTAATGGTGTCTGAACTTTACCCCCTGTGCCCCATCCCCTCTGTCTAGTCATAAATCACGTTAGCCAATTAGCAGTGTAATTGAATCTATGCATGCGCATTCACAGGCCAGCTTGAGATTCCATTCTGATCACAGGAATGCCTGGAATCCTCTCTATGGCAGCTTGATAGTAGTTATGGTGATGTTTTGGGAGCTGACACTCCCTTTAAAACCTCACATATTGAAAAGGTGAAGGTTTTTCCTATCCATTCGTGTCCGACTCTAGGGCTCATCTCCACTTCTTGGCCTAGGGAGACAGTGTCGTCTGAAGACAATTTCCGTGGCCATGTGGCCAGCATGAGTATATGCCAAGGTGCATGGAATGCTGTTATCTTCCCATCGAAATGGTACCTATTTATCTACTTGCATTTGCATGCTTTCAAACTGCTCAACTTGTCGCACATCGCTCAGGTCTCAAACCCGGGCTGTCAGCTTTCCATTGACAACCTCAAACTCTTTAACCACTGAGCCATCGCGCTCCGTGAAGGAGGCAAAATTAATTCTTCCACATAGTTTTCCTAGCCCTAAAGATGACTGCGGTTTCTATATAGAGATTCTCTAGTCAACCAGGCCATGACTGTACCAAAAGGTGCTTTTTCAAGAGGCAACTGGACTTTCTGGTTTTTCCTTGAAGACGTTTCCCTTCTCATCCAAGGAGCTTCTTTGGCTCTGACTGGATGGTGGGGAGGAGCGGAAGAAGCTTCTTGGATGAGAAGCGAAATGTCTTCAAAGAATAACAAGAAAAGTCCAGTTGCCTCTTGAAAAAACATCCTTTGGGATCGCTGTGTTTTATTCCACCAGCTGAGGCAGGAAAGCAATAAATATGAACGTATTTCTGATATTAGAGAAACCATTTTGTCTCCCTTTTTCGCTCTGTGCTAAGCAGTCCTGGCCAATTACGACTTTCAATTCTCTTAAAAATTGTATACAATATTAGGCGGTGTAATTCATATCTAACAGGCTGGTGTGTGGTACTTCCCCCCCCCCCCATCCTGACCTTCAGACCACACCAGAAACACCCTTCAGATTCATCTTTCAACACAACTCTGCACAAGCTAGTCATTCACAACCTTTTTCCTGTTTAGATTAGTCATTGGTTATACAACTGGCAGCTTGAAAATAAAGAAGCGAGGCCCTCCTAGTTACAGAGACATTTACTGGTCTGTTCTACTCATCTGCCAGGTTCGTCTGGTACGCCAGTTGCGGCCCCTATTGGGCCGGGACGCCCTTCGCACAGTCACTCATGCACTCGTGACATCCCAACTGGACTACTGTAACGCTCTCTACATGGGGCTCCCCTTGAGGTGCACCCGACGACTACAGCTAGTCCAGAATGCGGCCGCGCGGGCAATTATGGGTACCTCCAGGTACTCCCACGTAACACCGCTCCTGCGCGAGCTACACTGGCTACCTGTAGCCTTTCGGGTGCGCTTCAAGGTGTTGACTACCATCTTTAAAGCGCTCCATGGCACGGGTCCTAGCTATCTGCGTGATCGTATCCTATCCCACACATCCCTTCGACCGATTCGCTCACACAGAGAGGGACTTCTCCGGGTGCCGTCCACCTGGCAATGCCAACAGGCGGCATCCAGGGGAAGGGCCTTCTCTGTGGTGGGCCCAACCCTCCGGAATGACCTACCCCCCGAACTTAGATCTATCACGGACCTCCACTCCTTCCGTCAACAATTAAAGACCCATCTTTTCCAGCAGGCCGGCCTGGCCTAACCTACCGTACCAGCCTAGTTTTAGTAAATATTACCAATCAGGTTTTTACGACATAAATTTAAACGAGGTACTTTTTAACACAGGGTAAAACATTTAATTTAGTTTTAATTATTTATAATTTGTTATATGTATGTGTTCTTAAATTCCTGTACAACGCCCCGAGTCCCTTCGGAGAGAGGGGGCGGTCAATAAATCCAAATAAATAAATTAAACAAATAAATCTAAAGGGCCGCCCGACTTAGCTTCCTACATGTCCTCAATATCAGGATCTTAAAAAGCCTCTTCAAAATCTTGGCGCGCCTTATACTCCGGTGAGTCTTATACTCTGGAAAATATGGTAATTTATTTTACTTTTAAGAAACTGCACTCTCCAACTACAGAAAAGTCAACAAAGTTTAGCTATCCCAGTTTCCATCCAACCCCCCCCCCCCCAAAACAAAATACCAAGAAGGAAGAGCTGAGCTAAAGAAGATATACAGAAAGTAGCATTTAAATCGTGGGGGTGTGGGTGTCCATTCATGGCCTCTTTAAGACCTGTGGACTTCAATTCCCAGAATCCTGGGAGTTGAGGTCCACAGGTCTCAAAGTGGCCAAGGTTGGACACCCCTGTTTTAAACACTGAGTTATTTCAAAGCGTTGGTCCACCCTCCTCTTTCTATCTCCAAAGCTTCTTTGCTCGGTTTATAAAACTCGCCAAGCTCCGATGCTTTTTTTTTTTTTTTTTTTTTTTTGGCTCCCTTTCCAGCTCGGACTAATTTTAAAAGATGCCACATAGGCAAACTTGATCCAGCCAACAAACACAAGAAGAAACCCTAACAAAGCAAGCTCTTGATTTCATTTAAGTTCTTCCCGTCCCTCCGACGGATCAGCTCTTCCTCTGTAGCTTTCCCTTGCCAAGGAAACGCTTAGAAGTCAGAAGCTCGTTGCTCTTAAGACGTCCTGCTAAAAGGAAGAAAACTGTTACAACCGTTTAGTCACGCCGGGCAACACAAAATGCCAGCGGCAGCTGGTGGGAAATGTACTAGGGATCCCCACAAAGGATAAACGCTTCTCTGCCTGTCATGGATACAACTCTTTTCGCTGCTACTGGTAGCAAAAAAGGCTTGCAGCCACTCGTGTAGTGGCCGTTCAAAGTTACAAAGGCATTGCAAAAGTGAGTTATGATTGTTAATACTACTTTAGAATGCCTTGGTAAGGCCACACTTGGAATACTGCATTCAGTTTTGGTCACCACGATGTAGAAAAGATGTGGAGACTCTAGAAAGAGTGCAGAGATGAGCAACGAAGAGGATTAGGGGACTAGAGACTAAAACATATGAGGAACGGTTGCAGGAACTGGGTAGGTCTAGTTTAATGAAAAGGAGGACCAAGGGAGATCTGATAGCAGTCTTCCAATATCTCAGGGGTTGCCACAAAGAAGAGGGAGTCAAACTATTCTCCAAAGCAACTGAGGACAGAACAAGAAGCAATGGGTGGAAACTAATCAAGGAGAGAAGCAACCTAGAATCAAGGAGAAGTTTCCTGACAGTCAGAACAATTAATCAATGGAACAACTTGCCTCCGGAAGTTGTGAATGCTCCAACACTGGAAGTTTTTAAGAAGATAATAATAATAATAATAATAATAATAATAATAATAATAATAATAATAATAATAATAATAATAATAAACTTTAATTTATAGACCGCTCCCTCTCCCCCAGGGGACTCGGAGCGGTGCACAGGGAAGATAAAAGACAATAAATATACATATACAAATATACATACATAATTAAAAGGCAAATTAAACATTATTCCTGTGCTAAAATTCCCAATTGACGTTCACTAAAATTCCCAATTAAATTTACTAAAAAACCCCATAGATAGAGAGACTACCCTAGGCCGGCCAAGCAGAAAAGGTGTGTTTTTAATTTTAGACGGAAGGAGCGGAGGTCCGTAGTTGTTCTAATGTCGGGGGGAAGGTCGTTCCAGAAGGCTGGGCCCGCCACAGAGAGAGCCCTTCCCCTGGGCGTCGCCCGCTGACAAAGTCTAGTGGACGGCACCCGGAGAAGTCCCTCTCTGTGGGAGCGAATCGGCCGTGTGGATGTGTGCGGCAGGATCCGATCCTGCAAATAGCTAGGTCCCGAGCCATGGAGCACTTTAAAGATGATGACTAGAACCTTGAAGCGCACCCGGAAGACGACAGGCAGCCAGTGCAGCTTGCGCAAGAGCGGTGTTACGTGGGTAAACCTTGAGGTTCCCATAATTGCTCGCGCGGCTGCATTCTGGACCAGCTGAAGTCTCCGGGTGCACCTCAAGGGGAGCCCCATGTAGAGAGAGTTACAATAGTCCAGTCGGGATGTCACGAGAGCATGAGTGACTGTGCGAAGGGCGTCCCGATCCAATAGGGGGCGCAACTGGTGAACCAGGCGAACCTGGTAAAACGCCCTCCTGGCCACGGCTGTCACTTGATCTTCCATGGACAGCCGGGCATCCAGGAGGACACCCAAGTTGCGCGCCCCATCCACAGGGGCAAGATGTTCGCCCCCTATGGCCAGATGTTGCATAACCATTTGTCTGAAGTGGTGTAGGGTTTCCTGCCTAAACAGGGGACTGGACTAGAAAACCTCCAAGGTCCCTTCCAACTCTGTTATTCTGTATTCTGTCTTTTGAACTTATAACCTTTGCAGCATACCAATGGTCCAATGATCAAAATTGAGCCACTTGGTCACTGACTCATATTTATAACTGTTGCAGTGTCCTGGAGTCATGTGATCACGATGAATGGCCACTCCTCAAGGAAATAAAAGAGGAGCGAAAGGGGAGTGGAGTTTGCAGAAGACAATTAGTTCGCTTCATTGGTTCGTGACTCTCCTTGCAAAGTTCTGCGGATATCGGTCAGATAAGGTCTGTGACTGTAAATCCTCCCTTGAAAGACTTTGCTGGATGTGAATGAGCAGAATTCACAGTGAATTAGTAAAAGGGATTTTTGTTGGGACATGGAGTTTGCTTCAGGCTCTTAGGAAGCCTCAGTCAGAACACCGTCATAAATATGAACCGGTTATCAACAAACTGAATGTAACTCAGGTGACCATGAGGATCACATGAAAAATGGTCATAGGTCACTTGTTTCGATGTTGTTGTAACTTGAAACAGTCACCAAGTGAACTGTTGTAAGTCAAGGACTAGCTATTTATAGGTAGTTGTCTTACAAGCATTCATTTAGCGTCCATTCGCTTACTGAGTACACAATTCACTTAACTTCAATGATTCACTTAACATCCATGACAACGAAGGCCATAAAGTAGGGTGTGACTCATTTAACAACAGCCTTGCCTAGCAGCCAACGTTCTGGTTTCAATTGTGGTTGTAACTCAAGGACTATTTGTGCTACCAATTCATGAGGAAAGCAATTTAAAATAAAAGAGTTACTATTTTACTTCCTCAACCTTACATTGTGAAAAAATGGCTTTTTGTTCCCTTTTGCTGAGAGCATTTTCTGGAGACAGTGTTATTATCTTTTTAAAAATATTCCCCCTTAACACAATAATCCGACTCTGATTTCTATAGTGCGACCAAAACATGGATCTTGAAGGCAAGCTGTTTGGTTTAGGACAGGGGTCTGCAAAGTTGGCTTTTTTAAGACTGGTGGACTTCAACTCCCAGAATTCCCCAGCCAGCTTTGCTTTGCTGGCTGGGGCATTCTGGGAGTTGAAGTCCACCAGTCTTAAAAGAGCCAACTTTGCAGACCCCTGGGTTAGGAAAGTCAAGGCAAACACAAAGCAGAGATATAAACGGTTATTTTCCTTAAGGCTTTTTAAACAAACGGCTAATGTTTCTTATTTGGAAGAGAAGCAATATCACCGTGCTCATTTCAGATTCCTCACCAGCAATAAAAATTGAATTATTATTATTAATATCTTTTTTATGCATTACACATGAAACTCAAAGACAACTGAACGTTTAAAATTGTGTTGCAAATACCATTGACTGGTGCTAATATGGGTTGCTGCCAGTGTCCTAGGTATCAACCAAGTATTTCCTTCCTTCCTTCCTTCCTTCCTTCCTTCCTTCCTTCCGTCCTTCCTTCCTCCTCCTCTTCTTCCTCTTCTTCTTCCTGTTCTCCCTCCTCCTCCTCTTCTTCTTCTTGTTCTCCCTCCTCCTCTTCTTCTTCCTGTTCTCCCTCCTCCTCCTCTTCTTCTTGTCATTATTATTGTTATCTCTTTTATTCATTAAGCATGAAACTCAGTCAACTGAACATTTAAACATGTGTCGCAAATACCATTGACTGGTGCTGATGATGGATGTGGGTTGCTGCCAGCATCCTAGATATCAATCAAGTATTTCCTTCCTTCCTTCCTTCCTTCCTTCCTTCCTTCCTTCCTTCCTTCCTTCCTTCCTTCCTTCCTTCCTTCCTCCTCCTCTTTCTTTTCATTATTATTGTTATTATCTCTTTTATTCATTAAGCATGAAACTCAGTCAACTGAACATTTAAACATGTGTCACAAATACCATTGACTGGTGCTAATGGTTGATAGGGGTTGCTGCCAGCGTCCTAGGTATCAACCAAGTACCTTCTTAAAACATACAATGTTCCAAGGAGCGCAGTTTTTTTGCAGTTCCACTGGGGTTATTTCAGGAAGCTGCAATTTCTTGGATGTGTTTTATAAAACTCTTGGACATGGTACCAAGTGCCCCGATGACAATGGGTATCACTGTTGCATGTTTCATCCATAATTGGATAGTTTCGATGGCCAGGTCGCAATATTTTGTGAATTTTTCCCCCCAGTTCTTTTTCTTTGACTCTGACATCTCCTGGTACCACGATGTCAATAAATTGTACGTTTCGGCCCTCTACCACCGTGATATCTGGCATTTTGTGTTCCAAATGACGACCGTCTATATTCGAAAGTCCCACAAGACCTTCACCTTCTCATTTTCGGTAACTTTTTCCACTTTGTGCTCCCATGACTTTTTGAATACAGGTAAGTCGTATTTTTTACATAATGACCAGTGGATTAATTTAGCAACTCGGTCGTGTCTAGCTTTGTAATCAGTCTGTGCAATTTTGCTGCATTCACATATTAAAGGTGAAACAGTTTCAACTTTGTTGTTGCAAAGTCGGCAGTTTGAGTTGTCAGTGGATTTTTGTATCGATGATGATGATGATAACAGATTAACAGAGTTGGAAGGGACCTTGCAGGTCATCTAGTCCAACCCCCTGCCCAAGCAGGAGACCCTACATCTGCCTCTACCTAGGATTGAACTCACAACCTCCTGATTGGGAGGCGAGAGCTCCACCTCTGATGATGATGATGATTACCGTGTTTCCCTAAAAATAAGACAGCGTCTTATTTTCTTTTGATACCCTTTTGACCTTATTTTCGGTAAGGTCTTATTATTTTTGAGGTGTGAGAAGTGGCGAGCGTGGTCACCTCATGGCTGCTGCTGTGTTGCAATATTTTCGGGGAGGGCTTATTTTTGGGGGAGGGCTTATTTTAGTGCATGCGCTCAAAAGCCCGATTGGGCTTATTATCCGGGGAGGTCTTATTTTCAGGAAAACAGGCTATTATTTTTTATAGTAAATGTATTTATTTATTTATTTATTTTATTTTTCAGATTTTTATACTGCCCTTCTTCCTTCCGGGACTCAGGGCGGTGAACAGGCAACAATAAAAACAGCAATAGAAAACAACAGTTACATTAAAATACGCTAAAAATAACATTAAAAATATATTAAATGGGTGGCCTGTTCTAAAATCCAGATAAAAACCCCTGGTAAAAACAATTAAAAACTACGCCAGGCCGGCCGCATGGAATAAGTAGGTTTTCAAGGTCCGACAGAAGAGGCGCAGGTCTGTGGTTGTGTGTAGGTCAGGGGGCAGGTCATTCCAGAGGGCAGGAGCTGCCACAGAGAAGGCTCTCCCCCTAGGGGTCGCCAGCCGACATTGCTTGGCCAACGGCACCCTGAGGAGGCCCTCTCTGTGGGAGCAAACTGGTCAGTGGGAGGTATTTGGTAGCAGGAGGCAGTCCTGCAAGTAACTAGGTCCTTTGCCATGGAGCGCTTTAAAGGTGATTACTAGTACCTTGAAGCGCACCTGGAAAGCCACAGGCAGCCAGTGCAGCTTGCGCAGGAGAGGTGTCACATGGGAGCATCTAGATTCTAGAGGCTCCCAGAATCCCCCGCGCGGCCGCATTCTGAACTAACTGGAGCCTCCGGGTGCACCTCAAGGGAAGCCCCATGTAGAGAGCATTGCAATAGTCCAGGCGGGAGATGACGAGGGCTTGAGTGACCGTGCGTAAAGCGTCACGATCCAGAAAGGGGCGCAACTGGCGTATCAGGCGGACCTGATAAAAAGCCCCCCTGGCCACAGCTGTCATATGATCATCTAACGACAGCCGAGAGTCCAGGAGGACGCCCAAGTTGCGGACCCTCTCTGTGTGGGCCAAAGGAAAGAAACAAGCTAATAACCATTCTTGCAAGGATTGTAAAACTCATTTTAAAAAAAAGGAGGAACAGAGGGGGGGAAAAGAAGGAAAGACATGCACCAGCCACATGACAAAGAAAGTTGCAGGCCTGTCTTTAGCTGAATTGCTGCATTTAAGCTGATAAGGAGGAACATAAATCAGTCATATCCCAAACTCCCTAGTGGTAGTGCCAAATTGCTATTGCACTGCCAGTCTCATGTTTGAGAGCTAAAATAACCTGAGCCCTAATGACTTAAGGAAAACCAGAGAGGCTCTAGAGTTTAATATTTCCAATTGCAACTGGCTGTGCTACTCTTGGACTCCATGCCTGTTCGCTTCCCGAATTTTCCTTCCTTTTTTAGAACAGGAAAATCGAAGCCAAATATTTCAAGGGCAAAGGAGAAGGGATGCTCGCATGTTTACCTCTGTAACTGCCTTGATTACAATAACAGGACTCTGGGTAGGAAGTCTAAAACTAATTGGGCTGGAAAAAATACCCTCTTTTTTTAACAGTTGTGATTTTCATATAAGCAGACAGGCTTCAGAGATTGGGCGTTGGTCTTACCTGAGATGCCCGTTCTCTGGGAAGGTGGAGATAGAAAAACCTAATTAGAAGAAAAGAGAGATAATATCTGGGAGAGATTGTACCACACGTCCAGTCTCAAGATTAGACTGAGTCACAAAGCGGGGTGGAGCTAGAGGAGGAGGTGGAATGTTAGTTGCAGACTCAGTCCTATTGCCTGGATGCTTGGATGCTATCTCCACCATCATTGGAGAACATCCAATACCCTGTGGCAGGGTGTAAAATGCAGGCAGAAGAGTTTAGGACAACTCACTGTGGTCAAGTTGCCACAGCCAACTCGCCCTAGCAATGTCCCCCAACCTTTTGGGCACTGGTTCTGTGGAGAGAGGTATTCCCCTGGATGTTCTCACCAGAGGTAGTATTCAGCTGGTTCGAACTGGTTCGCCCGAACTGGTAGCGGAAATCGCCCACCCACATTGGCTCTATGCTGCTCTATTTAGGCACGTTTTTGAGGCCAGGCCCGTGTGCGGAAGGTGTGCGCACAAGCAAAGCACATGTGCAGAAGGCCAGGCGCCTGTGCGGAAGAGGTGGGTGCACCCGTGGACCAGTGGTAGCAAAATGTGAAACTCACCACTAGGCTTCACAAAACCACGAAGCAGACTCACAAAAGCCCTTTTTATTAAGCTAACATGAATTCCTCTCATTCGCATCCAGCAAAGTCCCAGCAAACAGTCTTTCAAGGGTGAATTGACAACCACAGACCTTATCAGGCTTGGAGAGCTGCCAGGTCCGATATCTTCCAAACGCCACGCGGTACAAGAAAATACTTGGCAAGGAGTCTCTGAGAGTCAGGAATAGATCTTCACACTAATTAAGCGAACTAATTGTCTCCTGCAAACTCCCCTGTTCTTTATTCCCCATAGGAGGGGCCATTCACCATCCACCTGTTAGAATGCAGTATTGCAGGCTGACTCTGCCTACTGCCAGCAGTTCAAATCTCACCAGGCTCAAGGTTGATTCAACCTTCCATCTTTCCGAGGTGGGAGCAATATGTTGATTCTGTAAACCGCTTAGAGAGGGCTGTAAAAACACTGTGAAGCAGTATATAAGGGCTATTGCTATTCTTTCTTCCTTCCTTCCCTTCCTTCCTCCCTTCTCTCTCCCTCCCTCCCTCAGCCTTCCATCCTTCCAAGGTAGTAGATAAAAGGAGGACCCAGATTGTTGGGGGCAAGAGGCTGACTCTATAAACCACTTAGAGAGGGCTGTAAAAGCACTGTGAAGCGGTATATAAGTCTAAGTGCTAAATGCCATTATCAAAATCTATCCTACTTAATTCTCAAACAGGGTGAGTCAACAAAACAAGATTTTGGGTTATTACACTTTACAAGTCAGCTTGACCTATCTGGCTACAGACTGGGAGACCGTGACTTCTAGTCTTACCAAGGCATCTAGCGAGCCATTTTTTTTTTAACAAGCAGCTGTCTAAAACTTTTCACCGAGCAAGATTCCCTTGAGACAGGGGTGGCTTTGCCGCCAGACGGAAGGCACTCAAGGCTGCCCATATCATTAAAAAGCCTCAAGTTACCTTGAATAAAAAGAATGGTGGCAGAAAAGAGGGAACATCAATAAATAAAACTCTAATTGGAAATGATGATGGGCTGGTGAGACGTGTTAAATCTCTAACATTTCCAATTCCTTTATGAACAGCCATGGCACAAGAAGATAAATATAGCTTAAATCAGGAAATGCGGATGGAATTCAATTCATATTTATCTTGGGTTATTATACTTTCCGAGTCAGCTTGACGGATCTGGCTAGAGACTGGGAGACCGTGACTTCTAGTCTTAACTTAGGCACCAAGCCAACTGCAAGACTGTGAGAGCCAATTTCTCTCTCTTAGCCCTAGGAAACCACTGATAAAACGATGCCAAGAAAACTGAGAAAGCTTATCCAGGAGTCGAGATGGTTTTAAAGGCACACAATTTCATTTTATTTACAGAGGTGTTACTGGATTTTTTCTTTTCTTTTTTGCACTTTCAAAGCCAAGTGAAAAAAATTCTTCAGTGTCAATAAATATCCCTTGTTCCTTTCCATGGACGTACTCCTCAATTTTGATCTAACCCATTGATTCTTTTAACAAGAAAAGATATGCAAAATCAATCTATTCATACAAACCAGTGTCTCTGGGCATTAAACCATGTTTAAGCTTTCGGAGCTAAGTGCTTTAGCTCTGACACACAGTCAAAGGCAAAATATATTAGTTGTGCATGAGAGCATTCAGCAAAATAAATGGCTCAGATGCAAAACAGAGTCATAAAAATAGCTTAATTGAGGCATTTGAGGGGAGGGGTTAGAATGAACCATGATGTCATCTGATAAACTAATTCCTCCTTTTTGTTACTGCATTAATATAGATGAGCACAGACACTAAGAATCTTTAAAACTTCACTACCCCCATCAACATGTAGAAGATGCGTAGGTCCAATCACACTTGGCCAATAAGCAATTCAATTCAATTCTTTCATTTTCAATTCTTTCATTTTCTACCAGCCGATCACCCGGCATTGCCCAAGTATTTATTTATAAGGGGGAAATGTCTGGACCAAACGTAATTTCTAATGTTGGATTTTCCCCCTCACCAGAGGGAGCCCCCCTTGTGGAGTACTGTGAACCCGTTACCATGGCAACTCCACTGCGCTGCATAGTAGAAGCCATTTTATGGCACAACAGGCTGTATCTTAACAGAATACACACCCCGAGGGGTTTTAGGGGTGTCTTACCCCTACAGTATTTGTTTCCAGAGAGTAAGTCATCTGTGTACCAAGTGTGGTTGAAATTGCTCGAGGCGTTCCACAGTTACGCTGGAACATACACACACAGAGCTGTTTTTATAGGAAGGAGGGAGGAGGAGGAGGAGGAGGAGGAGGAGAAGGAGAAGGAGAAGGAGAAGGAGAAGGAGAAGAAGAAGAAGAAGAAGAAGAAGAAGAAGAAGAAGAAGAAGAAGAAGAAGAAGAAGAAGAAGAAGAAGAAGAAGAAGAAGAAGAAGAAGAAGAAGAAGAAGATTCTATGTTCTCTATTCTATTCTATGTAAGTTCAAAAATCAAATATTGTTCTCACGGGCAAAAAATGCAAAGAATATACCCACTATCCTCTCCCATCCTATTACCAAGGATACCATGCCTTTAATCCCACTAGTCTTAAGTACATTGTTGATATTTTGAAGCATAGTTTACATTCTCACACTAACTGTCCAGTCCAATGAAATACTTTGGAGAGTTACAATGTCATCAAGGAATGACCACAAAGCTAGAATACAAAAGAGATGCAAGTAGTCTCCAACTTACAACTGTAATTGAGCCTGGCAATTACGGTCGTAAGTCATGTTGATATTAAAATGATCGGACCCAACTTTCATGGAAATGATTAAGCGATTGCGCAGACGCTAAATCTGTTTTCTTGGTCCCCACTGCATTTCACCTCTAAGCCAACTCTTCTTTTCCATATGGTTTTTCAGGATGTTTCCCATTATTCCTGAGTATCTCCACTCAGATGTGAGCACTATTCCAGATGACAAAGTGGCCAGCACAGAATATTCAGGAAAGTTTATTGCATACGTATCAAGGCATACCGATCGTAACCCACCGCTGGTGCCAGGTGACATGGCTTTGCATGCTACTTTGGGCACGCGTGCCATAGGTTCACCATCATGGTTCTAGGTAACGCTACTGAATTAAATAGAAAGCCTCTGAAGGGGAAACGCTTACTCCCTGCAACTTTAAAGACAAGTAAATTTTCATTTCCATGTCTTCTTAATAATGATGTGAGGAAAGATGGGTATATTCCCTTGAGGTGCACTCGAAAGCTACAGCTAGTCCAGAATGCAGCTGCGCGGGTGATTACGGGAGCCCCGAGATACTCCCACGTAACACCGCTCCTGCGCGAGCTGCACTGGCTACCTGTGGTCTTTCGGGTGCGCTTCAAGGTTTTGACGACCATCTTTAAAGCGCTCCATGGCTCGGGACTTAGTTATATGCGAGACCGTCTTCTGCCCCATACATCCCTGCGTCTGATCCGCTCCCACAGAGAGGGCCTTCTCAGGGTGCCGTCGGCTGGGCAATGCCAGCTGAGAACACCCAGGGGAAGGGCCTTCTCTGTGGCGGGCCCTACCCTTTGGAACGACTTACCCCCGGAACTACGCACCATCTCAGACCTCCGCCTCTTCCGCCAGTGTCTAAAGACACACCTTTTTCATCAAGCCGGCCTAGCGTAGCCTTCTACTATGACTATTTTAGACAGTTTTAATTGGGGATTTTAAATTAATTTTAGCACAGGATAGGAATGTAATATGTCTTTTAAATTTTATATTTTTTGTCAGATTTGTATGTTTTAAATTCCTGTGCGCCGCCCTGGGTCCTTTTTGGAGAAGGGCGGGGTATAAATTTAATTTAAAAAAAATAAAAATAAAAAAAATATACACGAATTGAATATTTTGAATACTTTGTTCAAAAATGAAGGACTGATGTTGGTGGTTGAATATATAATAATGAAAACGTGTATCTGATGGATGATTTGTGATAGTATGTATAATAGAAAGTAATGATGCATAATTATAAACTGATGGAGACCTCCTGCGTATTTGTATTGTAAAATTAATAGAATGAGATAGGTGATAGTTATATTCTTATTAAATGGACAATTAAGGATGTAAGGGAATAACCCCTGTTTAAAATGAAGGAATATTAACTGTAACTGAATATATGATGCATAAGGATAGCGATGTATTTATTTATATTGGATCGATATTTAGTGACTGTATATGCAATTGAAATGTTGAAACACAAAAATTTTGTAACCGAACGACATGCTCATACATAACTGATGAGGATGTTATAAGTCTATATGTTCTGTTTGTTTTTATATGTGTAAAAATAAAAATAAAAATCTTTCAAAAGAAAGACAAGTAATTAAGAACAGAGACACTTTGATGTCGTTCTTAAGGTGCCGGGCTAGAAACCAAGAGACTGGGAGTTCTAGTTCTACCTTATGCACGAAGCCAACTGGATAACCCTGGACAAATCGCTCACTGTCAGTCCCAAGAAAACAGCGAGGGCAAAACTCTTGCCAAGGAAACCACAGGGACCTATCCAGGAAGTCGCCAGAAGTTAGCACAAAAACAAAATGCAACCACTTTGCATAAACTCTGGAATTATGACCCTCCAGTGTGTTCATTGGACCATGCTCTACAATGTCTCACCAGCTTCTTTCTGGAACACTCGATCAAGGGTGTAGATCAAGTGACAGGAATCGTGAACCGAGAGCTCTTGTAGCTGTACTGATCCTTTTTTTAAATGCCAGGCGATTCCAAATCGCTTTTAAAAGACCTTTGCTGACAGATATACAGTCACTGCAAACCAAAAAGGTTAAGAACCAAAAGCGGCATTAACAAAAAAACACAAAAGGCCAAGCTACAACTGTCTGTATTATTATAATGGTTGGCCGCACAGACGGATGTTTAGCATCGGGACTGGCATTTTTGTCTACTTATCAAGTCTTTTCCAGGGACCTGGAGGAGCAGATGCTGTTTAATAACATTAAGGCTATTTCCACCAGATGTAAGCTGTTCCAAACAAGGATGCCTTTTGCAATTGACTGGTTTTTGTGGACGTTGACAGTTTTCGAGTGGTGTTTCAAATGTTTTGGGACTGGAACGCAGGTGCATATTACAGGGAGTCCTCAGCCTTACGACGACCACCGAGCCCAAAATTTCTGTTCTAATTGAGACATTTATTGTGAGTTTTGTCCTGTTTTGTAACCTTTCTTTGGCACAGTTGTTAAGTGAATCACTGGAGTTGATTCACAGGCTGTATCGCAACAGACCACACACCCTGATGGGGTGTTAGGGGTGTCTTACCCCCACCCACCCTCAGTATTTGTTTCCAGAGGGTAAGTCATCTGTGTACCAAGTTTGGTTGAAATTGCTCAAGGCTCAGAGTTAGGCTGGAACAGTGGTGGGTTTCAAATTTTTTAGAACCTACTCTGTAGGTGTGGCCTATTTTGTGGGCGTGTCTTGGCAGTCATGTGACAGGGTGGGAGTGGCCACCTTTTAAAATGTGGTGAAACTCATTTAACAACGCTCTTGCTTAGCAACCAAAATTTTGGACTCAATTGTGATGATAAATTTTCTTTCTTTCTTTCTTTCTTTCTTTCTTTCTTTCTTTCTTTCTTTCTTTCTTTCTTTCTTTCTTTCTTTCTTTCTTTCTTTCTTTCCATTCCTTTCCATTCCTTTCTTTCCTGTTGGGTCACTGGCAGCGGTGGGCCAGATTTACTTCCAGGTACGCCGGTGGAACCCCCTCTCACCGGTTCTCTAAATTTCACCAACCGGCTCTCGCGAGTAGGTGCGAGCCTGCAGAAACCCACCACTGGGCTGGAACATACACACAAGCAGTCGTTTTTATATATGCACCATATTTTTCAGAGTATAAGACGCACCTTTTTCCTCCAAAAAAAAGAGGGTGAAAATCTGAGTGCATCTTATACACCAGGGATGTCCAAACTTGGGAACTTTAAGACTTGTGGACTTCAACTCCCAGAATTCCCCAGCCAGCTATGCTGGCTGGGGAATTCTGGGAGTTGAAGTCCACAAGTCTTAAAGTTCCCAAGTTTGGACATCCCTGTTATACACTGAATACAGCATTTTTGGTCTACTGAAACCAGGCCCTACCGCTTCCCGTGTTTCACAAAAATGGACGCGCAGAGGGTTTGGGAGGGCTGCAAAGTGTTCCTGGGGGCTGGGGAGGGCAAAAACAAGCGTAAAATGCCCCCCCCCCTTTTTTTTTTTTTACAAAAACGGGACTGTTTTTCCCCTCCCCACCTCCCAAGAGCACTATGCAGGCCTTCCAAACTCTTTGTACACCCGTTTTTGGAAAAGAAAAAAAAACAGCCCCATTTTTCGCCTCCCCAACCCTCCCACGCATCGCATTTTTGCCCTCCCCGGCCCCCAGGGGCACTTTGCAGGCCTCTCAAACTTTCTGCATGCCCCCTTTTCACCAAAGAAGGGGCGTGAAGAGGGTTTGGGAGGCCTGCAAAGTACTCCTTGGGGCTGGGGAGGGCAAAATCACAGGTTATCCATCAAACATAACTAAATACATCGCTATTGTTGAGCAGTGTGCTCAGATTACCATTAATGTTCCCAAGGAGTATACAACATATTCAATTCCAGTACTAATTTTCCATTGTGACCCCAAGTAGTTATTAAATATTTCAATTCATTTATATATCAGTTTTTCATTGCATCCATTAATCCATTTTTTTTTTATTGAAATTTTTATACTGTTTTACAATATTTCACCCAGTGCTGTACAAAACAAAAGGAAGAGTTGGTTTCAAGTATCATCTATTATCTTTAGGATCTCCAAAATCCACGTTCCCTCGGTACAGGCGTCGAGACGTCCAAAGTTCCAAGTGCATAGTCCACAAATGGCTTCCAAGTCTTCCAAAAGATATCGTTTTTATAAACCCCCTCTCTAAATTTAATATCACACGTCATTTTATCATTTAAGGCTAATTTCCACATTTCACAGTACCATTCTTCTATTTTAATATTTACCTCTATTTTCCAATATCTTGCTATTACAATTCTACCCATTATAATCATAATTCTAATCAGTTCTTTCTCATGTTTTGTTAACTCTGGTTCATTAATTATCAATAACAATATAGTTTCTGGTCTCAATATTATTATTCTTTTCATCATTTCACACATCGTTCTTTCTAATTGCTGCCAAAACTTTTTAATTTTCACACATTTATACCACATATGTTCATAAGTTCCCAATTCCGTATTACATCTCCAACATTTATCACTCATTTTTTTATCTATCAGTGATAATCTTAATGGGGTCCAGTACCATTTCCAAACAACCTTAAAATTATGTTCTTTAATCCTTATAGATAAAGTCCTCATAATCCGACTCTTCCAATTCTCGTTCCAATCCAAATCCAATATTTTAATCTTTAGGTCTTCCTCCCAATTCCTTTTCATTACCATTTGTGGATTTCCATCAAAGTTTATAATCTTGTATATCTTACTGACGAGTCCTTTTAACCCAGTTTCATCCTTAATAATTTGAGATACTAAACTTTCAAATTTAGTTTTACTTCTATCTATGTTACATATTCCCCTTACTTTCATAGTCCATTTTTCTACCTGTATTTTTTCAAACCAATTTAACTCCAATTTTTGAATTACTTTTTTCTTCCTACTTTCAGTTCCTAGAGCTCTTAACCAATCTACTATATTTCCTATATTTTCATCCTCAATTACTTTGTTCCGACTTATATTAGTTTTAATCGGCCAACTTTCAGTTGTCTTTCCCAAAAACGTTATATCCGGAATCAATTTTTTAACAAATTTATTCCAAGTTTTACTCAGCCCCTTTAACCAATAACTATTAATTGCCTTTTTTGTTTTTGCTCTATCTAAAAACCATATAGACCCAAATCTCTTAATATCTTTTAACTCCAGATCTCCCCAATGACCATCTCCACCTTTAAGTATTTTTATCACAGTTCTAATATTATACGCCCGATAATAATTAAGTAGATTGGGAATTCCCAATCCACCCTCTTTTTGGTTTTGATACCACAATTTCTTCATTAATCTTGGTCTTTTCCCACCATTACAAAATTTATCTAATTTCTTCTGATATTCTTCTATATCTTTCTCTGTCAAATTTAATGGTAGCATCTCAAATAAAAAGTTAAACTTTGGTAATAACATCATTTTACACATTGCAATTCTACCAAACCAAGACAACTTTATCTCTTTATATTTATCTATCTTTTTCTCTACTTCCTTCAACATCACCTCATAATTAATTTTTTTTAATTCTCTAACTTTAAGTGAAAGTGTTATCCCCAAGTATTTCAATGTGTTCTTAGCTCTTATCCCAAATTGTTCTTGCATACTCTCCCACTCCTTACCATCTTTATTCATTAATAATTCAGATTTTGACCAATTTACCTTTAAACCTGTCATTTCTTCAAATTCTATCAAATGTTTATTTATCCTCTTTAAATCTTTCTCTATATCTTTCAAAATAATCAAAGTGTCATCCGCATACAAATTTATCTTATATCCCTTGTAACCTTCCAGCTCTTCATCTGCTTCTATCAATTTAATCAAAACCTCCATAACTAACAAAAATAATGTTGGAGACAAGGGACATCCTTGTCTCGTGCCTGCTTCCAATTTAATCTCTCCCGTCATTGTTCCATTCACCTTTACCTTTGCACTACTTTTTTGATACAGTTTTGAAATAACATGTATAAATTTATTACCAAAGCCTAATGCCTCAATAATTACTTTTATAGTATCCCATTGTACAGAATCAAAAGCTTTAAAAATATCTAACGATATTATACCTAATTCATCTCCATTATTCTCTGCTACATCTATAATATTCAATACTCTTCTAATTATATCACTCATATATCTGCCTTTAACAAACCCTACTTGATTATAACTTATATATTTATCTATAAAACTATTTAATCTATTACTTATAATAGCTGTAAATATTTTAGCATCTTGGTTGATTAAAGAAATAGGTCGATAGGACTCAATCCTCTCAAGATCTTTATCCGGTTTAGGAATTATAGATATTACTGTCTTATTCCATGACATCGGGACTTCTCCACCATGTAAAATTCCATTAAATAATTTTTGCAGTTTTGGTATTATTAGTTCTTTAAAATCTTTATAAAATTCAGCAGGTAGTCCATCTTCTCCTGGGGTCTTCCCTAATTTTAACTCTTGTATTATTTCATTGATTTCCTCCTGTGTTATATCTCTTTCCATCAAATCTTTGTATGTTTGATCTATTTTCATACCATATTTTCCAAGATGATTCTTCAATTTTTCTAAATCAATTGATTTCTTTAAATATAATTTTTGAAAAAAATTCCTAGCTACTTCACATTTCTCCAATCTCTTATAACACCTTGTACCTTTTTCATCTATCAGAGAACCAATTTCTCTCTTTTGAGTTTTATTTTTCGCCATCTTTGCCAATAACCTGGAATTTTTATTACTAAATTCAAAAAAATCCCTATTCAAATATCTTAAATTTTTTTTAACCAATTCAATATCTTCTTCTATCAGTTTAGTTTTTAATAAGGTCAATTCCTCCAAACATTTTTTATCTTTCGTAAGTGAGAATTGGTTCTCCAATATCTTAATTTGTCTTGTATCCTGATCAATTTTAGCTTTGTATTCTCTATATTTCCTGCTTGACAATTTAATACTTTCTCCTCTAAATATAGCTTTCATGGTATCCCAAACAATTTCAAATTTAACCTCTTCATTATCATTCAATTCCCAACTTTCCTTCCATTTTTTGAATATCCATATTTTATCCTCCTCCCTTTTGTACAATTTTTCATCATATCTCCAACCTCTTTCCTTTTTCTCAAAATTAAAATCTATTTCCATCATAACTTCTGCATGATCAGAATCCTTAAAAATTCCCACATCTATTCTATCTACTTTATTCAGCAAATCTTTAGAAACAAAAATATAATCAATCCTTGAATAAGTATTATGTACCTTAGAACAAAAGGTATACACCCTTTCAGAGCCTTTCAACTCCCTCCAAACATCTGCCACACTGTTTTGAAACATCCATTTATTTAAAATTTCCCCTTTATTTGTTTGTCTAAAGCGGGTGGGATTATTACTATCAATTCTATCCCTAATTAGGTTAAAATCTCCCGCCACAATTACTTTCCCTTCACTTTCTGTTTCCAAAATCTTAGTAATTTTATCCAAAAATCCCTTTTGTTTTTCATTCGGTAGATATAAATTAACCAATGTCACTTTTTGCTCGTTAATATTCCCTATAATTATTAAATATCTGCCTTCCTCATCTCTAATTACTTGTTTTTTCTCAAAGTATACCCTATTTGATATCAATATCGCAACTCCTCTAGCTTTGGAAGTCCCAAAAGATTTTTCATAAATTTGCATACCTTTAATATTCATTCTATTAAAATCCTCAGATTTTTGATGAGTTTCCTGCAAGAATAATATATCTGGAGAATCCCTTTTAAATGTAAGTTCCAATCTTTTCCTTTTTATATGATTGCCTGTACCCTTCACGTTCCATGTCATTATTTTTATAAACCGCATTTAAGCGGTAACTTTTTTAATCCTGACCCCTCCTCTTCCTTTATGTGCACACCCAACACCAAACAAAAAAGACATACAAAAACATAAAACTCCACAAACAGTATATAACAAAAAACATAAACATAAAACCCAAATATCAGACACAACAACCACAACAAATAACAAGCAATCTTCATCCCCCACATCCTCAATCAGATATCGCCTCTATATAAAGAGTGTGGGGGAGTGGGACATGCCGATGGTCGGGTCACCTCTTCGGGCTGTTCTTTAAATTCCACTTTCAAAAAAAGAAGACAACACTGACTTCGCCCCGGACTCAGCTTCCTGCTTTTTACTAAGATCCTCCATCTTGTCTGGCGTTCGTTCGGTATCTTCACGAATTTTCTTATACTCAGAAACTGCCGGGGAAATTTCTTTTCTCTTTAAACTCTTGGGATCCTGGCCGCCAATTGCACCTTTTTCTTCCAAAATTGAGGGTTCCTCTTATACTCCACCCATCTTAAGCATATAATCTTTAATTTCTACCAAATCTTCCTCTTTCTCAATCAGCCCAAGCTCCCGAATTAATCTTATTACATCTGTTTCTGGGGTAATAGTATGCATCCTTCCTTTGTAAAAAAATTTCAGCTGCTGTAGTGGCCTCCAATTGTACTTAATATCATTGTCTCTCAAAACCTTTGTAACTGGTTTCAAATAATATCTCCAAGATCTGTCTTCCCTGGAGATATCCGGAAAAACTTGGATTTCTTTCTCCTCAAACTTAGGAACACCTTCCAGTTCCCTTATTTTTGCCATAACCTCTAGTTTATCTCCAAGGTTTGCAAATCTTACTAAAACATTTCTATTTGCTCCATTTTGTCTCTTATAACCAATCCTAAAAACACTTACTAGGTCTGCTGCTGTGTATTCAAATCCAAAATCATTCAACCATTTTAACACCCTCTGCTTCAAATCATCCGGTCTATTTTCTGGAATATTACGTATAACAATATTATATTTCCTAGCGTCCTCCTCCAAAAGACTAATTCTCTTGTCTTGCTGCTGATTTTTATAAAAAATTCCCTCTATCTTACGATCAATTTGTGCATCATGTGCATGGATTTGTTCAATTTCATCTTTAATAAATTTCACCTCCACGTTTTGCTTTACAAAACTAGCATTCAATTCACTTATCTGTTCTTTAGCTTTTTGAACTTCCAGTGTCAAATTCCCCACATGATCAGTCAGTGTAGTTAACTTTTCTCCAATTGTATTTAAGGCTCCGAAGATCCGTTCAAGTTCTGAGGGCTGTTGAGTCGTCATTTCAATTCCAAAAAGCTTTTTCTTTATAAAAAAAAATTATATTTCTTTGCCAAGAGGGTCTTTTGTGAAGAGTAAGGGCAGTGTCCCAAATAAAATAAAGCTGAGCCGGCTTTTAATGCACCAAAGGAGCCAGAAAGAGAGATAGGAGGGCTTCCCCAGTTTATTTAACTTCTTAAGCCTTAAGCCTCCATTTTAAATGTAATCCAAAAACTTGCTCGCTACATTCAGCTAACACAATCCACTTTAGAAGAATTCAAAAGTTCAAAAGAGTTGTAATCCACATGCCATCAGCCAACTTCCTTCTTAGTCTTCAGCTTGTGTTTAAAGCCTTGTAGCGAGACAAAAAGCATGCAAATCGTGATATTTGCCAGAACAAAGGGTAGCCCCCCTCTTACCTCGGCCGCTTTGCTCAACCCTCTGCCTCCACGGAGAAACGAAACTTTGAAATTCGAGCAGTTCGGGTTGATCAATCACTTTGAAAAAACAATTTACAAGTCCCACCGACCTTCCAAAACACCTGTAAACATTTCCAGCTCCTAACGGCGCGTTTTAATCACTTTAATCCACATTTATTAAATAAAAAAAGCCCTACGAGGTGGAGGAAACACCTCTCTTTACACGAGCATCGCCACGCCCCCCTCCATTAATCCATTTAACATACAAAAAAATCTTTCCAGTATCCAATACTCACTACTTAAAATTATACATAACGTTCAGATCATCCCACTCTTATACATTAGATGCATCTTATAGTCCGAAAAATACGGTAGATGAAATATACCATCCCTTTTTAGCAAATTCCTTCCTTCATGGTAGAAAATAAAGAAAGGATCAACTGGTGGTCTTACTTTCCATCTTTATTTTCTATGTACATAAAAGAGTAAAATCTGGAACCATCAAAAATCGCTTCCTTTAGGACTATTTGTTTCCGCCTCTTCCGCCAACGTCTCAAGACTTATTTATTCCAACAAGCCAGCCTAGCATAACCCCCGTTTTCTGACTTTTAAATGTGGATAAATTATAAATTCTTAGGGTTTATAATGGGTTTTAGCACGGGATAGAATTTAATAGTTTTTTAATAATATATTTTTGTACTTTGTATGGTTTTTAATATTGCCTGTGCGCCGCCCTGGGTCTTTGCAAGGAGAAGGGCGGGGTATAAATTTAATAAAATAAAATAAATAAATAAATTATGTTGCCATTGTTTCCAGTGTCTCTGGAAAGTTTTGCCTTTTGGATATAGATACTGTAGATTGTTACTATTAACCCCTTTTTAAAAAATCTTTTATATGTCCCCTGTTGTTTATCTCTCTGTTTTCATCCTTGTTTGCCAGGTTTTGATGTTTAATAAACAAAACCTCAAGCTATATTTTTCATAGCTGAACTGAGCCGCATAGGTGCTGCGATAGTGCTGGGGGGCGAATTCAACTGGAAATTACCTACTGTAATTTTTCCAACAATACCAAGACTTTGAACTCAGTTTGGAAACAGACCAGTAGCTCATGCAAATGCGGGCATGCATTAAAGATCAAGGTTCTAATGTGCTCTAGTAGTAATCTACAATGTGTGTTAATTGCAGCAAGGAATACGTAGGCCGTACATCATTAAGTCATTAAAAAAATAGAGATTTGTTATGAATGTGTTTGAAAGTACAAGCTTTAAATTGCTGCCATGAAGACAGATTTATACAGTGCAATTTTTAAAAGACACCATTTATAATTGGTAGTCGTTTCATCACTTAATTTTACTTTATAATCACAGTAGTACCGGTAATTTCTGGAATTAAAATCTTTTTCATATGTAAAGACTGAGGTCTGCTTATTATTGGGATAAATCATCTGCTCTTTGACATAACCAGGAAAAGTATGCAAGCTTAGAATTTTAATTGAAGCACTTACAGAAACCCCAAATCTAATTTAACTTTAATCGATTCCTAAAAACTAAGTCAACTCCCAGCTATTCAGATGGAAAGCCATCACAACATTTCAAAGTTGTAGACTAGACCAGGGGTCTCCACCCTTAGCAACTTTAAGTCTGAAGGACTTCAGCTCCCAGAGTTCTCCAGACTTAAAGTTGCAAAGGACTACACCATCGGTCACCAACTGGTGGTCCATGAGAAAATTTTGGTGGTCCACATAAAAATCTTTGCATTTTTGCATTTTTTATATTGTACTAAATCAGGGATCCTCATACTACAGTACCTGGGCAAGATACAGCCCACCGAAGTAATTACTCCCGCCTGCTGATGGGATGGGGTCCTTCAGGCACTTAGCTTGGCTGCCTGTTCAGGCGCTTCAGTGAGTGGTGTCCGAAACTTCAGCCAGGCTCCTTGAAAGACAGAGTTTGCAGGGGGGCGATCTAGCGCCTGGGCTGGCTACAAGACAAACATTCATTCTTGGCCGTATTTGAGATTCCTAGCTGCAATGGACAGCAAACCTAGGGTTGACCCCGGGCACTTCTCTCCACTAACAGGCGGCCAGGCTAAGTGCCTGAAGGACCCCATCCATTCATATTAGCGGTCTACGAGATTTAAAATTCTGAATTTAGTGATCTCTGAGGTCTGAAAGGTTGGTGATTCCCTGGACTAAACCAAGAAGATGTAAAAAAGAAGGGGAAAAAAAGGTCCCAGAAGAACACTGGCTGTCTGTGGCCTTTCGAGTGCGCTTCAAGGTGTTGACGACCATCTTCAAATCGCTCCATGGCTCGGGGCCTAGCTATATACGAGACCGCCTTCTGCCCCATACATCCCTTCGTCCGATCCGCTCCCACAGAGAGGGTCTTCTCCGGGTGCCGTCGGCCGAGCAATGCCGGTTGGCGACACCCAGGGGAAGGGCCTTCTCTGTGGTGGGCCCGGCCCTCTGGAACGACCTACCCCCCGACCTTCGCACTACCTCGGACCTCCGCCTCTTCCGCCAACGTCTTAAGACGTACCTATTCCAACAAGCCGGCCTAGCGTAGCCCCCCATTTCTGACTCTATTTATAAATTTTTAGGGTTTTAAAGGGTTTTTAGCATGGATTTTTAATTTAATTTAATATGTTTTTAATAGTGTATATATATATATTGTTTTGTATATTGTTTTGTTATGGTTTTTAATAATGCCTGTGCGCCGCCCTGAGTCCTAACAAGAAGGGTGGGGTATAAATTCGAAAAATAAAATAAATAAATAAAAATAAACACAATGGCAAACCTCAATGTTGCCAAGAACACTTGTAGAGTCCTATAGGATATTGATGAAGAATGAATGAATGAATGTATTTATTATTATTTGTTGAATTTATATAACCGCACCCTCTCCCCGAAGGGACCCGGGGCGGTGCACAGGAAATCAAAACACACAATATCACAATATAAATAATTAATACCAAATTAAATAAATTATCCCTGTGCTAAAAGTTCATTTTTAATTTCATAATTAATTTGTGCTAGGTGGCATATTTGGATACTAGATACCAATATCATTCCAAACGTGTTCGAGATCCGCAAATATTTGGGACCCTATCCACTCAAACACTGTGGGACCTGATCTGCGCTGCAATGTTCACACAGCTCATTCGGCCAAGCCTAATCAAACCAATATAGGTAGCCTTACCAACTAACAATTGGTCGCTTAGCATCCATTCTAAACTACAATGGAGCCACCCAAAATTATTTATGACACGAGTTCCCATGGCTACAAATAAAAAAACACCAAAAAAAAGAACACCTGATGTCATATGACTGCATTTTGATTGCTTGGAAATTGGCTCAGATCAGAGGTGGTATTCAGCCAGTTCTGACAGGTTCTGGAGAACCGGTAGTGGAAATTTTGAGTATTTCCGAGAACCGGCAAACAGGCTGGCCCCGCCCCTGCTGCCTCTCAGCTGATCTTCTTTTGTTGCTCTGAACAGGAGAACGGAGATGGAAAGCAGGTTAGTGGGGTGGGGAGGGAATAGGGATTTTGCAGTATCCTTCCCCTGCCACGCCCACAAAGCCACACCTTGCCCACAAAGCCACGCCCGCAGAACCGGTAGTAAAAAAAATTGAATCCCATCACTGGCTCACATGCACAGCCAGTTGCAATGTTCCAGTGCTGTGAGATCACAATTTATGGTTTTCTGCAGACAAAATATGTCATAGAATATACTATGATTTGACCAACCACCAAAGCATTCGCTTAGCAACCATGGTGCTCACTTAACAACTGTGGTATTCATTTAATGGCCACCTTAAAAATATTGTAAAATCAGGTCTTGATACATAGGCTAACTGTCTAGACCAGGGGTGTCAAACTTGAGGTCCGTGGGCCAAATGCGACCGCCAGGGCGCTTAGATCTGGCCCATGGGGCCGCCTTGTAAACAACAAAGGACCAGCCGGCGGTGCCTCTGCCAGCAAAAATGGAGCTCGGGAGGGATGCATGTGACCCTCCAAGGCTCCGTTTTCGCTGGCAGAAGGCTAGCAAAACAAACTGAAAACTAAACAAGTGAAGAGCTGTTTTCCCTTTTTGCATTTCCGCATGAAAGAAGGGACAGGAAAGGAGAAAGGGAAAGAGGATGAACAAAGGAAAAGAACGATGGGAAAAGAGGAAGGAAGGAAAAATAAGGGAAGAGGGGAAGGAAGAAGGAGAATGAAGAGGAAATGAAGGAAAGAAGGAAGGAAGGAAGGAAGGAAGGAAGGAAGGAAGGAAGGAAGGAAGGAAGGTTATAATGAGAGGGAGGGTCTGAGGGAAGTCCTGCCTTAGCATTTGGCCACCAACATAAGTGATGTCCAGTTGGTCATGCTCTCAGCCATGGCCACTCCGGAGGTCAAACACAACCTAATGCAGCCCTAAATAAAATCGAGTTTGACACACACACACACACACCCCCATTTAGTTTCCAGTTTTATTGCATTTGTATACCGCCCTATCTCCCTGACGGGACTCAGGGCGGTGCACAGGAAGTAGTAAAAGCAGTAACAATAAATACAGTAAAAACAGAATAAAAATAGATTAAATTTAACACCCCGTGCTAAAATTAGATTTAAAACCCTTACTAAAGTCTCTAAAAACTATGCCAGGCCGGCCGCATGAAACAAATGTGTTTTTAATGTCCGGCGGAAGAGGCGCAGGTCCGTGATTGTACGAAGGTCAGGGGGGGCAGGTCATTGATTTGATAAAAATAAAAAACAAATTTGATAATTCCAGAGGGCGGGGCCTGCCACAGAGAAGGCTCTTCCCCTGGGGGGGGGGGGGGGGGCAGCCGGCATTGTCCTGTCTACTCTAAGCTAACATAAATGACTGTCAGGAGTTAACAATGGACATTCAAGGCTCCATTATTAAGGACTACCTGTACTTATTTTCCTTTTAATGCGTGCTGTGTAAACAAAGCCAGCCTAGCAAAGTCATGTCCCAGTTGGCATTGCCTTTTAAAAGAATGCAAGTTAAAAAGCACACCGTTGGAGCATGCAATCTCTACTTTGAATCCATAACGGAGCAAGTTTTCCAAAAGAATTCCAAGCTAGTTTTCAAAGAGGAAATAATCTTTAGTCCTGCTGGATTTACTTTTCAGGTTTTCTGGCTGACTTGGTCTAAAAGAAAACATATGGTGGTAGGCTCAGCATTTAAGGAATCGTTATTTTTAAATTAAATTAGGAAAATTACATAAGAGAAAATATAGGACGCACATGCCCACTCTCCAAAACAATGAACATTTATTCCATAACAATTCACAGAGATATTTGGTGGCTTTGCTTGTTCTCTGTAGAAAATGATTTTTAAATATGGATTTCTCCTCTACTCATGTGGTCATTTAGTAGCTTGGTGTTTCCTGGATTCTTACTCAAGAGTTAGAAACTGTTAAAACGAATCCTGGCTTCACCCACTGACTTTGCTTGCTGAAATCCAGCCGGGAAGGTTGAAAGCAGTGATCAGGTGACCCTGGGACAGCGCAACTGTTATAAGTACATGCCAGTTGCCAAGTTTCCGAATTTTGATCACGTGACCATAGGGATGCTACACTGATCATTACAGGGGAAAACTAGTCATGTCATTTTTTTCAGTACTGTTGCAACTTAGAATGGTCATTAAACCATTCTTAAAAACACCAAGCAAATGAGATGAAGAGTACGGAGTAGAGGGGAGAGGTAAGGATAGGAGAGAGGGATAGGAGAGAGGGTTGGGAGAGGGGGAAGTGGAGGAGAGAAAGGAGGAGTGGAAAGGGGAGAGAAGAGAAGGAGAGAGGAAGGGGAAGTAGAAGAGAGAGGGAAGGGAAGAAGAGAGAGATAGGAGAGAGGGGGAAGTGGAGGAGAGAAAGGAGGAATGGAAAGGGGAGAGAGGAGGAGGAGAGAGGAAGGGGAAGTAGAAGAGAGAGGGAAGGGAAGAAAAGAGAGATAGGAGAGAGGGGGAAGTGGAGGAGAGAAAGGAGGAGTGGAAAGGGGAGAGAGGAGAAGGGGAGAGGAAGGGAAAGTAGAGGAGAGAAGGATGACAGAGGTAGAAGAAGAAGAGATGGATAGGAGAGAGGGGGGAAGAGGAGGAGTGGAAAGGGGAGAGAGGAGAAGGAGAGAGGAAGGGGAAGTAGAGAAGGGAAGGACGACAGAGGGAAGAAAGGAGGTGAGGAGGAGGAGGAGAAGAGAGGGAGAAGAAAGTGATGGATAGGGTACAAATATGGTGTATGGCGAGCAGAAGAGCCAATAATAGTTTTTGGAGGTTGATGGCAAGACGAATCGGTGTAAATATTTAACAATATAATGTTGGTTATGTAATTGTATACATGTGGTTATTTGCTATGAAAATGAAAAAAATAAAAAACTTTAAAAAAAAAAGAATAGTCATTAAACAAATGGTATAAGTTCAAGGATTTTACCTGTGTTGCTTACTAACATATGAGCCACAGTGGCGCAGTGGTTAGAGTGCAGTTCTGCAGGCTACTTCTTCTGCTGGCTGCAATTCGGCAGTTCGAATCCCACCAGGCACAAGGTTGACTCAGCCTTCCATCCTTCCGAGGTGGGTAAAATGAGGACCCAGATTGTTGGGGGCAAGAGGCTGACTCTGTAAACCGCTTAGAGAGGGCTGTAAAGAACTGTGAAGCGGCACATAAGTCTAAGTGCTATTGCTGTTATCTGTAGAGTTATTTAGGAGCCATGGCGGCGCAGTGGTTAGATTGCAGTATTGCAGGCTAATTCTGCCGACTGCCAGCAGTTCAATCCTGACCGGCTCAAGGTTGACTCAGTCTTCCATCCTTCGAAGGTGGGTAAAATGAGGACCCAGATTGTTAACAAATTTCTCACTTTGAAACATACCATATTTTTTGGAGTATAAGACACACCTTCCCCCCCCAAAAAGAGGGTCAAAATCTGGGTGCGTCTTATACACTGAATACAGCATTTTTGGCCTACCAAAACACCACCCCTTTTACAAAAATGGCCATGCAGAGCCTTTAAGAGGTTTCCAGAATGCTCCTGAGGGCTGGGGAGGGCAGAAATGAGTGAAAAACGGGCCATTTTTCTCTTTTTTGTCGTCCCCCCCAGCCCCAAGGAGCACTCTGCAAGCCTCCCAAAGCTCTGCATAACCCCCCTCTTTTTTTGCAAAAAAAAAAAAAAAAAAGAGGTATGCAGAGAGTTTGGGAGGCTTGCAGAGTACAAAAACTTTGATTTATAGAATTAACTCAGCATATGCCAGAATAAATGAGGTACCCAGAGAGATACATATTAAATTTGTAAGAAGGTCAACGAGGGATGGGATCCTGAGAGCACAAAGAGATGGTCCCTTAATATACCAACAGACTGAGATTGCCATTTTGAAACAGATCCCAAAAAAGATTAGAGAAATAAGGAGGAAATATTCCTTCTTATCAAAAAGATTATATAAAAAGGAGGTCTGGTTCAAGTGGTTGATGCCAGAGGGAATGTTAGTGTTCTGGGAAGGGGGGAGAGTAAGAATTAAAACAATTGCAGAGGCGGAAGCCTTTCTTAAAAAACATTCCCCAATCCTGGAGGATGAAAATGGGGGAGCGGAGGGGGCCACGGCTCCGCCCACTGGAGGTCAGGGAGAGGAAGACACAATTGCTAAAAGATTTAGATCTCACAAATGACTTTTTTCTATATAGTGTAGCCTCTATCTGGATGTTTATAGAATTAATGATTGATTGCATGAATATAAAATGATATATTTGTATCTCTTTCCACTTTGTAGGGAAATGAAAAATGATTTGTACTATCTTATTTTCTTTTTTTGTAAGAAGCCTCGGAGGGGGCCGACACCTCCGACATAGATGTCTTCAAAATATCTTTGTAATACCTTATACCCTTTTCCTAGTTTTTAAAAAACTTTGTAAAAACCAATAAAACCTTTTTTTTAAAAAAAAAACTTTAAAAAAAAATTACCTCTTCAAAATTATGGTGCGTCTTATACTCAGGTGCGCCTTATTATGGTGCGTCTTATACTCAGGTGCGCCTTAAAATACGGTACGTTTTGGGCTCCATTTTGATCCTAAGTTGTAGACTACTTGTATTGTCTAGTAAAATAGATATATTAGTGGCAAAGACCTCGCTGCATCTTGGAGCGTCTTCTATAAATAAGCATTAGGAAGAATTACTTCAATCGAGATGAACAAGAGACGAAAGGGAAAAACAGCTTCAAACGCAAGATAAGAATTCTTGTAAATGGCCTGCAATACCTTTTTCCCCCTCCTTCTTTTGGGTGGGGGGATGAAATGCATAGCTCTGTTTTTTCTCTCCCGCCTCTATGCTCCCATCGCCGTGTGCCTGCAAGGCTTTTACAATATTTGAGGGGGAAATGATTTGATTTCATCCTTCAGTTCAAGTTTTATTTTGGATTCGGAACAGACACAGTGCAGAAGAGCCGCTTTCTAAAAAGGAAACTAGTAGTAGCCAAAGCATCAGACCTTGGCTGGAGTTGTCCCACGTCCATTGCAGAAACAACTCAGGAATTAGACCAGCCATCCTTGTTCCTGGGTGGGATTTAAGCCACAGCGTATTTACATATAAACTGCTTGTTAAGCTATGCGTGTAGAACCACATATCAGAACAGGAATTCCCCTGAATGTGCTTTCCAGATAGAATGCTTTTTAAATCTGGGATCAGTGGCATCGTTTATTTATTCAGCCCATTGGTACCTCACCAAATCGACTGCAGATTTGAAGCCATAAAATATTCACAGTCAGGCATCAACAATGCGACATGTTCAGGAAAAAATGAATAACAACATCCAGGGCAAACCTAACCAATTAACAGTCAAATTACACATCATAGTAAGATAAAAAGCGGTTTAATCTACTGGTTAAGGCACCATAGTTAGAAACCAGGAGACGGTGAGTTCTAGCACTGCTTCAGGGAGGAAAACCAACTGGATGATTTTGAGCCAACCAAAGTAGACTGTGAGTTTTAGTCCCGCCTGAAAGTCAATCTAGCGGCGGCCTTAGGCATGAAAATCACGTGGGTGATTTTGAGCCAATCACCAGAAGACATTGAGTTCTAGTCCCGTTTTAGGCATGAGAGTCAATTGGGTGATTTTGCGCCAATCACTGGAGAACAGTGAGTTCTAGTCCCGCCTTAGGCATGAAAGTCAAATGGGTGACTTTGTGTCAATCACCGGAAGACAGTGAATTCTGGTCCTGCCTTAGGCATGAAAGTCAATTGGGTGACTTTGCGCCAATCACCGGAAGACGGTGAGTTCTAGTCCTGCCTTAGGCATGAAAGTCAATTGGGTGACTTTGCACCAATCACCGGAAGACAGTGAGTTCTAGTCCTGCCTTAGGCATGAAAGTCAATTGGGTGACTTTGCGCGAATCACTGGAGAACAGTGAGTTCTAGTCCCGCCTTAGGTATGAAAGTCAATTGGGTGACTTTGCGCCAATCACCGGAAGACAGTGAGTTCTAGTCCTGCCTTAGGCATGAAAGTCAATTGGGTGACTTTGTGCCAATCACTGGAGAACAGTGAGTTCTAGTCCCGCCTTAGGCATGAAAGTCAATTGGGTGACTTTGTGCCAATCACCAGAAGACAGTGAATTCTGGTCCTGCCTTAGGCATGAAAGTCAATTGGGTGACTTTGCACCAATCACTGGAGAACAGTGAGTTCTAGTCCCGCCTTAGGCATGAAAGTCAATTGGGTGACTTTGTGCCAATCACCGGAAGACAGTGAGTTCTAGTCCCGCCTTAGGCATGAAAGTCAATTGGGTGACTTTGCGCCAATCACTGGAGAACAGTGAGTTCTAGTCCCGCCTTAGGCATGAAAGTCAATTGGGTGACTTTGTGCCAATCACCGGAAGACAGTGAGTTCTAGTCCTGCCTTAGGCATGAAAGTCAATTGGGTGACTTTGCGCCAATCACTGGAGAACAGTGAGTTCTAGTCCCGCCTTAGGCATGAAAGTCAATTGGGTGACTTTGCGCGAATCACTGGAGAACAGTGAGTTCTAGTCCCGCCTTAGGTATGAAAGTCAATTGGGTGACTTTGCGCCAATCACCGGAAGACAGTGAGTTCTAGTCCTGCCTTAGGCATGAAAGTCAATTGGGTGACTTTGTGCCAATCACTGGAGAACAGTGAGTTCTAGTCCCGCCTTAGGCATGAAAGTCAATTGGGTGACTTTGTGCCAATCACCAGAAGACAGTGAATTCTGGTCCTGCCTTAGGCATGAAAGTCAATTGGGTGACTTTGCACCAATCACTGGAGAACAGTGAGTTCTAGTCCCGCCTTAGGCATGAAAGTCAATTGGGTGACTTTGTGCCAATCACCGGAAGACAGTGAGTTCTAGTCCCGCCTTAGGCATGAAAGTCAATTGGGTGACTTTGCGCCAATCACTGGAGAACAGTGAGTTCTAGTCCCGACTTAGGCATGAAAGTCAATTGGGTGACTTTGCACCAATCACTGGAGAACAGTGAGTTCTAGTCCCGCCTTAGGCATGAAAGTCAATTGGGTGACTTTGTGCCAATCACCGGAAGACAGTGAGTTCTAGTCCCGCCTTAGGCATGAAAGTCAATTGGGTGACTTTGCGCCAATCACTGGAGAACAGTGAGTTCTAGTCCCGCTTTAGGCATGAAAGTCAATTGGGTGACTTTGCGCCAATCACTGGAGAACAGTGAGTTCTAGTCCCGCCTTAGGCATGAAAGTCAAATGGGTGACTTTGCGCCAATCACCGGAAGACAGTGAATTCTGGTCCTGCCTTAGGCATGAAAGTCAATTGGGTGACTTTGTGCCAATCATCGGAAGACAGTGAGTTCTAGTCCTGCCTTAGGCATGAAAGTCAATTGGGTGACTTTGCGCCAATCACTGGAGAACAGTGAGTTCTAGTCCCGCCTTAGGCATGAAAGTCAATTGGGTGACTTTGCGCCAATCACTGGAGAACAGTGAGTTCTAGTGCCGCCTTAGGCATGAAAGTCAAATGGGTGACTTTGCGCCAATCACCGGAAGACAGTGAATTCTGGTCCTGCCTTAGCCATAATTAGCAACTGGAGGACTTTGGTCCCGTCATTTAACCTACCTCATAGGTTTGTTGTTGTGGGAACAATAGGAGGAGGACGAAGCATTAGGTACATTCACTGCCTTGAGTTATTTGTAAAAATAATACAGACAGGATTTTAAAAAAATCCAAACTAAAATAAAACTAACCGAAATAGCCTTTTGCTGGATTTGATATTAAGGATTTATTTATTTTTTAAAGCAGAAGGAGGAGGACGAGGAGGAGTAACTCTAAAGTAAAATTTGGCCTTGATTTATATTTCTTTATGGCTGGAAGATCCAATAAAACTATGCAATGCATGAAGATACCTATCTGGTTGTGTAAGCTTTATAAACGCTGAACTAGAATTTTTCAGACACCGAATCATTAGGCAAGACTCTATAAAGAGTCTTTAGGGAAGATGATGAATAAACAAATAAGAAAAGTGAGCAGGGGGTTATTTTCCATATGCATTGATATATAATGGAAACAATGATCAAAAAGGTTTGAGGACCTTCCCGTGTCACTGTACTTGGAATGAATGCTCTACTGTTTCTCAAATTTGACAACTTTCAGATATGTGGACGTCAACTCCCAGAATTCCCCAGACAGCATGGCTGTCTGGGGAATTCTGGGAGTTGACGTCCACATATCCTAAAGTTGGTAAAATTGAGAAACACTGTTCTAGACAACACTGATAATTGCTTTTCAACTCTCCTAAACCTGGTCCTGTTATATCCATTTCTAAGGATTTTTTATTTTCCAAACTCACCATGTTTACTATTCTTGGTGAAATGCATTTACTCTCCAATTAACTAAGTGACTAAGCTACATGTAGCCCTCAACTTACTACCATTTGCTTCGTGACCGAAGTTACAACAGCTCTGAAAAATGTGACCTATTGCCATTTTTCACACTTATGACTGTTGCAGCATTCCTGGGGTCACCCGATCAAAATTTGGGCACTTGGCAAAGGGTGTGTGGGGTTGCAGTGTCCCAGGGTCACCTTTTGCAACCTTTTTTTAAAATGATCCACTTAATAAGTATGGCAAGAAAGCTCATAAAATTGAGCCAATTCAACACACTGAATTGCTTAGCCGCAGAGATGTTGTGCTTAATTGTAGTTGCCAGTCAAGGCCGACCAGTATTGGGGCAACCATACTACAGTACAACCCTGTCCCTAAGATGACTTACACATCGCAAAGCTATTTCTGCTTATTTTATTTTTTTCATGGAAACCCGTCCCTCGTCTGCCCCCACACCATCTGATATGAGATTCCTCCTCTGCAATTAGAACAGATGATAAGACGGTGCAGAACTGGGGCTGATCATAAGCTGCGGGAACGCGGTTTAAAAGGCCCAGCTGAATTCTGCCTCCAAAAGCTTTCCAATGTGTAAACAACACTTACACCATCGTTTTATCTCCTACACAGGTTGGAAGCCTAAAACTTGGAATTGCTGAGATGATTCAGAATCGAGGCCGTGCAGATTCAAGATGGGCCAAGAGGCCCAGAGAGTTTAATTTATTTTTTTCTTTTTGCCTTTGCTTAAAAAGCTATGGGGAATTTTTGAGTTTGTCATCTGCACCTCCATCTCTGTCTGGTTTGGCTCTGCAACCAAGCAAGACAAACATCAGACTTCAATGGATTTATTTATTTATTTATTCGAATTTATACCCCGCCCTTCTCCTTGTTAGGACCCAGGGCGGATGATTAGCACTGCAGAAAAAACAATGGCTACCAACCTGCCTTCCATTGAGGGACCTGTATACTACACAAGTCAAAAAGTTGGCCCTGAAAACATCTACAGACCTCTCGCATCCTGGACATAAAATGTTTCAACATCTGATATAGGGCCCTGCACACCAGAACAACAAGACACAAAGGCAGTTTCCCCCCAAAATGCTATCACTTTGCTTAACAACTAATTCCCACAACACTGTCAAATGATTTACTAAAACTGTATTACTATTATTCTTCTCTTCCTTCCCAGTATCTATCTCTCCCCACTTATGATTATAATCATGTTGCTTGTATCTTTCAATTTATATTGCTTTTATTCGTTTACTAGTATGACTTAGTAGCTTGTTAGTAACCTTAACTATCACTAAGTGTTGCATCTTTTTATTCTTGATGAATGTATTTTATTCTCCTTATGTACACTGAGAGCATCTGCACCAAAGACAAATTCGTTGTGTGTCCAATCATACTTGGCCAATAGTCTAGTCTATTCTATTCTATTCTAGTCTAGTCTCTATTGTATTCTATTGTCTGGACTTAGAAATTAAGTGAGGTTTTCTCAGTTTGTCTTTGGGAGAAGAGATCACCAGAAGACAGCAAACAAAGAGGAAAACCAAGAGACATCTACACGAGGCCATCAGAAATCAAGGCTTTGGAATAAATCTAGAAGCAAAATGTCCCAAAGGTGCTTTTTTCAACTGGTCTTTCCAGGTTTTCTTTGAAGACATTTCACTTCTCAGCCAGAGGTGGTATTTGCCGGTTCCCCAAACTACCATATTTTTTAAGACACACCAAGAGGGTGAAAATCTGGGTGCGTCTTATACACTGAATGGAGCGTTTTTGGCCTGCCAAAACCTCACCCTCTTTGCAAAAATGGACATGCAGGGAGTTGGACTAGATGACCTAGCTGTTTTAATTGGGTATTTTAGTATATTAAGGGGATTTTAGCACAGGCCCAGATTTAATTTGTTCTTAATTATATTTGTATATTTATTGTATTGTGGTTTTAGTTTTCCCTGTGCACCGCTCCGAGTCCCTACGGGGAGAGGAGCGGTCTATAAATTAAATTATTGATTGAATTATTGATTGATTGACCTCAAAGGTCCCTTCCAACTCTGCTATTGTATTGTATTGTATTGTATTACTCAACATGTCCGCTACTGGCTCTCCAGAACCTGTCAGAACCTGCCGAATTTCACCCCTGATCTGAGCAAGGTTTTCGAGAGCCGCCTGTTGAGACAGGCATCTGCTCCTCTTCCGTAACAGCGAGTGGTGTATGTTGGCAAGGTCCCATCCAAGTGTCTCCTTCTGGTTACAGAAAGAAAACAAAAAGCAGACGGCTGTGTGAAATTTAATTCCGATATAAAATAAATAAGAAGAGTCGCATGTCGCTTGGTTCCAAGATGGAATTACGATGCTTCTCTGCAATAAACCCATCCTGCCAACCATCAAGCCACCAGGGCTGCCGCTCCTGTTGATATTATCCTTTGTGCAACGTAAACCCGCAAAGCCGGTTAATTTAAGAAGGCCACTTCCTTGGGGAAGTTAAGCCAATAGGGACTGCTTCACCAATGCCACTAAAAGAAGTCGGATTCTTGCACTTATGGCCAGTCCTCACACTTATCACTATTGCAGCATCCCCAGAGTCACATGATCAAAATTTGGTGTTGCTAATCTTCAAGTGGGCCCCAAAGGGGACATGCTGGCTCAGTGGCTATGATGCTGAGCTTGTCAATCAGAAAATCCCATAACCCTGAAATCCTAGACCCGTGATGGCGAACCTATGGCACGTGTGCCCCAGGTGGCATGCAGAGCCCTCTCTGCGGGCACACCAGCTGTTGCCCCACCTCAGCTCCACTGTGGGTGCGCGCACCTCCCAATGGCCAGCTGGTTTTCAGGTGTCTGTCGCGCATCTCTGTCGGGCAGGGCACAGGGGTTGCGCACACATCCGCAGGAGACTGGGATGTGTATGTGAGGCACATCTATAAGGGGTCATGCGCATATACATGAGGGCACAAAGCATGGAGGGGAGTTACATGCGCATTCAAAAGGGGTCACGAAAGCATGCGCATGGAGCAGTGGAAGTGCTCGGCGCATGTGGAGAGTCACGCACGTACGCACAGAGGTCAGGCACATGGGCGGAGTCACACGTGCATTGCGTTATGGGTGTGCATGTGTGCACTTTTGGCACTCGGAAGCAAAATGTTTAGCCATCACTGTCCTACACTATTCTACAATAGTTCAGAGGGATTTCTTAATTCTTCTGAAGTAGTGAACCTTCTTAAGAAATATATCCAGAAACATATCAATATAGCCTTTACAATACAATAGCAGAGTTGGAAGGGACCTTGGAGGTCATCTAGTCCAACTCCCTGCCCAGGCAGGAAGCGCTATACCATTTCAGACAAATGGCTATCCAATATCTTCTTAAAGACTTGCAGTGTTGGGGCATTCACAACTTCTGGAGGCAAGCTGTTCCACTGGTTAATAGTTCTCACTGTCAGGAAATTTCTCCTCAATTCTAAGTTGCTTCTCTCCTTGATTAGTTTCCACCCATTGCTTCTTGTTCTGCTCTCAGGTGCTTTGGAGAATAGTTTGACTCCCTCTTCTTTGTGGCAGCCACTGAGATATTGGAAGACTGCTATCATGTCTCCCCTGGTCCTTCTTTCTATTAAACTAGACATACCCAGTTCCTGCAACCGTTCTTCATATGTTTTAGCCTCCAGTCCCCTAATCATCTTTGTTGCCCTTCTCTGCACTCTTTCTGGAGTCTCCACATCTCTCCCTAGAGCATGGAGGACATACAAGTGTGCAAGACAGGCAGGGTGTTGACACAAGCACAAACAAACAAAACACCATTTTTGTGTGCTCGATACCATTTTGCTAAACACTTTTAATTACAACTTGCCCGCTACTGTGGCCTAGAGGTGGATCTCTCGCCTCACAATCAGGAGGTTGTGAGTTCAACCCTAGGTAGAGGCAAGATGTAAGATCTCCTGCTTGGGCAGGGGGTTGGACTAGATGACCTGCAAGGTCCCTTCCAACTCTTGTTAATCTGTTAACAACTAAACGTCATTTCGAGACTGCATCCTGCTGCAGGGTTACTTCCAAGCAAGGAGTAGATTTCCTCATGTCAACTTGACTCTCATCTTTAATATGCATTAGAAGATGAGTGTTTCTCAACCTTGGCACAGCCTGAAGATGCAAAGGCTTCGATTCCCAGAATTCTTTTAATCTCCACACGCCTTCAAGTAGCCAGGATTGAGAAACACAGCATTCGGCTGACAAACAGAGAGACAGAAACTGGAACACTGGGAGGTTTCGAAATGAAATTCCAATCCCTACTATCATATTTATTTGCAGCAATGCCACTGGTCTCACCAAGCTCCTTGTAGCTTGGTGAAAAGGTAGGTTTGGTCTGCATATCTGGTGGGGGTAGCCATTTTGCAAAAAGGCAAATCTCCTAGGGCAGCCATTTCATAAGAGCATCCCCCCACCACCACACCCTCAGTTTTCCAAACGGGCCACTGTAAGATTCTTGTCCTTATTCTATTCTAGTTGTGGATACTTAAAAATTTTCAAAGCATTTAACGATGGCAGTGTCTTTTAAAGAATATATTTATAAGATGCTCTACAGATGGCATATACCAGGGGTCTGCAAAGTTGGCTCTTTTAAGACTGGTGGACTTCAACTCCCAGAATTCCCCAGCCAGCTTAGCTTAGCTTAACTGGCTGGGGCATTCTGGGTGTTGAAGTCCACCAGTCTTCAAAGAGCCAACTTTGCAGACCCCTGGCATATACCACCAGTAAGAATCGCAAAGATGTTTCCTGGAACGCCTGAAGAATGCTGGAAATGCGAGTCAGCTAGGGGCGCATTCTACCATCAATGGTGGACATGTCCACAAGCCCAAAGATATTGGAGTAGGATAAAAGATTGGCTTACGGAGATTGTAGGAACCACCTTTCAATTAACACCAGAGGCTTAGTTATTGGGGATAAACCCAAGAAGCATAATACAATACAATAGCAGAGTTGGAAGGGACCTTGAAGGTCATCTAGTCCAACTCCCTGCCTAGGCAGGAAACCCTATACCGTTTCAGACAAATGGCTATCCAACATCTTCTTGAAGACTTGCAGTGTTGGGGCATTCACAACTTCTGGAGGCAACTTCTGTTCCACTGATTCATTGTTCTGACTGTCAGGAAATTTCTCCTCAGTTCTAAGTTGCTTCTCTCCTTGATGAGTTTCCACCCATTGCTTCTTGTTCTGCCCTCAGGTGCTTTGGAGAATAGTTTGACTCCCTCTTCTTTGTGGCAACCCCTGAGATATTGGAACACTGCTATCATGCCTCCCCTAATCCTTCTTTTCATTAAACTAGACATACCCAGTTCCTGCAACCGTTCCTCATATGTTTTAGTCTCCAGTCCCCTATAAGGAAGATAGAAGGTAGACTGCATAAGGAAGATAAGACTGGTATCTTATCACACACATGACCACTGCAGCCAGAATAGCACACGCACAGTTTTGGAAAGGGAAAGAACTACCATCAGACCAACTAATTATCAACAAAATCTTCTGGTGTGCTGAATGCGACAGACTAACATACATTCTTAAAGACAGACAGGAAGCAATGTTTTATCAATGTTGGGAAAAATGGTATGACTGGATGGAGGTAAAGAGATTACGGGATGAGAGATAGGGAAGGATATACAATGTAGATATGTAGATAGTAAATAAAATGAATGTATGGAGCAGTGGCACTTATGGGGAATTGATAAATGTAAGATATAGACAAACAGAAATAGCTAGAATATCTGGAAATGTAGTAAGATGGTATATTCATTTCATTCATTCATTTATTCGACTTATTAACCGCCCCCTCTCCCCAAAGGGACTCGGGGCGGTGCACAGGCAAATATAAAAATACAATACATCACAATAAATACATAAATACATTAAAACTATATTAAATTACACCCTGTGCTAAAAACTACCCCATTAAAATCCCTAAAGCCCAATTTAAAATTTCTCTACTAAACAACTAAGGCTAAAAACGGTAGGTTAGGCCAGGCCGGCCTGTTGGAAAAAGTAGGTTTTTAGTTGCTGACGGAAGGAGCGGAGGTCCGGGATAGATCTAAGTTCGGGGGGTAGGTCGTTCCAGAGGGTCGGACCCGCCACAGAGAAGGCCCTTCCCCTGGGCGTCACCCGCTGGCATTGCCTAGTGGATGGCACCCGGAGAAGCCCCTCTCTGTGGGAGCGAATCGGCCGAAGGGATGTATGGGGTAGGATGCAATCCCGCAGATATGATGTTACGTGGTAACTGTATACATATAGGGGGTGAGTTACTCCCAGTTATATCTAAGTAGTTTTGTCTTGTCAATGTTTTATTTACGTTCTTTTTTCTGTTACTAATTTACAATAAAAGTATAAAAAAAATTATAAAATTTTCAAAGCTTTGTATATCTCAAGGTCTGAAGATACAGATCCTGGACTTAAAAGACTATTCAAAGCTAAGGCAGTGTTAAAAGAAGTCAGATTCTTGTACTTATGACCAGTCCTCACACTTATCACCATTGCAGCATTCCCCACAGTCATATAATCAAATTTTGGGTGTTGCTAATCTCCATGTTGCTAATCTCCATATGGACGTGGTGGCTCTATGGCTAAGAAGCTGATCTTGTCGATCAGAAAGGTCAGCAGTTTGACAGTTCGAATCCCTAGCGCCGCGTAACGGAGTGAGCTCCCGTTACTTGTCCCAGCTTCTGCCAACCTAGCAGTTCAAAAGCACGTTAAAAATGCAAGTAGAAAAATAGGGACCACCTTTGGTGGGAAGGTAACAGCGTTCCGTACGCCTTCGGCATTTAGTCATGCCGGCCACATGACCACAGAGACGTCTTCGGACAGCGCTGGCTCTTTGGCTTTGAAACAGAGATGAGCAACACCACCTAGAGTCAGGAACGACTAGCACATATGTGCGAGGGGAACCTTTACCTTTACCTTAATCTCCATGCATTTATGATGGTTGGATCACCATTTGCGATCTTCCAAAAAGCAAAATCAATGGGGAAAGCCACGCTTGCTTAACAACTATGTGATTCACATTAACAATGTGAATGTTAATGTGGTGATTCACTTAATGACTGAAGCAAAAAAAAAAGGTTGGAAAATCGGGTGCCACTCACTTAATCATCACCTCATTTAGCAACAAGTTTTGGTTCCAATTGCAATTGTAAGTCAAGGACTACCTATATATATATAATATGACGGGAAACATTAAATCTCTACTTTTGCACATTTCTAACTTCCCGGTTTAGCTGAGCTCCATTCCCTTCTGGCAAAAATAAATATAAATAAATAAAGAGAATCTGCATGAGGTTTTGTCTTAACTGAAGGTTTCTTAAAAAGCAGTTGAGGAACGGAAGAAAAGCAGATCACGTGCTACCCCAAAATGCCAATTATTTTTATACATATAGCAGCTGCTTCCTCCAGAACGAGGGGTAAATTCTAATTTCCACATCGACTGTTGTTGAGATATTTGCAGAAAATGCCTGTTTTGCGTCAAACACCATATGAAATTGGCATGTATATTAACGAGGCAGATGAAGCCGGGAAAGACTAACTGGGTATCTTAATGAGGGTAAAATCAGGACATCTACGTGTAAAATGTTAGCAGTTCTCGTGATCCAACCTTCCCCAGGGAATTTGGAAGCAGTTATGAAACAACACAGAAGCTGAGGAAAAGCCCCCTTAAGGATGATCACTTCTAAAGCCGTAGTGGAAATTCATAGGAGCGTTTTTATTTAATTTTTTTTTGGCCTGGTTGCTACCCGTTTTTAATAGCAGCCACTTTAAAGGTAAAGGTTCCGCTCGCACATGTGTGCTGAGTCGTTCCTGACTCTAGGGGGCGGTGCTCATCTCCATTTCAAAGCCAAAGAGCCAGTGCTGTCCGAAGACGTCTCCGTGGTCATGTGGCCGGCATGACTAAACGCCAAAGGCTCACAGAACGCTGTTCCCTTCCCACCAAAGGTGGTTTCTATTTTTTCTACTTGCATTTTTACGTGCTTTCGAAGTGCTAGGTTGGCAGAAGCTGGGACAAGTAATGGGAGCTCACTCCGTAATGTGGGATTCGAACCGCCGAACTGCCAACAACAAACTCAGCATCTTAGTCACTGAGCCACCATGTCCCTCAACAGGCACTTTAGGGCCAACTCAAAACTTTCCTTCCTGATTTTAGGTTTACCTTGGCAAAACGAGGGGAACCTAGAAGTATAATCTTTATTGTCATTGTACTTAAATACAACGAAATTGGTTGTTACCTGCGCATTAAAGCAACTGACCACCCAAAATTGGCACAGGATGTGGTCTTCTCGTTGCTTAACTTAACGTATGCTGGCTGGTATTTCGCTTTCTCTACAATACTCTGTGGTCAAAAGAAGATCGCAGAAAATCTTGTGCCTCTCTTTCCCCCAATCTGATACCTCAGAGGGCCCAGTGGGAGGGGGAAGGGAGACAATAAAAGCCAGGTAGGGTCAGAGGCGAGTGTGTGTGTGTGTGTGTGTGTGTGTGTGTGGCGAGTGTGTGTGTGTGTGTGATAGGGAGGGAGAGAAAGAGGGAGAGGGAGGGAGAAAGAGGGAGGGAAAAAGAGGGAGAGAGGGAGAAAGAGGGAGAGGGGGAGAAAGGGAGGGAGGGAGAGGGAGAAAGGGAGGGAGAAAGAGGGAGGGAGAAAGAGGAAGGGAGGGAGGGAGAGGGAGAAAGAGGGAGAGGGAGGGAGAAAGGGAGAGAGAGAGGAGGAAGAGGGAGGGAGAGGGAGAAAGAGGGAAGGAGAGTGGGAGAGAGAGAGAAGGAGGGAAAGGGAGAAAGAGGGAGGGAGGGGGAGAAAGGGAGAGAGGGAGGGAGAAGGAGAGAGGGAGAGGGAGAAAGGGAGAGAGGGAAAAAGAGGGAGAGGGAGGGAGGGAGAAAGAGGGAGAGAGAGGAGGGAGAGGGAGAAAGGGAGAGAGGGAGAAAGAGGGAGAGAGGGAAGGAGAGGGAGAAAGAGGGAGGGAGAGAGAGAAAGAGGGAGAAAGGGAGAGAGTGAGGGAGAGGGAGAGAGAGGGAGAAAGGGATGGAGAGGGACAGAGAAGGAGGGAGAGGGAGAGAGGGAGGGAGTGGGAGGGAGGGAGGGAGGAAGAGGGAGGGAGAGGGAGAAAGGGAGAGAGCAAGGGAGAAGGAGGGAGGGGGAGAAAAGGAGAGAGAGAGGGAGAGAGAGGGAGAAAGAGGGAGGGAGATACGGAGAGAGAGAAGGAGGGAGAGGGAGAAATTTTAAATTGTTTGTCAGGGTCCCCAGCCAGGTAAAGGCCCAGGGAAGAACAAAAAAGGGACGGGGAAGCCAACTCCTAACTTCTTCCAAACTACTCTTTGCAAAGGTTGGCCATTTGGATCCCCTTAGCTGACTTCACTGGCAGTTTTAGTTTCACTAGTTCCAGAAAAATGTGGGCTGAGAGCTAAAGCGGAAAAGCATTTGGAATGGATAAAACAATTGGCAAGAACGAGGAATCGAAATGGGATACTCTAGTCTAAGCCAATGGGCTAGCCATCAGCCCTCATAATCCTTAGCCAGCTGTTGACGGGAAATTAAGGGGGAATGCAATCCTACGAATCTGGAAAACACCTTTTTGCCAGAGAAGGTTAATTTTGGGCAACCTAAGAGTGACACACACACAAAATTGCCTTCTAGTATTCCGGCATCCATCTCAATTTTCCAATAATACAACTCCTTCTGCAAGGACAGTATGCAAGTAGTCAGAACGGCCCCATTCACCCACAAAAGGGAGGTATGAAAACTTTCCATTAGTAGAACAAAGAAAAGAACAGAAATAAATCAAGGAGGCAGAGAAAAATGTCCAGCGAGAATTTTATTCAGCAGGAGTAAAATTCTGTCCAATGGAAATCTGAGCAGACAGAAATAAAAATGGGTATTTGAGTGACTGGCATCCAGTTATTTTTATTTTTCCCCCCCTCATTCTTTGTGCCAGCTCCACCCAAGCAAAGCCCATCAATTTCACGAGAACTGCCTTCCATGTGGTTCCAACATTTTTTTCTTGCAGAGGGGTGAGTTCAGGGTGGATTTGATTTAAATCACGTCGGTTTGAATCACAGTTTAAATCACTAGTAAAAGCGCTTGGTTTAAATCAACTCAACTTAAATCATAATTTTTAAAGTGCAACTGCCATCTCTCTCTCTCTCTCGCAGCGGCCCCTCCTCTCACCCACTGTTGGCTCACCGACAGAAAATACAGCCTCATGCTACATATCTAAGCTCCATTTCATGCCGAATAAACTAAGTTATTTTTTGTGAAAAGTTTTTATTTTTAGACAAATATAAATAGACAAAACACAAAAACACAAAACCATCTTCCATTAGAGGTGGAACTCTCGCCTCCCAACCAGGAGGTTGTGAGTTCAATCCTAGGTAGAGGCAGATGTAGGGTCTCCTGCTTGGGCAGGGGGTTGGACTAGATGACCTACAAGGTCCCTTCCAACTCTGTTAAAGACAGTGTGTCTATTGGTTACAAGGTTTCTGTGCATCCCTTCCGTAGTCATCACTTACAAATCATATAAGATCACCTATTATCAAATCAAATATATTTATATACATTATTATTACTATACCTCATTTATTTGACTATCACCATTACTTCCTCATTTTCAATGAGATATTAAATATTGGGATCATTTTACACCATAGCAATTCATTACATGATCTCGAATACCTCCAATAATAAAATATTTTTATGTTATATTCTGTATCGTTCAATTATTCTTATATTTATAACATTCTCTGATACCTTTCATTTCCGTGTTTTTTATCTAGCCACTGATAAAATAAATCCCATATTCTATAAAATTGTTTATCTTCTCTCATTTCAAATGTCAATTTACTCATTTCAGTACATTCTAAGTTATTAATGTATCTTAAATAGGAAACAGTCTTTAGATTTCTTACTCCAAAAGCAAAGCACTCAGTAACCAACCTGTCTTTAGGAGGACTGCAGTAACATGACAATTTACATTTTTGTCAAAATCCAGCATTTACTTCCGATATTCAGCCAAAACATCTATAGCAAACAATGGTTTCTCTTAATGAGTGCCGATTCACTTAAAGCATGGTGATTTGCTTAATGACCACTGCAAAAAAGCTTGCAAAATTAGGTTGGTCACAGGATGACTCCCTTTATGACCATCATGACTTATGACCAGCTACCTGTAGTTCTTCTATACCAATGATGGAGAACACTTTTCGGCACCGAGTGCCCAAGCTGGAACATGCGTGCATGTGCTGAAGTGCTGGAAACCCAAAGACCATCTAGACAGCACACGCATTCCTGTTTTGGGACCGTTTTCAGGCGGTTTTTAAGTGGTTTTCAGGCCATTTTTGGTCCAAAATATGGCCTGAACAGGGGCCGAAAAATGGCTTGAAAGTGACTCCTAAATGACCTGTTTTTTGGCCGTTTTGAAGGCTGTTTTCTGGAGCTCTGGTGCCCATGAAGATCAGCCGGCTAGTGTGCAAAAATGGTCCGAAAGACTGCTTGGAACACCCCCCCAAAACAGTCTGTTTTTCGGGCCTATTTTGAGCCGTTTTCTGGCACTCAGGCACCAACCAGCTCAGGGGTGGGCAAACTTTGCAAATTTAAGTCTGAAGGACTTCAGCTCCCAGAATTAAGTCCTTCAGCCTTAAAAGTTGCAAAGTTTGCCCAACCCTGCACCAGCTGAAGACCAGCTGGCACGGGCACTTGTGCCCACAGAGAGGGCTTTGCGTGCCACCTCTGGCACCCTTGCCATAGGTTCGCCATCACGGTTCTATACTGTTGTTCCCCTGCAATTGGCATTCAGATTAAACCACTTCTTGATATCCACTTAGTTATCACTTTTAGTGGCTACCAAAATGCTTACTTTCGCTGCATACATGGCACAGCTACCTTTTACCATCCTTTTGGCCAGTGGTCACTGCCACATCTTAAGAGAGCAAAACCTCCAAATTAACGGTGTATCGTCTTTCTTTTACTTCTAGCTGGGAAATTCTGTGAGCTGGAGCCCCAAGACATCTGCAGGACACCTGGTTGAAGAATGTTAACACAAGTGGGCTAAATTATTTGGGTCAATGAGGTGTAACAAAAAACCTTCTGAAAGGAATCCCAAATTTCTGGCCATCCCAAATCTATTCACTGTTTTCTTATTTTGAATCTTTATAAACAGCAGGACCTGGGAAAAAAAACCCCAAGCTTGCCTTTAAACTTGCAGGAAAAATACGCTGAAGTTTATGCTGTCGCTTCACTCCAGGATTCAGTGAAACATAGAATTTGATCAGTGATTCCCCCACATGCATACAAATCAGTGGTGGGTTTCAAATTTTTTTAGAACCTACTCTGTAGGTGTGGCCTATTTTGTGGGAGTGTCTTGGCAGTCATGTGACAGGGTGGGAGTGGCCACATTTTAAAATGTGGTGAAACTCATTTAACAATGCTCTTGCTAAGCAAAATTTTGTACTCAATTGTGATGATAAATTCTTTCCTTCCTTCCTTCCTTCCTTCCTTCCTTCCTTCCTTCCTTCCTTCCTTCCTTCCTTCCTTCCTTCCCTTCCCGTTGGGTCACTGGCAGCGGCGGGCCAGATTTACTTCCAGGTACGCCTGTGGAACCCCCTCTCACCGGTTCTCTAAATTTCAGCAACCGGCTCTCGCGAGTAGGTGCGACCCTGCAGAAACCCACCACTGATACAAATGTATGTGCCATGTGCTCCTAGAACAGAGTCAGCAACCTGTGGCTCGGGAGCTGCATATGGCTCTTTCATCCCTCTGCTGCAGCTCCCTGTCGCCAGTCGGCTCCACAATTGATAGGGCTTTCGAATAGGACAGGTAGAGGGAAAAGGACGCCATGCTAGGAGGAGACTCTATGGTGGGGAAACCCGACTTCCGATCTTCTCCAGAATTGAATGGGAGGCTTCCGTTTAGGACCCTTATGGCTCTTTGAGTGTTTTAAGGTTGCCGACCCCTGTCCTAGAAAGACAGAACAGAGTTGGAAGGGACCTTGGAGGTCTTGTAGCCCAACCCCCTTCACAAGCAGGAGACCCTATACCATTTCAGACAAATGGTTGTCCAATTTCTTCTTCATATCTCCAGTTTTGGAACACCCACAGCTTCTGGAGGCAAGTCGTTCCACTGATTAATTTTTTCTGAACCATCAGGAAATTTAGTTCCAGGTTGCTTCTCTCCTTGATTAGTTTCCACCCATTGCTTCTTGTTCCGCCTTCAGGTGCTTTGGAGAATAGCTTGACTCCCTCTTCTTTGTGGCAGCCCCTCTAATATTAGGGCTAAATACGTGCTGTGTAGCACAGGGGGCCCCAACCTTTGCAACTTTAAGTCTGGCTGGAGAAGTCTGGGAGCTGAAGTCCTTCAGACTTAAAGTTGCAAAGGTTGGGGACCCCTGGTGTAGCAGAGTAGTTATTTGCATTTTCTCCAATTCAAAGCAAATCGAGTAATGAAGCATTTGCAAGAAACCCACCAAACATTTGCAAGAAACCCACTCAGGGAGCAACCAAGGACCCCACAGTTCAACCCTGAGCTACAAATGTTCTCTTCTACTGATATCTGACTCCAATTAGCTTTCTGAGATTAGCCAAGGTCAGGTGGATAGGAGCAGTATCTTTTGGAACAAGAGACCCATTATAAGAGACCCATTATATATTTCAGCCTTGGCAACTTAGATGTATAGATTTCAAATCATTCTGAGAATTGAAGGGCGCACATCTTCGAGTTGCCAAGGTTGAAAAACACTTGTACGACTGGATATCAAGATTATCAGGCCCAGATTCAATGGATTGAACATAGAGGTTTTCTTCCTTAAGTTACATGATCTTTATGGGAAAGAAAATACAAATTCCAAGGAATTTAACTTCTGTGATCAGCGAATGTGCATTTTTCTCTCTGCAAAATTCCTTCTTTCCTAACTCCAGAGGAAAAATTTTCCTGTATGAGCAGCTCACAAATTTGGAATCTTTTTTTGTTTCTTCCAAATCCATTCAAAGCAATGCAACATGGCCAGTCATTAAGAGGAAAAATTAGCAATTCTTTTTTTTTTCCTCCGCAAATTCATTTTGCAAATCCACACAGCCTGTAACATCTTTATCTATGGAGATTCTCAGTCATCCAGGTCATGGTTGCCCCAAAGGTGCTTTTTCAAGAGGCAACTGGACTTTTCGGGGGTTTTTTTTCTTTGAAGGTGTTTCTCTTCTCATCCAAGAAGCTTCTTCAGCTCTGACTGGATGGCGGGGAATGGAAGGATTTATATTCCTTGCAGACAGCTGGTCCTTTGCATCCTTTTAGAGAGTTGCTGAGATCACTTGGAGGATACAGATAAACTTCCAAGTGGTCTCAAGGACTCTCTAAAAGAATGCAAATGACCAGCTCTCTGCAAGGAATATAAATCCTTCCATTCCTCACCATAGAGTCAGAGCTGAAGAAGCTTCTTGGATGAGAAGCAAAACATCTTCAAAGGTTTTTGATTCTCTTGGGGTTTTATTCCTTGAAGACATTTTTCTTCTCATCCAAGAAGCTTCTTCAGTTCTGACCTTTGGGACAGTAATTTCTATGGGTAGAGAAAATATTCTATCAAACAGACCAAAGAAGAGCAATTTGTTTTAATGGCAGAAAAACCTACCCTGTTTCCTTGAAAATAAGACCTCCCCAGATAAGAAGCCCAATCGGGCTTTTGAGCATATTTATTTATTTTATTTATTTGTTCGTACTTTTATACCGCCGTCCCTCCCAAATGGGACTCAGGGCGGTGCACAGGAATAAAAAATATAAATATAAATATACAAACATCAATGAGTTTAAAATTAAATTAAATGAATTTGGCCTGTGCTAAAACTTAATTTAAAAACCCAGCTAAAAATTCAATAATATACATAGCTATGTCAGGCCGGCCGCATGGAAGAAGTGTGTTTTAAGTGCTCGACGGAAGAGGCGCAGGTCCGTGATTGTACGGAGGTCGGGGGGGCAGGTCGTTCCAGAGGGCAGGGCCTACCACAGAGAAGGCTCTTCCCCTGGGAGTCGCCAGCTGGCATTGTCCGGCGGACGGCACCCTAAGAAGGCCCACCCTGTGGGAACGGACAGGCCGGGTGGAAGTATGTGGCAGAAGGCGGTCCTGCAAGTAGCCAGGTCCGATGCCATGGAGCGCTTTAAAGATGGTCACTAAGACCTTGAAACAAACCTGGAAGGCCACAGGCAGCCAGTGCAGCTCGCGCAGGAGAGGTGTTATATGGGAGTATCTCCCAAAATCCCCCGCGCGGCCGCATTCTGCACTAACTGAAGCCTCCGGGTGCACCTCAAGGGAAGCCCCATGTAGAGAGCATTACAGTAGTTCAGGCGGGAAGTGACGAGACCTTGAGTGAGAGCTTGATATGCGCTAAAATAAGCCCTCCCCTAAAAATAAGCCCTCCCCCAAAATATTGCAACACAGCAGCAGCCATGAGGTGACCACGCTCGCCGCCTCCTGCAGCTCAAAAATAATAAGATCTCCCTGAAAATAAGGCCAAGGGCTTATTTCAGGGGGGTCAAAAGAAAATAAGACCTTGTCTTGTTTTTGCGGAAACACTGTATTTAGATTTTTACACAAAGAGCACCAGTAAATATTCCAGTGCCAACGACTGCATGCTATGCTCTAACACAGGGGTCCCCAACCTTTGCAACTTTAAGTCTGAAGGATTTCAGCTCCCAGACTTCTCCAGCCAGCTTTGCTGGCTGGAGAAGTCTGGGAGCTGAAGTCCTTCAGACTTAAAGTTGCAAAGGTTGGGGACCCCTGCTCTAACAGTAAAGCTCACCTCACCCATCTTCTAAATATACCTATAGAACTTTGAATGTTTACCAGCATGACTGAATTTTCATCAACGGAAGGATTCTACAGTCTAAATATCAGAGAGAAAAAATGTGGGCTAATATTTAAATTATTTAAAATTTGGGTGCTTGGCAACCTGTATGCATGGATGGCAATTGCAGCATCCTTGTGACTGACCCTTGCAATCCCAGCTGGCATCCAACAAGCAAAGTCAATGGGGGAAGCCAGATTCATTTAAGGACCACACGACTCACTGAACAACTGAAATGATCTCTTTTAACAACCATGGTAAAAAAAAAAAAGTAGAAAAAATCAGGTGTGATTCATTTAATAACTGCCTCACTCAGCAGTGTAAATTCTGGTCCTGTGTCAAGGACTATCTCCACGGTGCTCTCGCAGTGTATTGGCCTCCTACAGCTACAGGCATAATACTTGTAGGCGTAACAACATGAAAAGGGTTGGCATGTGACAGGGAAGAAACTGGCTGAAAACATAAAACCCCAGGGTTTTTTTTAAAAGAGAAGCATGTTATATTTAGAGAGCATAGAATAGAATCAGAGAGAGAGGGAGAGACAAAAGGGAGGAAAAGAGAAAGAAGATAAAGAGAAAGAGAGACATACACACAGAGAGAGAAGATGAAAAGAGAAAGAGGAGTAAGAGAGAGATACAGAAAGAGAGAGAAGATAAGAGAAAGAGAGAGAGAGAGAGAGAGACAGAAAGAAAAAGAAAAAAGGAAAAAAGAAAGAGAGAGAGAGACAGACAAAAAAGAGAGGAAAAGAGAGAGAGAGACAGACACAGAGAGAAAGAGAGGAGAGGAAGAGAAAGAAAGAAAGCGAGTAAGAGAAAGAGAGAGACAGAGAGACAGAAAGAGAGAAAAGAAGACACACACACGGAAAGAAAAAGAGAGAAAAGAGGAAAAGAGAAAGAGAGAGAAACAGAGAGGCAGACAGAGAAAGAGAGAGGAAAAAAGAGAGACAGACACAGAGAGAAAGAGAAAGAGGAGAGGAAAAGAGAGAAAGGAAGGAAGAGAAAGAGAGAGTCGGAGAGACAGAAAGGGAGAGAAAAGAGGAAGAGGGAGAGAGAAAGAGTGAGAGAGAAAGAGAAAAAAGGGGAAAAGAGGAAGAATCAGAGACAGACAGAAAGACAGGCATAGAGAGAGGAAATGAGAGAGAGAGAAAGAGAATAAGAGAAAGAGAGAAAGAGACATAGAGAGATGGAAAGAAACATAGAGAGAAAGAGAGAGAGAGAGAAAACACCCTCCCTGCTTTGCAATAGCCTTGGGGAAAAGCTGAGCAGAGCTCTCACTGACCAAAGGATAAATAATAATTATGCTTTCTTTTTCTCTGAGAAGAAACAACTCAGACTTACACTGTGTGAAAGGATGTGGCCGCTGCCAAGTTGTCCACATACGAGAAGAAGTGGGCTCCCATGTTCCCAGCATCCCACAGACAATGGGATTTGTGCTCCTTACAAAAAGAACTCTTTTGTAAGCGCCCTGGAGCCATTTCTAAAGACCGAAGGATAAATGCCAGTGAGGGAGGCAAAGTAGAATCTCCCCTTTTATGTAATCTCTTCCCCTCTCCCTCCCTCTCTCTCCCCCCTCCCTCTCTCTCTGGGCCTGTTGCTTTACAGATGAAAATGATTCAATTAATTATTGTTAAAACCCAAACGGGTTTCCCCCCAAAACTGCAACACGAGGGACTCCCTGTCGGCGTTTAAGGGGACTCCTAATCTGGCACCCTCGTCTGCTTTTGCTAAGGAAGATTTTTAAGAACTTCCCACGCTCTCTTGACACACACACACACACTCTCTCTCTCACACATACACACACACAGCTTCCCTGGAGTTAAGCAACTGAAAAAGCACTGAAAAGTCACAGGCTCGGCTAAAAAATCAGGGGACTATTTAATCCGATTTTAGTTTATGTATTGTTATGGTTTTGATAATTTTAATTTTACCTGTACACCGCCCCGAGTCCCTTTGGGGAGAGGGGCCGGTCTAGAAATCTAATTAATTAATTAAATAAATAAATAAATAAATAAATAAGGCACGCGCACCATTTTATTTCTAAAAGAGGCTGCAGCAAGGAGCCCACTCCGTAGGGATGAAAATGGCTATGAAGCGATGGTCTGCCTCAGGGGTGTGTTTCAAATTTTTTAGAACCTACTCTGTAGGTGTGGCCTATTTTGTGGGCGTGGCTTGGCAGTCATGTGACAGGGTGGGAGTGGCCACCTTTTAAAATGTGGTGAAACTCATTTAACAACGCTCTTGCTTAGCAACCAAAATTTTGGACTCAATTGTGATGATAAATTCTTTCTTTCTTTCTTTCTTTCTTTTCTTCCTTCCCTTTTTCCTTCCTTTCTTTTCCTTCCCGTTGGGTCACTGGCAGCAGCGGGCTAGATTTACTTCCAGGTACGCCAGTGGAACCCTCTCTCACCGGTTCTCTAAATTTCACCAACCGGTTCTCGCGAGTAGGTGCGAACCTGCAGAAACCCACCCCTGGTCTGCCTGAAACCATAAGCAAGTTGTATACTACTCCTGTGTTTTCCCAGAAAATAAGACAGGGTCTTATTTTCTTTTGACACCCCCCCCCCCCCAGAAATAAGCGCTTGGCCTTATTTTCAGGGAGGTCTTATTATTTTTGAGGTGCAGGAGGTGGCAAGCGTGGTCACCTCATGGCTGCAGCTGTGTTGCAATATTTTTAGGGAGGGCTTATTTTAGGATCGAAGGAATAGATGTTCCAAAGCAGGAATTGTATGTCTCCCTCTGCAACCAGTCTGAATGCCTCCAGCACACAGGAGCAGATTCCTGTAGCAATGACAGTTCACGAGAACTGTAAAGTTGTGGTCAAATAAATGTTCATCCTGAAATAGATGAATGGACTCTGATGCATGCACTTATAATTTTCTTTTCTTTTTTGGAAGAATTTTTTTATTTTATTTTAATCAAACATAACACAAAAAAAGAATCCTCCTTCATTACATCTCGTAGAAAGCGTGCCAATTGGTTACAAATAACCTTCGTGCATTCGTACACGGTCATTACTTGTAGCTCATATTAAATTGAATGTTTTAAATCAAAAATCTTTCTATATACCATCACTGTAACACAATTTGACTACAATTATTTAAATGTCCTTTTGCCTGAAATAATTCATACTTAGACGCAACCACGTGCTGGCATTCATTGGTTATTTCAAAAATCCTCCAATAACAGTACTTCTTTATGATTATATTCTAAATAATAGTTGAGTAATACAGTTTAGTCTTTCTTCAATCACTGTTTAGAGTTTATATCCAAATTCCTTTTACCAAAACCCGGCACTTATAATTTTCTTGAGTTCTGCTTTTCGCCTCATATCCTTTGAGCTCGAAAGCTTATGAAGACTGCTCTCTAAATGCAAATCTAGAGTTAGTTCACACATACATTTTCACGAAGGAATCACTATCTTATCCTTTCTTTCTTTCTTTCTTTCTCTTTCTTTCTTTCTCTTTCTTTCTTTCTCTCTTTCTCTCTTTCTTTCTTTCTTTCTTTCTTTCTTTCTTTCTTTCTTTCTTTCTTTCCTTCCTTTCTTGGAATATAAAATGCACCTTTTTCCCCCCACCGCCCCGGGTCCCTGTGGGGAGAGGGAGCGGTTAATAAATGCAAAGTTATTATTATTATTATTATTAAAAAAGAGGGTGAAAATCTGGGTGCCTCTTATACAGTGAATACAGCATTTTTGGCCTCCGAAAACCCCACCCCTTCGCAAAAATGGATGTGCAGAGGGTTTGGGAGGCCTGCAAAGTGCTCCTGGGGGCTGGGGAGGGTAAAAACAAGGGGGAAACATTGCTCACTTTTTGTCCTCCCAGCCCCCAGGAGCATTTTGCAGGCCTCCCAAACTCTCTTGCATGCCCCCATTTTTCACAACAAATGAGGCGTGGGATGCCTACAGAGTGCAAAAAGTTTTTTTTTAATTTACCTCTTCAAAATCCTGGTGCATCTTATACTCCGAAAAATACTTTATCTATTTATCTATCTATTTGTTTCTTTGACTTTTTCCCTGCCTTTATTACATCATAAGTAACTCGGGGCAACAAATGTACACCATACTTTGCCTTCTCTTGTATTTTCCCTCTTTGTGAGGTGACATTGGGCTGAGAGAGTGTGACTGGCCCCAAAGTCACCCAGCCTGTTCTCTTGCGTAAAGAAGGACTAGAACTCACAGTCTCCTGGTTTCTACGCTAAGCACCGGAAGCATTATGGCAACCTGGGTCTCTTCAGCTTAACTTATATACAATAGCAGAGTTGGAAGGGACCTTGTAGGTCTTCTAGTCCAACCCCCTGCTTGGGCAGGAACCTTATACCATTTCAGACAAATGGCTATCTAACATCTTCTTAAAGACTTCCAGGGTTGGGGCATTCACAACTTCTGGAGGCAAGCTGTTCCAGAGGTTAATTGTTCTAACTGTCAGGAAATTTCTCCTCAGTTCTAAGTTGCTTCCCTCCTTGATTAGTTTCTACCCATTGCTTCTTGTCCTGCCCCCAGGTGCCTTGGAGAATAGTTTGACTCCCTCTTCTTTGTGGCACCCTCTGACATATCATGATACACTGCTATCATGTCTCCCCTGGTCCTTCTCTTCATCAAACTAGACCTACCCAGCTCCTGCAACCGTTCTTCATATGTTTTAGTCTCCAGTTCCCTAATCATCTTGGTTGCCCTTCTCTGCACTCTTTCCGGAGTCTCCACGTCTTTTCTACATCGTGGCGACCAACTTGTTATTGCGTACATAGTTACTTCAATCTGCAACATTTTACTTGGCAATATTTTTAGCTGGCAACACTTTTAGTTGGCATGTTTAGGTGCAAAAGGCTCGGGAACACTGGGAATTAGAGTATCTAAAATGAAGATGCCCTTAAAATAAGTAGTAATTGCACCACCTAGAATTCCTGTTGTTTTTAGGGCAAACTGTCTACAGATAGTCCTTCGACTCATGGCCATAATGGAGCCTTCTAATTAGGGTTGCAAAACATGAGAGAGGTTAAGCAGTTCTTATGACTGCAGGACAGTAAATTTGTTGCTTGTATCCTTATGATTTATATTGATATTGATTGTTTCCTGATTGCTTATTTGTACCCTATGACTACCATTAAGTGTCGTACCTAATGATTCTTGATGAAAGTATCTTGTCTTTTTATGTACACTGAGAGCATCTGCACCAAAGACAAATTCCGTGTGTGTCCAATCACACTTGGCCAATCAAGTATTCTATTTTATTCTATTCTATTCTATTCTCCCTCACTGACCTTTAGAAACCATGGGGCAGCACAGGCGGGAGGCGAGGGGTTAATGGCAGCAACCCTATTGGGGTTGCTGCAGTAGTCATAACTTCAAAACCGAGTGGTAAGTCACTATTGGGGGATCCCTCATATGCTGGAAAACTGCCTGCCTAGGTTCAAGACCCAAGGCATGCAAGAGGGTGAACCTCCCATTCCTTGCTCCTGCTCACCTAGCAGTTCAAAATGCAAGTAGATAAATCGGTGGGATGACTTGCCTCCAGAAATTGTAAATGCTCCAACACAGGAAGTTTTTAAGAAGAGATTGGTCAACCATTTATCTGAAATGGCGTAGGGTTTCCTGCCTGAGCAGGGGGTTGGAGTAGAAGACCTCCAAGGTCCCTTCCAACTGTTATTCCATAGGTACCACTTTGGTGGGAAGGTAACAGTGTTCCATGCACCTTTGGCGTAGAGCCATGCTGGCCACATGACCACAGAAATGTCTCTGGACAATGCTGGGTCCCTAGGTCAAGAAACAGAGATGAACACCATGCCCCAAAATCGGACACCTTCGGACAGGGAAACCTTTACCTTTTTTAAAAAGATGGAAAATAGGACTGCTTAACACCACAATGCTACGAAGCAAAACCTAGGCTTCCAACTATTTTTGGAGCACTGGATATCGTTCTGCTTACCTAACGTTATCACTTGGAAAACGTGCAGGAAAAAGCAAGCCAAATTATCAAATGTCTGTGTTTGCCCAACGAAAGCATAAACAGTTTTGAAAGAAAGAAAAATAAAAGAAGTTGGAACCCAGCTGGAATCTTTATCGCAGGGGTCCCCAACCTTTGCAACTTTAAGTCTGAAGGACTTCAGCTCCCAGAATTCTCCAGCCAGCAAAGCTTTATCGGACTGGGCACGACATGGAAAGATTAGCTGGGATAGGGTCCCACTTGCTTCTTTCGCGATTTGAGGACGTGAAGCTCTACCAACCAAGACGATTGGCAGGAGCTTCCAAAAGAACAAAAGAGTTATTTTTAATACAACGCACCATTCCAGAATCTGCTGCCACCAGAATTTGCAGACATTCTGCCAATAGGTTTCCCTTGAATTCCAGGATAATATGGCTATTAGCAGTTAGTGACACCGGCTAGGAATTCTGGCAACAGTGATCTCAGCTCATGCTTATGCAACAAGGTAATGAAGGCTTAAATCAGAAAAATGTTGGAAATGTCATATGTGGTGCACATGCGTAAAAGCCAAAACAATATTGGATAAAAATTTGTACATGGTTGGAGACGACGATACAACAGCATATCAATTTGAGAACTGAATTAATTTTTGTTGGGGTTTTTAGCAGAAACTTATACAATACAATACAATACAATAGCAGAGTTGGAAGGGACCTTGTAGGTCTTCTAGTCCAACCCCCTGCGTGGGCAGGAACCTTATACCATTTCAGACAAATGGCTATCTAACATCTTTTTAAAGACTTCCAGGGTTGGGGCATTCACAACTTCTGGAGGCAAGCTGTTCCAGAGGTTAATTGCTCTTACTGTCAGGAAATTTCTCCTTAGTTCTAAGTTATAGTCAAGAAAATATATATTCATGTAATAACTTCAGCTAGGATGGTATTTTACAAAATTGGAAAAGTGAAGATATCCCTATGGATGAGAATGGGATTAGGAAAATATTAGAAGGTGCAGAAATGAATAGGTTAACACTTGAAATGAAAGAGAAGGAACAATCTGATTATTACAATATATGGGAATTATTTTATCAATGGTTAGAGAATAAATAGGAAAAAATGGAAAAAAGCAGAAGAGTGGGATAGAGAAAATGTTTTGACAAAGTTAAATAAGAGAAGAAGAGGATTGTTATAGTATTAGGTATGGGGTATATTAGTATCAGTATTAAGTTAAGAACAGATAAAATAATAAATATGCCCGCAATTTGTAATTGTTGTAATATTAAATATTTGCACAAAATATAGGTGCCCAGATGACACACTGCTTAATGGAAGATGATGTTTGAATTAAAATAAAATTGTTTTTTAAAAAAAAGGTAGTGAAGGCTAATACAGATGTTTAATTACAGTCTTAAATTGAGGATTAACCTAGCAGCTTGCTGACTGCCTGGTTTAGGAACCATTCAAAGTTACAACAGTGTAACAAACCAGCTTTGTGAACAAAACTCACATTTCCATTCTTCACAGCATCCTGTAATAATAATAAAATAATAATAATATTTTTTAATTTATAACCCGCTCTCTCTCCCCGAAGGGACTCGAGGCGGGGCACAGGGAATTTAAAAATACAAATAAAAACCACAAACACAATACAATGTTAAAACGAATTAAACTAACCCTGCGCTAAAATCCCATATAAAAACTAAAACTAAGCCCTAAAAACCCCTAAAAACAGTTTAATTACTGTAATCACTGTAGGCTTTCAAGAAGAGACTGGACTGCCATTTGTCAGAAATGGTGTAGTAGGGTCTCCTGCTTGGGCAAGGGGGGTTGGACTAGATGACCTACAAGGTCCCTTCCAACTCTGTTAATCTGTTAATTACCTGACCTGCTTCTCAATAGTAGAGAATGCAGACGTTGAATTGCAAGTCGCGCTTAACGTGATGCTTCACTTAACAAGCACGGTGACTCAATTAATGACTGAATGGGAAGTGACGGTGTTTTACTCCGTTGTCTGATTTTCCACTTGGTGACCATGGCACTCAGCAGCAGAGCTGCTTTCAAGAAGGAGAGTTAATGGAGACTGTAGAAGTCAAACTGCAAGTTCACAATTACATATTTCACTTAACAACCATGGTGACTTGATTAACGATTGAATGGGAAGTGATGCTGTCTTTTCTCCGGTGTGTGATTTTCAACTTAGTGACCAAGGCACTCAGCAACAGAGTTGTCAATCCCAGTTGTGGTCACTAAGCAAGGACTACCAATGGTAGCTGGGGAGAACAAGTTCAATTACTTTAAGCACATACTGGTACATTACTCATTGGGTTTACACCAGGGTCTGCAAAGTTGGCTCTTTTAAGACTGGTGGACTTCAACTCCCAGAATTCCCCAGCCAGCTAGGCTGGCTGGGGAATTCTGGGAGTTGAAGTCCACCAGTCTTAAAAGAGCCAACTTTGCAGACCCCTGGTTTACACTAATGAAAGGATTTTGTAAATCATGATTGGTTAAATAAGTCATGCTGGGTTCATGCAACCTTACATATCTGTAAACTATACGCAAAATTGTTATATCTGTATTCATATGATACACTAAGCAGAAATCCATTATGCCTACTACTACTACTACTACTACTACTACTACTACTACTACTATTATTTATTTATTTATTTATTTATTTATTTATTAAATTTCTAGACTGGGACTCGGGGCGGGGTACAGGAAAAATTAAAACATCTAAAAAACATGACAATAAATACATAATTAAAATCAAATTAAATAGCTCTGTAGAAATTTATAAGACGTTAAAAATATATCCCATTAAAACTAAATAAAACAATTTAAATTACAGACTGGAGCGAGAAGCATAGATTAGGCCAAACTGGCCTGATAGAACAGATGGGTCTTAAGTTTTTGGCGGAAGGAGCGGAAGTCCGTGGTAGTTCTAATATCGGGGGGGGGGGGGTCGTTCCAAAGGACCCACCACAGAGAAGGCCCTTCCCCTGGGCGTTGCCCGCTGGCATTACCCTAGAATCTTTGGGGGGCTACTGGCCAAAGGAGGTGAGGGATTCCAGCCGAAAAGTTGTTCTTATCTACTTAGACCACAGGCTAATAACTTCTGCAAAATCTTTTCCTCTTAAGAAGCGGGTTTGCATCATTTATTTCCGGAGTTTGCACGCATAACACCTAAGCATGCTTTCAAAGCAGAATCAAAAGCAGGAGACCTTCCACTCCAATCAAAGGAATCTCAGGGTAAAAATCAAATCTCCAACACTGCTAGTCCCCAGTTGTTTGTTATGTGGGAAATTAAAACCCACCCTTCTCCTAGAAAAAAAAAGAAGAAGCATGCTGGAAAATATTGAAAAGGCAGAATATTCTATTCCCCTGGATCAGAAATGGAGAAACATGGTTTTAGGCAGGAAGCAGACTCACTCTTAATAGCCCCCACCTTAGTCAATGGGCCATTAAAAGACCTGAGCCGGTCTATTCTACATAACAAAGATCCCCCTTCAGCTCAAGGGTGATGGGATTAAGGCATGATAGTGTTAGCCCTTCACCCATCTCACCACGGGGCACCTGGGAAGAAGCAATGCTCAACCAAACTTGGACTCAAAGCGCAGCCTAGAGAGTTGCCCCTGCATGGCCCCATGGGACTCTGACAACCAATCAGAATACAAGCTCAAGATCAAAGGCCAGAGAGGGTATAAAACCCGGGACTTTCAGCATCTCTCTCTCTCTTTTTCTTTACCCAACATCTGGAATCATCTGATACTCCTTTTCTGTTCAGGAGCTCAAGCCATATGGTTCCATCCACCATTAAACCATCTTTCCAAGCAGCCTCCATGTTTCCAGTGTCTTTCCCCCCACTTGGAACTGAACCCAGAAGGACATGTCTTCCAACAGTTAGATTTCTAGCCTGTGCTCCTCTAAAGCAGGGGTGTCAAACTTAGATCTGGTCCCCCTGGGGCCACCCTGGAAACAGCGAGCTCCGTTGCCACAGGCAAAGTTTTCCACCGTTTCACAACTTTTTTTGCCACGTTTGTTAAGTGAACCGGTGCATTGGTTAAGTTAGTAACTCGGTTTGTTAAGTGAGTCTGGCCTCCCCATTGACTTTGCTTGTGAGAAAGGGGGGGCAAAGGATGACCACATGACCTGAGGACATTGCGACGGTCATAAATATGAATCAGGTGTCAATCCTCTGGAGGTAAACCACATGACCATTGAGGTGGACTCAGCCTTCCATCCTTCCAAGGTGGGTAAAATGAGGACCCAGATTGTTGAGGGAAATATGCCAACTCTGCAAACCGCTTAGAGCAGGGGTGTCCAAACTTGGGAACTTTAAGACTTGTGGACTTCAACTCCCAGAATTCCCTGGCTTAGAGAGAGGGCTGGAAAGCACTGCGAAGCGGCATATAAGTCTAAGGGCTGTCCTCTCTCATGGGGATGCTGCAATGGTCATACATTGGAAAATTGGTCATAAGTCTCATTTTTCAGGGCCACTGTAACTTTGAACGGTCAAAAAATGAATTGTTAAGTCAAGGACTACTTGTACGTCCTCAAAATCCTCAACTCAAAGACTTTGACCACCTAATGAGAAGGAAGGACTCCCTGGAGAAGAGTCTCATGCTGGGAACGATGGAGGGCAAAAGAAGAAAAGGGGACGGCAGAGAAGGAGGTGGCTGGATAGAGTCGTTGAAGCAGTCGGCGTGAGCTTCAATGGACTCCAGAGGATGGTAGAGGATGGGAAGGCCTGGAGGAATATTGTCCATGGGGTTGCGATGGGTCGGACACAACTTCGCAACTAACAACAACCACAACCAAGACAGTTGTCCAACTTCCCATTGATTGCTAGAGAAGATTCCTGCGAGTCCCTTGGACTGCAAGGCCATCCAACCGGTCAGTCCTAGAGGAGATCAACCCTGACTGCCAGATCCTGAAGAGGAAACTCAAAGACTTTGGCCACCTAATGAGAAGGAAGGACTCCCTGGAGAAGAGCCCAATCCTGGGAAAGATTGAGGGGCAAAAGAAGAAAGAGACAACAGGGAATGAGGTGGCTGGATGGAGTCACCGAAGCAGACGGCATGAGCTTCAATGGACTCCAGAGGATGGCAGAGGACAGGAAGGGCTGGAGGAACGTTGTGCATGGGGTCGCAATGGGTCGCACACAACTTTGCAACTAACAACAAGCACCTGTATATCCAAGGCGTAATTTTAAATGTTTGCTTTTAAATGTTTTTAAATGTTCGCTTGATTAAAAACAGCAACAGAGGAATAGGAATTGAAATTAAAAAAAACAACAACCCAGTGATGGGAGACAAAGAACAAGCAGAAGAGAGAGAAAAAATGACAATTCTACAGGAAGTGGTTAAAGTGGATCTTGGTTTGAAGTATCAGAAGCTTAAGGATAAAAATAAAATTCACAGCCAGGTCACTGTTGCAAACTGAATCCCCGTAGTAACAATTCTGCTTCCACTGAAGAAAAGATGTAACACATTAGGGTAAAGTTACTTTTTTAAAAGTAAGTAAAGGAAACATTGTTATGTACCAGTATGGTTTTGCTTGTAATGTTTCTGCTGGCTACTTCTGAGTGGGTGCTCTTAATGTAACATCCTATTGCCTGATAAAGATTATGACTCAACGCAGTTATCATGGTTGAGTTAATCCAGGGGTCTGCAAAGTCGGCTCTTTTAAGACTGGTGGACTTCAACTCCCAGAGTTCCCCAGCCAGCATAGCTGGCTGGGGAATTCTGGGAGTTGAAGTCCACCAGTCTTAAAAGAGCCGACTTTGCAGACCCCTGAGTTAATCAAACTGAACAGATCGCACCTCGATTTGCGTCCTGCCTCCTACTCACAAACTACGATGTAGTGGGGAAAAACCCTTCTACAGTAACAGCAGTGTTTTAACGATTGAGCCAATGAGCTTGATCAACGCGCATCACAGTGGATTCCCCCAAAGATAGAACAAGAAGGTGGAATCAATCATCCTTGCACTTAAATGTCATGCAAGTATAGGGCTATCTATAAAATATATCACATATAAAGGAGGGAGGGAAGGTTGGGAAGAGAGATAAGAGAAGAAGGGAGAAAGGTTAGGAAAGGGAGGGAAGGAAGTCAAGAAGAGAAGGATAAGAGGGGAGGGAGGATAGGAAGAAGATAAGAAGAGAGGGAGGGAGAAAGGTTAGGAAAGGAAGGAACGAAGGAGGTTAGAAAGGGAAGGATAAGAAAGGAGGGAGGAAGGAAGGATAGGAAAGAGGGATAAGAAAGAGGGGGAAAGGAGAAAGGTTAGGAATGGAAGGAGGGAGGGAGGTTAAAAAGGGAAGGATAAGGAAAGGAAGGAAAGATAGGAAGAGAGAGGTAAGAAGAGGGAGGGAGGGAGGAAGGTTAGGAAAAGAAGGAGGGAGGGAGGTTAGAAAGGGAAGGATAAGGAGGATAGGAAGGAAGGAAAAGACAACAAAGAACACTGAAAGACAAAAGAGTTTTAAAAACACAGCATGCCTTCTTATATAGGTGGTCCTGAATTCCAGACGAGCAGTGATTTCCAACAATGAATAAATAATAAATTATACTGTACTTCTTTGATGATATACAGGCAGTCCTCGACTTACGACCACAACTGGGCCCAAAACTTCTGCTGTTAAGTGAAATATTTGCTCAGTGAGTTTTGCCCCATTTTACGACCTTCCTTGCCACGGTGGTTAAGTAAATCACTGCCGTTGTTAAATTAGCAACGTCGTGAAGTCAATCTGAATTCCCCATTGACTTTCCTTGCCCAGATGATCACAGAACCCAAGGACACTGCAACCGTCATAAATATGAGTCGGTTGCCAAGCCTCTGAATTTTGATCACGTGACCATGGAGTGTGTGTGTGTGTGTGTGTGTGTGTGTGTGTGTTTGTGCTGCAATGGTCGTAAGTGCGAAAAACGGTCATAACTCACTTTTTTCAGTGCCGTCATAACTTTGAATGGCCATTAAACGAACTGATGTAAGTTGAAGGCTCACCTGTGCTTGCTACTCTAGTTTGTGTGTTCATAAGTTTGCATGCGATGCTAAAACCCATGATGGCCAACCTGTGGCACTCAAGATGTGGCCCAGCTCAGCTCACCACCTCGCCTAGCATGTGCGCCTCCCATCGGCCAGTTGGTTTTCGGGTCTCTCCCATGCATGCGTGGGGGCAGGGCACATGCGGGAAATGCATGTACATGCGCAGGTGGTCGTGTATGCATGCGCAGGGGGGAGCACGGGGGGGGGGGGGGTGCAGCGCCCCCTCCCATTGGCCCATCTTTGGTCCCAGGAGGCTTCAGGGAGGCCTGCGTGGCCCATAACAGGGTGCAGAAGGGTTCGCATGCACATGTACAACAGGTGAAGGGGTCATGCACACATGTGCAAAGGGAATGTCGCATGCACATTGCATATGGGTGTGGACATGTGTGCGCACACTGTCACTCTTTCGGCACGCAATGACAAAAAGGTTAACCATCACTGTGCTAAATCATTAACTAGGATTCCTAGATACTAAAGCAGGGGTCTCCAATCTTTGCAACTTTAAGTCTGAAGGACTTCAGCTCCCAGAATTCTCCAGCCAGCAAAGCTGGCTGGAGAAGTCTGGGAGCTGAAGTCCTTCAGACTTAAAGTTGCAAAGGTTGGGGACCCCTGTGCTACACAGCACGTATTTAGCCCTAATATTAGAGGGGCTGCCACAAAGAAGAGGGAGTCAAGCTATTCTCCAAAGCTGGCTGGAGAATTCTGGGAGCTGAAGTCCTTCAGACTTAAAGTTGCAAAGGTTGGAGACCCCTGTACTAAAGGATTCAGGGGTGAATTTTAGCAACAGTGTCTTCATTCACATAACACACTGAACCAAACACATCTTAAAGTTACCTTTTACAGCCACATGTGGTTTAAATTTTTCTTCTCTCGGCACACAAATTTTTTTTAAAAAGGGCCCACTGTGACCCTCAGCTATGCAAAAAATGTAATATAAACAATGGGGCTGCCTGTTGCCAGAAATTTGCCCACTCTGACCTAGAGAATATTTCTGCCCTTTTTATAAATTATCCCAACCACCTACTGGGCTCTAGTTTCCTTTCTATGTAGCCTTTCCAGGATTTCTCAAAGCGCATTATTCCAAGCCATAAATCTACACTGGTATACAAATTCTAGTGACAGCATTGTTATTATTCACTTCGATAAATACATTTTTTTTAAAGAGAGTTTTTTTTAAAGGAAGTTTTCGGCTTATGGGCACAGTCACTCAAGCGCTTGTGACCTCTCGTCTGGACTACCGCAACGCTCTCTACATGGGGCTCCCCTTGAGATGCACTTGGAGGTTGCAGTTGGTCCAGAATGCGGCCGCGCGGGTGATTATGGGTGCCTCAAGGCAATCCCACATAACACCGCTCCTGCGCGAGCTGCACTGGCTGCCTGTGACCTTCCGGGTGCGTTACAAGGTTGTGATGACCATCTTCAAGGTGCTCCATGGCACGGGGCCTAGCTACCTATGAGACCGTCTACTGCCCCATACGTCCCTACGACCGATACGCTCTCACAGAGAGGGTCTACTCCGGGTGCCGTCAACCAGGCAATGTCGGTTGGCGACGCCCAGGGGTAGAGCCTTCTCTGTGATGGGCCCAACCTTCTGGAACGCTCTCCCCCCTGAACTCCGTGTCATCTTGGACCTCCGCCTGTTCCGCCAGCGGTTAAAAACGCACTTCTTCCAACAAGCCGGCCTGGCATGATTTTACTCGACACTGCACTGCCTTTAGTTACCAAAGTTTTAATTCAGGGGTTTTAATGTGGGTTTTTAGCGCAGGGTGGGTTAATTTAATTGAGTTTTAATGAACGTTTTATTTTGTATATCTATGTATTTATATTTTATATTCCCTGTGCTCCGCCCCGAGTCCCTATGTGGTGAGATGGGTGCGGCTTATAAATTTGAATAATAAAAATAAATAAATAAATTGAGCCCAAAATTTAAGCTGCTAAGTGAGACATTTGTTAAACGAATATTGCCCCAATTTGCAACTTTTCTTGCCACCGTTGTTTATTTTATTTTTATTTTATTAAATTTATACCCCGTCCTTCTCCAAAATGGACCCAGGGCGGCGCACAGGAATATTAAAATACATACAAAAACATAAAAAATATAAAAAACTTATTTGATGAAGATCCTGCGCTAAAACCAAATTAAAATCCCCAAAATTTAAAACGATCTAAAAGTCATAATGGAGGTTACGTTAGGCCGGCTAGATGGAACAAATGTGTTTTTAGGCACTTGCAGAAGAGGCGGAGGTCAGAGATGGTGCGAAGTTCAGGGGGTAAGTCGTTCCAAAGGGCTGGGCCCGCCACAGAGAAGGCCCTTCCCCTGGGTGTCGCCAGTCGGCATTGTCCGGCCGACGGCACCCTGAGAAGGCCCTCTCTGTGGGAGCGTATCAGTCTTAGGGATGTATGGGGCAGGAGACGGTCTCGCTTTAAGTGAGTAACTGCATTTGTTCAGTTAGTAGCACGGTTATTAAGTCAGTCTGGCTTCCTTCATGGACTTTGCTTGTCAGAAGCTCATAAAATGACCCTGTGACCCTGCAACTGTCATAAATACAAGTCAGTTGCCAAGTGTCTGAATTTTGATCATGTGACCATGGGGATGCTGCAACGGTCGTTAAGTGTGAAAAACGGTCGTAAGTCACCTTTTTTAGTGCTGTTGTAACTTCAAACAGTCACCAGATGAACTGTTGTAAGTCGAGGACTACCTGTATTTTACCCCCTCTCTTCTTATAAAAGATGGACAAATCTCAGGGCTCTTTTTATGGTACAAACTTTGGAGTTTGCGAGCTGATTTAGGCTGAACAATTCCCCTTCCTACTGTAAAATCCACAATAATCTATATAAATAAAAATGTAACTATGTACTGCACTGATCGCTTCCAAATTTTCACACAACGTTCCTTTGAAATAGAGCGAGGGAGAAATACAGTAGGTAGGTTAGGTAGGTAGGTATATATCTATGATATATATAGATTGTGTGCCAGGTACACGCAACGGAAATGTAAAAAATTGTAAAAAAGGTAGGTAGATGGATACAGAGAGAGCAGTGGGCCACAGGTATTATGCCATCCTTTATGATATGGGTAGGTAGGTAGGCAGCTATAGGGATAGAGAGAGGGAAGGAGAAATGCAGTAGGTAGGTTAGGTAGGTAGGTAGGTAGTTAGAGGGATAGAAAGAGCGAGGGAGAAATACAGTAGGTAGGTAGATAGGTAGAGGGAGAGAGGGAGAAATATAGTAGGTAGGTAGGTAGGTAGAGGGATAGAGAGAGAGGGGGAAACTCCACCCTCGGGTTGTATCCCTCCTGACTGGGCCACAGCAATGCGTGGCTGGGAACAGCTAGTAATAATAATAATAATCTTTATTGTCATTGTACTAAAATTACAATGAAATTGGTTGTTGGCTAAAAGGGAAATAGATCACGTGTCAGTCTATTACAGCTAAACACTTCCAGACTCTAGTGGCCGGTGCTCATCTCCGTTTCAAAGCCGAAGAGCCAGCACTGTCCGAAGACGTCTACATGGTCATGTGGCCGGCATGACTCAACGCCGAAGGCGCGTAGAATGCTGTTCCGTTCCCACCAAAGGTGGTTCCTATTTTTCTACTTGCATTTTTTACGTGCTTTCAAACTGCTAGGTTGGCAGAAGCTGGGACAGGTAACGGGAGCTCACTCCATTACCCGGCGCTAGGGTTTCGAACCGCCAAACTATCGACCTTTCTGATCGGCAAGCTCAGCGTCTTAGCTATTACGTCCCAAACACTGCATTATAAATGGCCAAAGAAACCAGATAAGGCCAGGTTTTTGCAGTGAACAGAATCCTATGTTTCCACAATCTGAAAGGAGCCACAGTAAAGCTCATGTGTAACATCTGTTCTACAGGCATGCACATTTAAAAAAAAAAAAAAAGTAAGCAGGAAAAGTCAATCAAAATCTTTCCTCCCCCTTCTCCTTCCTCCCAAGGATGTAGTAAGATTACCTTCATGTGTTTAGAATTTACTTTCACCAACATCTCCATGCGTTACAGACATAACAAGAAGTTTATTTTTTCTCTCTCCTTTTAGTAAGAATCTTTATGGTAGTGTCACTGGCAGGTCACAAGATCAACCCTACCTTTTCTCAAAAGTTAATAATTCATACTGTGTTTCCCCCAAAATAAGACAGGGTCTTATTTTCTTTTGACCCCTGAAATAAGCGCTTGGCCTTATTTTCAGGGAGGTCTTATTATTTTTGAGGTGCAGGGGGCAGTGAGCATGGTCACCTCATGGCTGCTGCTACATTGCAATATTTTCGGGGAGGGCTTATTTTAGCGCATGCACTCAAAAGCCTGGTTGGGCTTATTATCCGGGGACGGCTTATTTTCAGGGAAACAGGGTACTTAGTATTATTACATAATTAATGGTATCAAATAATAATTAGTAATTTACTGATAAGTAAATTGTCACTAATTTATTACTAGTAAATTTCCAAAGGCATTAAAAAAAGGGAGAGACCAAGAGAGAAAGGAGTGGAGCTGTGTTGGGAAACACACAAACACCCTCAAATCTTTTAAATTTTTTATTTATTTGTAACCCGCTTTTATTTATAACCAACACATTTTCTTCTTCCTATTTTCTCCTTAGCAACAACCCTGTGAGATGAGTTAGGCTGAGAGAGAGAGACTGGTTCAAATTCACCCAACTGGCTTTCACGCCTAAGGTGGGACTAGAACTCTCAGCATCCTGTTGATTGGCCCAAAGTCATTCAGCTGGCTTTCACGCCTAAGGCGGGACTAGAACTCTCAGCATCCTGTTGATTAGCCCAAAGTCATTCAGCTGGCTTTCATGCCTAAGGCGGGACTAGAACTCTCAGCATCCTGTTGATTGGCCCAAAGTCATTCAGCTGGCTTTCACGCCTAAGGCGGGACTAGAACTCTCAGCATCCTGTTGATTGGTCCAGTCATTCAGCTGATTTCCCGCCTAAAATGGGACTAGAACTCTCAGTATCCTGTTGATTGGCCCAGTCATTCAGCTGGCTTTCACGCCTAAGGCGGGACTAGAACTCTCAGCATCCTGTTGATTGGCCCAAAGTCACCCAGCTTGCTTTCATAGCTAAGATGGGACTTGAACTCAGGATTTCCTGCTTTTTAGCCTGGTGCCTTATTCACCAGACCAAAAGGGCTCAGTTTTAATCTTGGTTTAATCATTTCACCAATAACGCTAATTGACATCTATAATGCCACCTTGCTCTTTGGCGTGTCCATAGCCTGGTTTTGCTACAACGAATTAATAGGAATATGCGCTAATGTTTGGATTTGGTGTGCACGCGCATATCCACCCTAACTGTGGAATCCAAACAGATGAACCTTTTCACCACCTAGGAAATTTTTCTGAAAAATACAGAAATCAGCTAAATGAATGGAGTCATTAGCTAGTCTTCATTTTTTCTGAGTGACACACACAAAGAACAACACACAACTGAAATGCTAACTCCAATCGGGGGGGGGGGGCTAGGGGGGTTTCACAGTCCTTCCTCTAAGGCTGATTTTACAGTCCCCTCCAGCCCCTCCAAAAATACAGATCTCTTTCAGTCCCAGAGTACAGCAGATCTCTTTGGCTAACTTGCATGAAATTTGGGAGGGGCGGCGATAGAAAGAGAGATTAAATTAATCTTGTGGGTCTGCAATAGTGACTTTACATCACTGTTTTTAGAACCGAGGGCGTTTGAAATCCTTCTAAGAATTCGGTCTTGAAACGCAGACCTCCAACGCTATGGTGTTACATTTTTGCCTTTATTCAAAATGCGATCAGAGGCCATCAAATCACAATATATTCATTTCTGCATACAATTCTCCCAACAACTTTCGGGGGTTGTTTGAAAGAAAGGTTCTACAATTTCCCTATAAAGCAATGCTTTAGAAACCCCAGATGCACCGTCTGTTTCTCATCTGTTCTTGCACCAGATTTTTGCCCTTGTAGTATCAACTGTGCTCAACTCCCCAGAGACTTTTCCACTTCCTTGTATAAATACCAAGAAGATGAAATCAGTCCAGAAATATAGGGTTGAGAGAAAAGCCTCTAGGTTTTGCCGAGGTGGTCAGAATCCGCGAAAGAAATCCATCTGCCCTGTTCGATGATGATTATGAGTTTATCTGAGCGGCCCACATTTTTTTAGACTTGCAAAAACTTTCATCCCGTAGGACAGATGGGAGACATAAAGGATGGGAGAGACTGAACTGCCAAATGCCCCCCCCCCCCTCTGGCAAGAAAGCGGAGGAAAGAATTAGGCTAGGGATTTCTGGCTTGACAGCTCACTTAATTCATCTTTGGGAATTTGTACTTAATTTCCCCCCAAAAGAAGAGCTATGAGAAAAAGAAAGGAATAAGGGGAAAGGGTTGAGTGGGTGGGTGGGAAGGAAAAGGAGAAGGTTGGCGGGAAAAGGTTGCAGATGATGGCTGGCGGAAAAAAACACCGGGGGGGGGGGGGAATCATTGGGATACAAGAGGGACAGTAAATAAATTCCATAAATAAATATATTTTGTAAAGCTCTCCTTCCATCAACCTTTAGGGAAGCAGATTGGGGAAAGGTAGTTGGTAGCAGCTTTTCTGGGTTTTCAATAGCTTAAGAGCCCAAGTTGGCAGTTGCAACGATTCATTCATACGTGTGGAAAGAAGCTATTAAGTCACAGACATGTATGTATCAGAGGGCTTCTCAGTCCATTGCAAAAGCCCAAAGTTGCATTCACACGTGTGGAAAGAAGCTATTAATTCACAGATTTACAGTGGTATCATAGGAACACTCCGCCCATTGCAAAAGCCCAAAATTGCATTCACGCGTGTAGAAAGAAGCTATTAATTCACCGACTCCTATCAGAGGGCTGCTCGGTCCATTGTAAAAGCCCAAAGATTCATTCACACGTGTAGAAAGAAACTATTAATACACAGACTCCTAACACAGGGCTGCTCAGTCCATTGTAAAAGCCCAAAGATTCATTCACACGTGTAGAAAGAAGCTATTAATACACAGACTCCTAACAGAGGGCCGCTCGGTTTATTGCAAAAGCCCAAAGGTGCATTCACACGTGTAGAAAAAAAAAGCTCTTAAATCCCAGTCTTATCGGAGGGATACCCAGCCCATTGCGTGCGTGCGTGCGTGCGTGTGTGTGTGTGTGTGTGTGTGATGGGAGACTTTTATTAGTACCATTAGGATTGCCATCGTGACACAAACACGTGTCTAAAACCCCGACAAACGCGCTGCTTTCCCTCCCACCCCCAACACCCGTGTTCCCCGGTGCTGCACCCCCCACCCCCCCACTCCCCCCAAATAAGCCAACCCGGGAATACCTTCCAAAAGCAAATGCTTTAAACCCGCCAGGCTTTAAAAAAATATAAATAAATACAATTGGCACCGTCCAGTTAATTCTCCCCCCCCCTTCCCCATAGAGCTCCAACCCACGTGTCCCGTAACACGTCTGAAGAGGCCCAGGGCTCAACAGCCCCCCCCCCCTCCACCGCCAATGCCCCGCGTCTCCCGGCTCCCTTGAACGGGAGAAGCGAGAGGCGGGAAGGGGAAAGCTCCTTCGCTGCCGGGGCACCGAAGGGGGCGAAGCTTTTCGCGCCCTCCCGCCGCCAGACGGCACCCCCGGCGGACACGTGTTTCGGGCCGGCCGGCTCAGCGTCCAGCGCTGGAGCCCCCCCACCCCCACCCCCCCTTGGCTTGTTTCCCGCCCTCCTCCGCTTCCCCCAGGCCGCCGGACTCACCGCGGGTCTGCCCACCGCCACGGCCATGCTTCGCGCTGGGGTCTGCTGCGGGGCGCACAAGGAGGCTCCGTCCGGCGTTCTCCTCTCCCGCTGCTGCCTCGCCTTCCGCCGCCCTTCGCCTCCTCCGCCCGGCGCGGCCACTCCTTCTGGCTCTCTCCTCCTCCTCCTCCCCTTTCCTCCCCTCACCCTCCCCCCCCCGGCTTTCGCTTGGGCTCGCTCGCGACTATAAGCGGGAACATGGCCACCCCCGGCTGGAAGCGACCATTCGCGGCCCGGGAGGGGGGGGTGTGGTGAGGAAGAAGAAGCGAAGGAGAGGCGGGGGTCGCGCTGGGCCCAAGGACTCCCACACACATTCGCGAGCCGGCGCGCGCGCCCCGCTTCTCCCCTCCGTTGCTTCCTCCTCGCAGCCCTGCCGGAGGGCCCGGCAGGCGCGCCCACTCGGCGGACACCTTCGGGCGGCCGGAGCCCCCCTGAAGCGGCGCTGCGCCGGCCGGGGGGAGGGGAAGGGGTTGCGCGCCGCGCAACCCTCCGCTTGCGCGAGTCCGGGTCCCTCAAGAGGGCGCGAGGGGGGGGAAGGTGGAGGGGAGGGTCTCTTCTGTCAAATTCGGGAGAGTGGCTGCGGAATTGGGGGGGGGAGGTTTGCCTGTGAGGCTTTCGCCAGCCCCCCAAAACATCTGGCGGAGGTGGCTGGGCCGCGCGAGGGCTGCTCCTTGATCCATACAGGTGGTCCTTGACTTACGACCGTAATGGAGGCCATAATGGCTGTCGCTAAGTGAGACGGCCAAGCAAGGAGGGAGCTATAAAGCAGCCAGGCTCCTTTGCCAGCATACAGGTGGTCCTTGACTTACGAGCGCAATGGAGGCCACAATGGCTGTCGTTAAGTGAGACGGCCAAGCAAGGAGGGAGCTATAAAGCAGCCAGGCTCCTTTGCCAGCAGACAGGTGGTCCTTAATTTATGACCGTAATGGAGGCCAAAATGGCTATCGCTAAGTGAGACGGCCAAGCAAGGAGGGATCTATAAAGCAGCCAGGCTCCTTTGCCAGCAGACAGGTGGTCCTTAACTTATGACCGTAATGGAGGCCACAATGGCTGTCACTAAGTGAGACGGCCAAGCAAGGAGGGGTCTATAAAGCAGCCAGGCTCCTTTGCCAGCAGACAGGTGGTCCTTGACTTATGACCGTAATGGAGGCCACAATGGCTGTCGTTAAGTGAGACGGCCAAGCAAGGAGGGATCTATAAAGCAGCCAGGCTCCTTTGCCAGCAGACAGGTGGTCCTTGACTTACGAGCGCAATGGAGGCCACAATGTCTGCCGCTAAGCGAGGCAGGGTGTAAACAGTAACACGAGTTGGAAGGGACTTTGGAGGTCATCTAGTCCAACCCACCCTGCTCACACAGGAGACCTGTACTAGGGATTCGAACCGCCTGAACAGCCGTTCTTTCGGATCAACAAGCTCAGTGTCTTAACCACTGAGCCACCTAGTCAAAATGTCTGTTGCTATGAGATGGGGCATCCTTTGATCCAGGCAAGGAGGAAGCTAGAAAGCAGCCCGACTCCTTTGCCAGAATGCAGGTAGTCCTTGATTTACGACCGCAATGGAGGCCAAAAGGTCTGTCGCTAAGCGAGGTGGGGTGTATACAGTAAACAGTAACAGAGTTGGAAGGGACCTTGGAGATCACGTAGAAGAGCTGTACTTGGGATTCGAACTGCCAACCTTTCTGATCAACAAGCTCAGTGTCTTAACCACTGAGCCACCAAATCAAAATGTCACCAAAATGTCTGTCGCTAAGTGAGATGGGGCATCCTTTGATCCATACAAGGAGGGAGTAGAAAGCAGCCCGGCTCCTTAGTCCTTGATTTACGACCGCAATGGAGGCCACAATGTCTGTCGCTAAATGAGACGGTGTCTCTTGATCCAGGCAAGGAGGGAGCTATAAAGCAGCCAGGCTCCTTTGCCAGCATACAGGTGGTCCTTGACTTACGACCGTAATGGAGGCCACAATGCCTGTCGCTAAGCGAGACAGTTAAGTGGATTTTGCCTCATTTTACCACCTTTCTTGCCCTAGTCGTTAAACGAATCTCTGAAGTTGTTAATAACGGGCTGGTGAAGGGAAATCTTGCTTCCCCGTTGAAGGTCGCAAAAGGGGATCACATGACCCTCACCCCAAGATGTTGCAACCGTCCTAAATATGAGTCAGTGGCCAAGCGCCTGCATTTCAATCACGTGACCATATGCAACGGTCATAAGTGTGAAAAACGATCACGGTTCGCTTTTTTTCAGTGCTGTTGTCACATCAAATGGTCACAAAATGAACTGTTTTGAGCCAGGGAAGACCCGTAACAGAATAACAAGAGTTGGAAGGGACCTTGGAGGTCCTCTAGTCCGACCCCTGGCTCAAGCAGGAAGCCCTATACCATTTCAGACAAATGGCTATCCAACATCTGCTTAAAGACTTCCAGTGTTGGGGCATCCACTGATTAATTGTTCTAACTGTCAGGAAATTTCTCCTTAGTTCTAAGTTGCTTCTCTCCTTGATTAGTTTCTACCCATGGCTTCTTGTCTAGAAAGGAAAGACGTATTGTTGGATCGCACCCCAAAGCCGCATCTTGAGAATCAGAGTGCAAACTCGCACTCGCCTCTTCCTCTATTTCGGCCCCCTGCAGCTGATCCTGGACCCCCACATCCTGGACATAAATAGTTTCAACTCCTACCCTCAAAACGACGCTATAGAGCACTGCACACCAAGACAACTAGACATTTTTTTCCCTGAACGCCATCCCTCTGCTAAACAAATAATTCTCTCACCCTAGTCAAACGATTCATTAAGGCTGCATTATTGGTCATCGTTCCTGTCGCCCATCTCCTCCCACTTATGACTGCAGGGCTGTAACTTTGTTGCTTGTAACCTTACAATTTATACTGATAGTTCCCTGATTGCTTATTTGTATCCTTTGACTTTCATTAAGTGTTGAACCTTAGGATTCTTGATGTATGTATCTTTTCTTTTTATGTACACTGAGAGCATCTGCACCAAAGACAAATTCCTTGTGTGTCCAATCACACACAAAATCAAGAATCCTATCCTATCCTATTCTATTCTACTGTTCTTCTATTCTATTCTATTCTATTCTACTGTTATTCTATTCTATTCTATTCTACTGTTCTTCTATTCTATTCTATTCTACTGTTATTCTATTCTATTCTATTCTACTGTTCTTCTATTCTATTCTACTGTTCTTCTATTCTATTCTATTCTCTATTCTATTCTATTCTATTCTACTGTTCTTCTATTCTATTCTATTCTACTGTTCTTCTATTCTATTCTATTCTACTGTTATTCTATTCTATTCTATTCTACTGTTCTTCTATTCTATTCTATTCTACTGTTATTCTATTCTATTCTATTCTACTGTTCTTCTATTCTATTCTACTGTTCTTCTATTCTATTCTATTCTCTATTCTATTCTATTCTATTCTACTGTTCTTCTATTCTATTCTATTCTACTGTTCTTCTATTCTATTCTATTCTACTGTTATTCTATTCTATTCTATTCTACTGTTCTTCTATTCTATTCTACTGTTCTTCTATTCTATTCTATTCTCTATTCTATTCTATTCTATTCTACTGTTCTTCTATTCTATTCTATTCTACTGTTCTTCTATTCTATTCTATTCTACTGTTATTCTATTCTATTCTATTCTACTGTTATTCTATTCTATTCTATTCTATTCTACTGTTATTCTATTCTATTCTATTCTACTGTTCTTCTATTCTATTCTATTCTACTGTTATTCTATTCTATTCTATTCTACTGTTCTTCTATTCTATTCTACTGTTCTTCTATTCTATTCTATTCTCTATTCTATTCTATTCTACTGTTATTCTATTCTATTCTATTCTACTGTTCTTCTATTCTATTCTACTGTTCTTCTATTCTATTCTACTGTTCTATTCTATTCTATTCTCTATTCTATTCTATTCTACTGTTCTTCTATTCTATTCTATTCTACTGTTCTTCCATTCCATTCCATTCCATTTTCTATTCTATTCTATTCTATTCTATTCTACTGTTCTTCCATTCCATTCCATTTTCTATTCTATTCCATTCCATTTTCTATTCCGTTCCGTTCCATTCCATTCTGATAGACTGCTGCTGACAGTGGAAGCTCCGTGGAAGCCCCTTTGCCTGCCAATGAAGGTCTTTGCAGCAATTGCACAAAGTGGATCAGATGCCACTCCTGGGCCAGGGATGGGTTCCGGCAGTCACTATTGTCGGTTTGCTGTTGGGCACGCTGCGCCGCATGCGCAGTGCAATAAAAATCGGCCTGCATATGCGCAGAAGCAAAAAACAAGATGAGAGAACTGTTTCGGGGGTGTGGCAGATCTGGGTCGCTGCTGGTTCCAGCGACCCAAGCCGCCAAACCACTACCACTTTGGTCAAACTGGTCCGAACCGGTAGGAACTCGCCACTGTCCAAGGCACATAGAATGAATTCCTATGTTCGCCACCTGTTTTTGGTTTGGGGTTTTTAAAAAACTGATGGATTGAATGTTCTGTGAATTAGGCCAAATCCCTGATTTGCATTTCCTGCCCTAAGTTATAAAAAATTGGATTTCCCCTGTCACAGGCAAAATAAACTAAAACCCAACCCAAAATAATTTATGTTTTGGTTTGTGCATCCCACGGTCTTATTTTCATTCTTTCCTGGACTCCCTGGGAGAACTCAGTGGCAACGCTCCAGTCTTTGGGCTTTTGTGAAAATAAGGAACAAAGCAGGCTTACATTTCAAAAATACTAATTTGCCTTTTTAAAAATGAAACAACTTAAAAAAAAAAAATCCAGAGGAACCGAATCCTCCTTGGACCGGTTGTCCTTGACTTACGACCACAATTGAGGCCAAAATTTCAGTCGGTAAGCAAGACAGTTGTTAAGGCAATGTTGCTCCATTTTTACAACCTTTCTTGCCACCGTTGTTAAGTGAATCACTGTGGTGGTTCAATTAGTTGTTAATCTGTCTGGGGAATTTTGGGATTTGAAGCCGCCTGGATCCGTTTGGAGAAGGGCGGGGTATAAATTTAATAAATGAAATGAAATAAATGAAATAAGTCCACCAGTCTTAAAGATGGACACCCCTGCCTTAGATTATTTGGGAGATGGCGTTGGCGTTTGGAGGTAGATCAAACAGCCTTGCAGTTATCATCATCTTAAATAATACAATAGCAGAGTTGGAAGGGACATTGGAGGTCATCTAGTCCAACTCCCTGCCTAGGCAGGAAACCTTATACCATTTCAGACAAATGGCTGTCCAACATCTTCTTGAAGACTTGCAGTGTTGGGGCATTCACATCTTCTGGAGGCAACTTCTGTTCCACTGATTAATTGTCTGGAAATTTCTCCTCAGTTCTAAGTTGCTTCTCTCCTTGATTAGTTTCCACCCATTGCTTCTTGTTCTGCCCTCAGGTGCTTTGGAGAATAATTTGACTCCCTCTTCTTTGTGGCAACCCCTGAGATACTGGAAGAGTGCTATCATTTCTCCCCTAGTCCTTCTTTTCATTAAACAAGAAATACCCAGTTCCTTCAACCGTTCTTCATATGTTTTAGTCTCCAAGTCCCCTAATCCTCTTTGTTGCTCTTCTCTGCACTCTTTCCAGAGCCTCCACATCTTTTCCACATCGTGGCGACCAAAACTGAATGCCGTATTCCAAGTGTGGCCTTCCCAAGAGATTATAAAGTGGTATTAACCCTTCGCGTGATCTTGATTCTATCCCTCTGTTTATGCAGCCTAGAACTGTGTTGGCTTTTTTGGCAGCTGCTGCACATCTTCATTTAACGACCCCCCATAATTCCTTGCAGGGTGGAGTCTGGGCAACTGAATGGAGCTGAGTGTTTTAATGGCCAGATGCCTTTCCTGTCACCAATGCGGAGTTTTGTTCGGCAGATAAATTCTCATTGTGCCCAGAGAGAGAGAAATATCTGCCTCTACCTAGGATTGAACTCACAGCCTCCTGATTGTGAGGCAAGAGCTCCACTTCTAGGCCACCACATCGCTCCAAACAGCCTTGCAGTTAGGATACCCCACAAAAGTCATTGTTTTCTGGTCAGGCTTCTCCACTAGATGCAGTTCTTTAATTAAACAGAAGTCTTTCTCCCTATACCTTAGACCAGTGGTAGTCAACCTGGTCCCTACTGCCCACTAGTGGGCATTCCAGTTTTCATGGTGGGCGGTAGGGGTTTTGTCCGATACTGAAGCACTTTCCTTTTTTTTTAAATTTAATTGACTTCCCTGCTTTATAAATCACCATTACTGTAGAACCGATGGGCGGTCAGAAAATTTTACTACTAACAAAGATAGAAAAGTGGGCGGTAGGCCTAAAAAGGTTGACTACCCCTGCCTTAGACTATCATTTAGTAGACCACAAACTCTTTAGAAAAGATATCCTAATGCCATGAAGTTTCTACATAGGTGATCCTTGACTTACAATCATAATTGAGTCCAGAATTCCAGTTGTAATATACTGGTTGTTACATGGGTCACAGTTGGGATGGTTGTTAACTAAGTATTACCCCATTTTACGACATTTCTTGCCACTGTTGTTGAGTAAATCACTACAACAATTAAGTGAATAGAGACAGAGACAGTGAGGAGGTTGGGGAAGAACACGGGCCAGTCCTGGAGTCTGGGGAAGGCTCGGAGGAGGGCTCTGTGTCGGAGGCAGAGAGGGGGCCAGGACCGTCTGACAGTTATCAGCTCCCTTCAGAGTCAGACATCAGTGAGGCAGAAGAACAGCTGGAGCCTGTTCCCTGTGTGCGCATGCGCAGAGTTGCCAGACAAAGGGAACAGCTAAACAACAGGGGTCGACTTGGGAGTAAGGCCACAGGTGGACGATGAATGGCCCCTCCCAGAGGAAATAAAAGAGGAGCGAAAAGGGAGTGGAGTTTGCAGGAGACAATGACTTCGCTTCATTGGTTCGGGACTCTGCCAGACTCCTTGCCAAGTTCGGCAGAGATTGGCCTGTCAGCTCTCCAAGCCAGATAAGGTCTATGACTGTAAATCCTCCCTTGAAAGACTTTGCTGGATGTGAATGAGCAGAATTCACAGTCAATTAATAAAAGGGTTTTTTGTCGGGACCAGGAGTTTGCTTCATGCTCTCGGGAAGCCTCAGTCAGAACAGTAACACGGTTGTGAAGTGAATCTTGGTCCCTCATTGACTTTGCTTGTCAGAAGGTTGCAAAAGGGGAATCACATGACCCCGGGACACTGCAGCCATCATGAGTCAATTACCAAGCGTTTGAATTTTGATCATGTGATCACGGGGATGCGGCCATAGTCATTAAGTGTGAAAATCCGTCATGCGTCACATTTTTCAGGGCTGTTGTAACTTTAAACGGTTACTAAACCGATGGTTGCAAGTCAACGATTACCTGCATTTGACCAGGTTTCAAGTAATGGGAAGGTGCAAGATTTAAATGCCAATGAGTAAATGTTCTGACTCCCTCCCGACACAAGACCAAGGACTAGACTGACGGCTACTTGGTAGCTTGCCTGAACTAACCTTGACTAGAAGATAACACGATACAAACTCTCCGACTCTCTGACTCTGTAAATCCCTCTGTTGTTTCCTGCAAATCTTTCAATGCACCGAGGATTTCTTTTAAAGCCTCTTGGGAGGGGCCAGTCAATTAGGCAGCTGCTACTGGTTATCTCCGACTGCATCGTTCTGCTAATTGCCGTTGCCTCCTCTCAATCCTTCTTAGCCTGACATCAGGGACAAACTGGGCTTCCTCCTCCCCACTACACCAAGCCCCAGGTGCCTCCTGATGCCTAGCCGGGCTCTCTGCTCTCTCACTCTCGGCCTCCTCCTCTAGAGAAGACACATAGGACTCCTCACTAGAGGAATCCATCAGCAGCTCATCCCGAGCCGGCTGGGCCACAACAAGTAAATAAATAAATGTGCTGAATAAATGACAAAAAAACACCCTCCCAATCCAGAGCCTTTTTTGCATTCATTTTCCCATCGATACAAAATGGGAACGATGGTCGTTTGTATGAATATGTCGTGTATGTTTATGAAATGTAGTTCTCTGGGCACTTGCCCAAAGCCGAAACAAGATAATTTTAAACAACTTTTGCTTCTCTTGGGAATAAGCAAGAGATCGGGGAGAAAGGAACATTCCGCCAATTTTTCAGTTTGATTAAATGGAAGAATCGGAGGCTGGTATCTGGAAGGTCACCGATTCTTGAATCTCTTGCTATTTTTCTTTTTCTTAAAAAAAAAAGTTGAAAAATGTGATAAATCCACCCTGTATTTATCATTAATACTAGGCTTCCTAGTTTAAAAGGACTTAAAAAAAAAAAGAAGGCAGAAGAAAAATCCGTAGAACAAGTCTGCCAAACTTCCACAGGGTGTGTGTGTTTAATTTATCACTAAGGTGTGGCTAATGCCACTTAGTGTCATCCAATTAGAGAAGAATGCCAATTGACTCACGGTGACATGGACACCACTTTTTTGGGGGGGGGGAGGGGCTCTTCTTTGTAGCTACCCTCATTGAGAATGTTCTGACTTAGGCTTTTTCTGGTTTTTCTTTGAGGAGGTTTCGCTTCTCATCCCAGAAGCTTCTTCAGCTCTGGTGGACAACTGGTGGATGTAAAACGCACACGATTAAATCCAATTGAAGAGCAGCCGGAGGCTTCAACTGGTCCAGAATGCGGTGGCACGGGTAATTAAGGGGGTGACGCGACGCTCCCATGTAACACCCCTCCTGCGCGAGCTGCACTGGCTTCTGGTGGTTTTCCGGGTGCGATTCAAGGTGTTGGTTACCATCTTTAAAGTGCTCCATGGCTTAGGACCTGGGTACTTACGAGATCGCCTTCTGCCACCGAGAGCCTCCCACCGGCCAGTACGCTCCCATAGAGAGGGTCTCCTCATGGTGCCGTCGGCTAGACAATGTCGACTGGCGACACCCAGGGGGAGAGCCATGGGAGCACCTGCCCTCTGGAACGAATTGCCCCCGAAATTCAGAACTATCCCTGACTTATGCACCTTCCGCCGCGGTCTCAAAACCTTTTTCTTTCAACAAGCCGGGACTAAAAGTGGGCCACTCACATCAGCTTTTTTCCTGATTGACAGACCTTGTTCTGCCTCAGTGATGAGGCTAGGAAGCGGGCCTGTCCTTACGGTTTTTAATTCAGGATAGTTTCCATGTAAGGATTGGTGGATTCTGCTAAGTTTCTCACCCACCTAATGACATCAGCCAGCATGAAAACATCCACCAGTTGTCCACCAGAGCTGAAGAAGCTTCTGGGATGAGAAGCGAAACCTCCTCAAAGAAAAACCAGAAAGTCCAGTTGCTTCTTGGAAAAAAAAAGCATCTTTGGGACAAACCGTGACCTTGGATGATGGAAAATCTCCATGGACATCTGCCAGTTATGCATTCTAACTGGAGAAAGAAGTAGTGACTTCTGACACTGACTTATGCCAATGTTCCTCAAATTTCCCCAACTTTAATGACGTGTGGACTCGCTGGCTGTGGAACTCTGGGAGTCAAAAGTTCACATCTCTTAAAATTGCTGAGGACACACCGATGGGCTTAGCCAGATCCACTCAACAACTGCATTCCTAACTTAAGAACTGCAGTGATTCCCTTAACAACTGTGGCAAGAAAAAATGGGGCAAACCTCACTTAACAAACTTCTTGCTTAACAATGGAAACTTTGGATTCTATTGTGGTTATAAGTCAAGAACTACCTGTAATTAGTTGCGAAGTTGTGTCTGAACCATCGCAATCCCATGGATAATGTTCCTCCAGGAACTCCTGTCCTCTACCACCCTCTGGAGTCCATTGAAGCTCACGCCGTCTGCTTCAGTGACTCCATCCAGCCACCTCCTTCTCTGTCATCCAATTCTTCTTTTGCCCTCAGTCTTTCCCAGCATGAGGCTCTTCTCCAGGGAGTCCTTCCTTCTCATTAGGTGGCCAAAATCTTTGAGTTTCCTCTTCAGGATCTGGCCTTCTAAAGAGCAGTCAGGGTTGATCTCCTCTAGGACTGACCGGCTGGATGGCCTTGCAGTCCAAGGGGCTCAGTGCAGGAGTCTTCTCCAGCCCCAGAGTTCAAAGGCCTCCGTTCTTTGGCGCTCAGCCTTCCTCATGGTCCAACCTTCACAGCCATCCATGGCAACTGGGAAAACCACAGCCTTGACCATACACACTTTTATTGTCAGAGTGATGTCTCTGCTTTTTAGGATGCTGTCTAGATTTGCCAGAGCTTTCCTCCCCAGGAGCAAGCCTCTTTTAATTTCTTGGCCATTTCTTGGGTATTTCTAGTTTAATGAAAATAAAGACTAGGGGCAACATGATAGCAATCTTCATGTTTCCTCTTCAGGATCTGGCCTTCTAAAGAGCAGTCAGGGTTGATCTCCTCTAGGACTGACCGGTTGGATGGCCTTGCAGTCCAAGGGACTCAATGCAGGAGTCTTCTCCAGCACCAGAATTCACAGGTCACCTTAATTAGCAGCACCTAGAGAAGCCATTGGTAGCTGAGCATCATCTAAAAAAGTTCCCTATAATAGCACAACGATCAATGGTATCTTCCAGCAGAAGACCCATTTTTGGGGGTTTAAACATTTAATTAAGGGTAGGAGGGATCACAGAAGATGCACTGCTTGATGCACGGCTGTCCATGGAAGATCAAGTGATGGCCGTAGCCAGGAGGGCGTTTTACCAGGTCCGCCTGGTCCGCCAGTTGCGTCCCCTATTGGACCGGGATGCCCTTTGCACAGTCACTCATGCTCTCGTGACATCCCGACTGGACTACTGCAATGCTCTCTACATGGGGCTCCCCTTGAGGTGCACCCGAAGGCTTCAGCTTGTCCAGAATGCAGCCGCGCGGGCAGTTATGGGAGCATCTAGGTTCTCCCATGTAACACCGCTCCTGTGCGAGCTGCATTGGCTGCCTGTCGTCTTTCGGGTGCGCTTCAAGGTGTTGGTTATCATCTTCAAAGCGCTCCATGGCACGGGACCTAGCTATCTGCGGGATCGCATCCTGCCCCATACATCCCTGCGGCCGATTCGCTCCCACAGAGAGGGACTTCTCCGGGTGCCGTACACTAGGCTATGCCAGCGGGCGACGCCCAGGGCAAGGGCCTTCTCTGTGGCGGGCCCGACCCTCTGAAATGACCTTCCCCCTGAAATTAGAACAACCACGGACCTCCGCTCCTTCCATCAAAAATTAAAAACACACTTCTTCTGCTTGGCCGGCCTGGGCTAATTAAACTGTTTTTAGGGTTTTTAGGGGCTTGTTTTAGTTTTAATATGGGATTTTAGCGCAGGGTTTTAGTTTAATTCATTTTAATATTGTATTATGTTTGTGGTTTTTATTTGTATTTTTAAATTCCCTGTGCCCCGCATCGAGTCCCTTCGGGGAGAGAGAGCGGGTTATAAATTAAAATTATTATTATTATTATTATTATTATTATTAAGATGGACCGCAACACATTTTTCTCTTTCTACATTTCCAAACGTACATCTTCCTACATCTCAACATTTTCTCTTCCTACATCTGCTTTCTGTGTCTCAGCCCAGTAATATTCTCATCTCTTTTTTTTTTTTTGCTTTTGCACATTTATTATGTAACTGTAATTACAGCAAAAGCCACATGGCTGGATTACGCAATCCCTATCACAACAAAGGGATGCCACATTCCCTCCTAACATTTTTTCAAACACTTGTGCCATTTCCTATTTTTATAAATCATCAGGTGTGTCTTATGTAAGGTAAATAACCATTAAATACTCCCCAACCTGCTCCTGCAAATTAGAGCAAGATTGCATTAAAGAATTTTATTTATTTTAAAGGAACAGCGTTTTAAAGAATGCTTTTTAAAAAGAAAGGCTTGTGCAGTTTTTCTCAGCCTTGGCCTCTTAAAAATCTGTGGACTTCAACTCCCAGAATTCCCCCAGCAGTCCAGCAAGGCAAGAGGTCTTCAAACTTGGCAACTTTAAGACTTGTGGACTTCAACTCCCAGAATTGCTGGCTGGAGAATTCTGGGAATTGAAGTCCAAAAGTCTTAAAGTTGCCAAGTTTGGGGATCCCCTCAGCCAGACCTTCAGAGTGCTAATAACCAGATGACTGCAAGGGATATAAATCCTTCTGTTCCACACCATTCAGCCAGAACTGAAGAAGCTTCTTGGATGAGAAGTGAAAGGTTTTCAAGGGGGGAAAACCCCCCCAAGAAAGACCAGTTGACTTTTGGAAAAGCATCTTTGGGACATTCTGCCAATAAGATTGGCTACATTTCTTCTTCTTCTTCTTCTTCTTCTTCTTCTTCTTCTTCTTCTTCTTCTTCTTCTTCTTCTTCTTCTTCTTCTTCTTCTTCTTCTTCTTCTTCTTCTTCTTCTTCTTCTTCTTCTTCTTCCTCCTCCTCCTCCCCCTCCTCCTCTCAGTAGCATCAGGACAGTGGTGGGTTTCAAATTTTTTAGAACCTACTCTGTAGGTGTGGCCTATTTTGTGGGCGTGGCTTGGCAGTCATGTGACAGGGTGGGAGTGGCCACCTTTTAAAATGTGGTGAAACTCATTTAACAACGCTCTTGCTTAGTAACCAAAATTTTGGACTCAATTGTGATGATAAATTCTTTCTTTCTTTCTTTCTTTCTTTCTTTCTTTCTTTCTTTCTTTCTTTCTTTCTTTCTTTCTTTCTTTCTTTCTTTCTTTCTTTCTTTCTTTCTTTCTTTCCTTCCTTCCTTCCTTTCCTTTCCTTCCCATTGGGTCACTGGCAGCGGCGGGCCAGATTTACTTCCAGGTACGCCAGTGGAACCCCCTCTCACCGGTTCTCTAAATTTCACCAACCGGCTCTCGCAAGTAGGTGCGAGCCTGCAGAAACCCACCACTGCATCAGGACCACTTAAACACAAAAAGGATGCTGTTTTCCACTGATATAATAAAGCAGTGATGGCTAATCTTTTTGTTGTCCTGCGCTGACAGCGCGCTCATCCACACCCATAATGCAATGCGCGCGTGACACCCCCCCTGCACACACCTCCCCTTGCGCATGTGTGCAAGATCTCCCTGCATTCCCCCTGGGCCCCCCTTGCACATGCACGCACAACCTCCTCCTGGGCTCTGTTTTGGGCCTAGTAGGCCTCCCTGCAGCCTCCTGGGACCACAAATTGGCCGCAGGGGAGGTGCGATGCACTCCCCCGTGCTCCCTCCAGCCCTCCCACATGCACACATTCCCTCCACCCCCTGTGCATGCACATGCATCTCCCGCATGCATGCGTGACAGAGATCTGAAAATCAGCTGGCCAGCGGGAGGCAGGGAGCTGCAGTTCACGTGCCCGCAGAGAGGGCTCTGCGTGACATAGGTTCGCCGTCACGGGGGTAAAGGATTTCTCGCGCATTCTTTTCTCCACTTTGAGAAAAACCGAAAAGGTTTTCTCCACTTTGTTGATTGTGTCTGTCTGTCTCTCTGTCTGTCTGTCTCGGGTGGTGGTGGGGAGCTAAACTCCCACACCGATTAGCCACGCTTTAACGTGAGATTAAACCGGGCACGGATTCAAATCTCTGTCCCTTCGGGGAAAGGGAGCGGTTTATAAATCTAATAAATCAATCAAATCATTGGCAGCATTCTCTCTCTTGGCTTTAACCGATAAGCCAACCATTCCTTCTAAAGAGAGAGCTGTCACTTACGCGTCATCCCATCGCCCCTTCCCTTGCTGCCTTGCCAAAGTGCCCGTCTGCCGACAGTTTGGCAAACTGGGAGGCTGCCAAGAAAATTTGCAAGAATGGCTTTCTTCTTGCCCAGCGCTGTCCATGGTTCAGGGCACAGTAGAGCAGTGGCGTAGCGTGGGTTGTCAGCACCCGGGGCAAGGCAAGTAATTTGCGCCCCCTAACCCGTGGATTTTAGCACTCGAGTCTCTTCCACTAGATTAGTTAAAGCAGTGGTGGGCAAATTTATTAGTCAAGAGAGCCAAATATCAACAGTACCACGACTGAAATTTCTTTTGAGAGCCAAAAGGTGTGGCCTGTTCTATGGGAGTGGCTAAGCGGTCGTGTGACTGGGTGGGCGTGGCCAACTTGGAAAATGTGGTGAAACTCATTTAATGACGGTGCTGCTTAGCAACCAAAATTTTGGGCTCAATTGTGGTCATAAGTTCTTTCTTTCTCTCCCTCCCACTTTGTTTTTCTTTCTATTTTTCTTTCTCTCTCTTTTTTGTCTCTCTCTCTCTCTGTATCTGTCTCTCTCTCCTCCCTCCACCCATCTGTCACTCTGCGTGTGTGTGTGTGTGTTTGTGTGTGCATGTGCAGGCCCGGATCCAATAAGTGCGGGGCCCGATTGGATTTTTTTTGCGGGGCCCTCTATATATTAAATATTTAAATAAAATGCAAATTCAATATATATATAAATCAAATATCATGGATCATAAGATAGGTAAACTTCTACATACATTAAAAAATAAAAATATGCAAAATACAAAAACAATTACATTTTATTGAATATAAATTTACATCATTGAATATGAATATATGAATTTACATATTTCTAAGTTTTTGTTCTGTAAATTCTTCTAAAATAGTTTGAAAATCCAATTTCCTTGCTTCTTCACTTTCAATCGACATAATTGCTAAACTATTTAATCTATCCTGAGTCATTGTCGATCTCAGATAGTTTTTTATTAGTTTTAGCCTGGAAAATTATCTCTCTCCAGAAGCAACGCTCACTGGAATTGTTAAATATATTCGGAGAGCAATAAACAAGTTTGGAAATGCCATTGCTCTGTCATTTTCCGATAAAAATTTGAACATTTTAAATGGATTTTCAAAAAATTCTGATGGAAGGATAGATTTAAAGCTTCCATTTCTTCAACTAACATTTTTCCATCTATATCAGTTTCCTTCACTATTGGTGCATCATTTTCTGTGAACCTAGAATCTGTTAGAGAAATTTCTAATTTAGCTGCATGTTTTTGAAGTGCTTCTTTTTCCATATTTTGAAATTTTCCCAGAAACCCAAATAAGTCATTATGATTTTTGAATTATTCAAAACGATCTTTTAGTGATTCTGTAGCTTTATCTAAAACAAAATTTAAAAAAGATATCTTGTATGCGTTTATCGGATCTACAATAGGTTCATCATCGCCTTCATAATTGAAATGTTTCTTTCTTTTCCGAAGCCTTTTATTTCGAAATTCTGTAGCTATTTCCAAATCTTGTGCAAGAATTTTTGCTTGAACTAAAACTTGTTTGAATCCAGTATTTCTGTAGTCGCTTAACCATTTTAAAAGTTTTTCAAATGAAGAAAGTGCAATGGATACATCTACAGATTTACTTTGAAGTTCCTTGCTTACATAATTGACTTGGAACAGTAAATCGTACCAAAAAACCAGTGATACTAAAAATTTATAGTCTTTCATTGCATTTCCAAGAGATTCTGCCTCGCTTTTAATTTGTTGATCTTCGGAAATTTCTGATATTTCGAAAAAAGCATCATAAAATTCACCTGTTTGGTATCTCACTGCTTTTACGCTTTGAATCCGATCAAAATTTGGGAGCTGGGCAACTGTCTGCATGTATGAGGATTGCAGAGTCCCCTGCTCAACATTAGCGACCGAAGGTTGTTGAACATGGGGATTTAATTCTCTCCTAGCCCACCTCACAGGGTTGTTAGAGGGAAAAAGAGGAAGGGCTTGCAAGTCTGTTTTAGTGCCTGGAGTTATTAAAGTGGAACACAAATACATCCGTAAAATAAAAATAGGTAAATCGACGTTCTTGTAGCCCCTGAGTGGTTTGTCTTTCTCTCCATTCTTTCTTCACTCTTCCTTCCTCTTGCTTTTCTTCTTCATCATCATCCTCTTCTTCCTTGTCCCTACTTTTTCCTCCTCTTCCTCTTGGTGGCTCTCCTTTTCTTCATTTTTCCTTCTTTCTTCTTACTCCTCCTCCTTCATTCTCTGCCTCCACCCCTCTTCTTCTTTCTTCTTGGCGCTCTCTGTCTGCATTCCTTCCTCCTCTGTTTTTTCCCTTCCACCTCTTCCTCTCCTCCTCCCTTCGTCTTCCTCTCTTGGCATTCTCTCCACATTCTTCCCTCTTTCCGCTTTTCCTTCCACGTCTTCCTCCTCCTCCTCCCTCTTCTTCTCCCCCCTCCTCTCTCTCTCTTCCTCTCCCTCCTTCCTCTTCTCTCCGCACTTCCTCTCCACATTCTTCCCTCCTCCCCCCCACCCCTCTTCCAGAAAGCACCAGTTGGAAGGAAAGTCTGCCTTCCCAGCCCCTCCTCATTCCCTCCCACTTGGGGAAGGGAGCCCATCCAAATCGAGGGGGAAAGATTTGCGCTTTGAAACAGCGGAGAAACTTCCTTCTGCCTCCCCCTCCCCAATTTATCTCTTCTTTCCTCTCTTTCTTCTTCTTTCTCTTTCTCTCTCTCTCTCTCTTTGCCAACGGGCGCCCACCTCCTCTTCCCCCCCCTCCCCGTGCCGCCTCCTCCTCCTCCTCCTCTTTTCCCTCCCTCCTTCCCCCCACTCTCCCATAGCTTTGGCGTGCTCGCTGCGTCGGGGAGGAAAGGAAAGGCGCTCCTTGCAACAATTTGGATTTTTTTGCGTTTTGCTTTTCATTGTCCCCCCCCCCCCCCAAAAGCCAAAACTGTTGCAAAAGAAGCTCTGACAGCTCCGAGCCCAGCGCCATCCGTCGAGCCGCGCCGGGGATCAAACGCGGGTTTTGAAGTGTTTAAATGTATTATTCATGCCGCCCAAGAGATGCCATCTAGGGGGCTTTTTGGATTGGGCAGGGGGCTGCCCGAGCGCGCCCCCCCAGATGTTGCGCCCGGTGCGGCCGGGCCTCCCTGCACCCCCCACGCTACGCCTCTGATCGTGGCGACCAAAACTGGATGCCATATTCCAAGTGTGGCCTTCTCAAGGCCTTATAAAGTGGAATTAACCCTTCACGTGATCTTGATTCTCTCCCTCTGTTGATGCAGCCTAGAACTGTGTTGGCTTTTTTGGCAGCTGTTGCACACGGCTGGCTCATATTTAAATGGTTGTCCACTTGGATTCCAAGTGAACAACAACTCCAGACAAAGACAGTTCTTAAATTAGTAGCCTGTTAAGGTTACTGTTGTTAAGTGAATCTGGCTTCCACACCAACTTTTCTTGTTAGAAGATCGCAAAAGTGGATCATATGACCCACTGCAATCATCCTAATTATGAGTAAGTTGCCAAGTGTCTGAATTTTGATCACATCACATGGTGCAACAGTCATAAATGTGAAAAATGGTCATGTCACTTTTTTCACTGCTGTTGTAACTTTGAATGGTCACTAAACAAACTGTTGTAAGAAGAGGACTGCCTGTACATGCATCTATCTCAGCAGTTCGATTCATCTCATGGAACCTGTTCTGGTTGTTTTTGCTTTAATTTAAGCTTAGCAAGGGTCTCCAAAGTTTTCTCAAAGTTTTGGAAGGCCCAGATTCCATCTGCGACAGGTGACATATAAGTGGAAAGATAATAACAATAATATTATTATTATTGATGCCGTTTGATGCCGCTGGAGAGTCCAATTGGACCTAAACAATACAATAGCAGAGTTGGAAGGGACCTTGGAGGTCTTCTAGTCCAACTCCCTGCCTAGGCAGGAAACCCTATACCATTTCAGACAAATGGCTAGCCAACATCTTCTTGAAGACTTCCAGTGTTGGGGCATTCACAACTTCTTGAGACAAGCTGTTCCACTCATTAATTGTTCTCACCATCAGAAAATTTCTCCTCAGTTCTAAGTTGCTTCTCTCCTTGATTAGTTTCCACCCATTGCTTCTTGTTCTGCCCTCAGATGCTTTGGAGAATAGCTTGACTCCCTCTTCTTTGTGGCAACCCCTGAGATATTGGAAGACTGCTATCATGTCTCCCTTGGTCCTCATTAAACTAGAACTAGTACCCAGTTCCTGCAACCGTTCTTCATATGTTTTAGCCTCCCCTAATCATCTGTTGTTCTTCTCTGCACTCTTTCCAGAGTCTCAGCATCTTTTCTACATCATGGAGTGCGCTTCAAGGTGTTGACGACCATCTTCAAATCGCTCCATGACTCAGGGCCTAGCTATATACGAGACCGTCTCCTGCCCCATACTTCCCTTCGTCCAATCCGCTCCCACAGAGAGGGTCTTCTCCGGGTACCATCGGGTGGGCAATGCCGGTTGGCGACCCCCAGGGGAAGGGCCTTCTCTGTGGCGGGCCCGGCCCTCTGGAACGACCTACCCCCCGACCTCCGCACCATCTCGGACCTCCGCCTCTTCCGCCAACATCTTAAGACATTTCTATTTCAACAAGCCAGCCTTTCTGACTTTTATCTATAAATTTTAATCTTTAGGTTTTAAAATGGGTTTTTTAGCACGGGATTTAATTTAATATGCTTTTAATAATGTATATTGTTTTTGTATGATTTTAATAATGCCTGTGCGCCGCCCTGGGTCCTAACAATGGAGAACGGCGGGGTATAAATTCGAAAAATAAAAAATAAAAAATAAATGGCGACCAAAACTGAATGCCGTATTCCAAGTGTGGCCTTACCAAGGCCTTATAAAGTGGTATTAACACTTAAACGGTCCTGAAGAGAAGGCGGAGACTGCGTTGCAATGCTTTTCACCAAATGAACCACAACTGTGTTTTTCATAGGTCTTTATTTCTTGGGCAATGAGGTCATTCATAACACAGCCCAGGTAAGAAATGGATCTTGAGGAGAAATTAGCCAGAAACATGGTGAAAATCGAAGGAGTCTAAGTGCCTGCTTTGACAGAAAGAAAGAAAGAAAGGTAAAAGGAATGGACAAATTCCAGAACATCGTCTCAAATGGTTTGAGACAACCAATTTTTTTCGACTTGGGGGATAAGGCCGCAAGGGAGACAGCCGCCTCGCCTCAGGGAAATGTCACCGATTTGATTCTGAAGTCTCCATCCACTCCAAGATAATCAATCATATTAAGGCCCAGGCGGTTGGGGAAGACAAGGTCTTTACTCCTTTCCGTTTTCACTTGGATGCCATCCTCCGTAAAACGGAAGGTGATCTGGAAGACATCATAACAAAGGAAAATCAAGATGGAAGGTGGACATCAAAGCCTCTTTGGTGTTCTTAGGTTCTGTAGGAAGTTAGGAAGTCTCCCACGGTTTGATTCATACATGGGGTCATCATAATAAAATACAATACAATAGCAGAGTTGGAAGGGACCTTGGAGGTCTTCTAGTCCAACCCGCTGCCTAGGCAGGAAGCCCTATACCATTTCAGACAAATGCCTATCCAACATATTCTTAAAGACTTCCAGTGTTGGGGCATTCACAACTTCTGGAGGCAACTTCTGTTCCACTGATTTATTGTCCTAACTATCAGGAAATTTCTCCTCCGTTCTAAGTTGCTTCTCTCCTTGATTAGATTCCACCCATTGCTTCTTGTTCTGCCCTCAGGGGCCTTGGAGAATAGTTTGACTCCCTCTTCTTTGTGGCAGCCCCTGAGATATTGGAAGACTGCTCTCATGTCTCCCCTGGTTCTTCTTTTCATTAAACTAGACATACCCAGTTCCTGCAACCGTTCTTCATATGTTTGAGCCTCCAGGCCCCTAATCCTCTTTGTTGCTCTTCTCTGCACTCTTTCTAGAGTCTCCACATCTTTTCTTCATCGTGGAGACCAAAACTCGATGCCATATTCCAAGTGTGGCCTTACCAAGGCATAATAAAGTGGTGTTAACCCTTCACGTGATCTTGATTCTATCATCACGTGTACATTTCGTACACTTTCAGATTTCTGTGTTTTGCAAGCCAGCCCCATGGCTTGTGGCTTAGCAGGTTGTCTTTTCTTACTAAAACACTGGCTTGCTTGTTTTTAAAGTTAGCTAGTACTGTACATGATGAATAGATACAAGCATCCTGTAACTTGTAGCTTGCAAAAGGAGAACACAACCAGAGGTGGTATTCAGCCGTTTCTGATCGGTTCTGAGAAACCGGTAGTGAAGGGAATGGAGATTTTGCAGTATCCTTCCCCTGCCATGCCCACCAAGCCACGCCCACAGAACCGGTAGTAAAAAAAAAAAATTGAATCCCGCCACTGCACATGACCACAGGACACTGCAACCGTCATAAATAACTGCCAGTTGCCAAATTTGATCATGAGAACATGGGGATGCTTCAACGGTCATAAGTGTGAAAAATGGTCATGTTGCTTCTTCCAGTGCCGTTGCAACTTTGGTGACTAAACCAACGGTTGTAAGTCAATGGCTATCTGCGTAAGAGGAACTTCTATCTGTAACTCGCTCCACTTCCTCTTTGCACTGTTCCTCAGAAAGACAGAACTTCTGCTCTGGTGGTCCCCTACCCTCTTCTTTGCGCCTCGTGTCCTGCCCCTACGTCCTCACCAGTGGTGGGTTTCAAATTTTTTATAACCTACTCTGTAGGTGTGGCCTATTTTGTGGGCGTGGCTTGGCAGTCATGTGACAGGGTGGGAGTGGCCACCTTTTAAAATGTGGTGCAACTCATTTAACAACGCTCTTGCTTAGCAACCAAAATTTTGGACTCAATTGTGATGATAAATTCTTTCTTTCTTTCTTTCTTTCCTTCCTTCCTTCCTTCCTTCCTTCCTTCCTTCCTTCCTTCCTTCCTTCCTTCTCTCCTTTCCTTCCTGTTGGGTCACTGGCAGCAGCGGGCCAGATTTACTTCCAGGTACGCCGGTGGAACCCCCTCTCACCGGTTCTCTAAATTTCACCAACCGGCTCTCGCAAGTAGGTGTGAGCCTGCAGAAACCCACCACTGGTACTCACCTCAACCTCACTGTTGTGCTGAAAAGGGAAGTCGGTGGGCCTTTGCTCGTCCTCCCAGGCGCTGCCTCGCCTGGAGTTGCACACCACGGTGTTCACGTCACCCTTGCAGTCAAAACGGGGGTTGTAATGGAGCACCAGGTTGTCACAGTCTTTCCCCAGGTTGATCTCAAACCTGAGGGTGGAATGACAGGCGTGAGAGGAGCCGGAACACAGGGAGGGAGCTTCAGAGGGAGGGCAGAGGAGAAGAAGGCACTCGGGAGAGAGGGAGGGAAGAAAGAAGGGAGGGAGAGAGGGAGGGAGGGAGGGAGGGAGGGAAGGAGGGAGGGAGAAAGGAAGGAGGGGAATTCAGGAAAGGGAGGGAATTTAGGGAAGGGAAGAACGAAAAACGAGGGAGGGAGGGAGGAAAGAAAAGGAAGGAAGGAAGGAAGGAAGGAAAAAATACAATGAAGGGAGGGAGCAAGGAAGGGGAATTCAAGGAAAGGAGGGAGGTGGGAGGAAGAAGGGGGATACCGGGGGGGGGGGGAGGAAGGAAGCAAGGAAATATTTAAAATCCGACCACGAATGGGCAGGGACATCTCTTCTTAGGGAAACCAAGAGGAAGGAACAGCTCACTTCCAGGCATAGATGATAGATAGATAGATAGATAGATAGATAGATAGATAGATAGATAGATAGATAGATAGATAGATAGATAGATAGATAATAGATAGATAGATAGATAGATAGATAGATAGATAGATAGATAGATAGATAGATAATAGATAGATAGATAGATAGATAGATAGATAGATAGATAGATATGATAGATAGATAATAGATAGATAGATAGATAGATAGATAGATAGATAATAGATAGATAGATAGATAGATAATAGATAGATAGATAGATAGATAGATAGATAGATAATAGATAGATATGATAGATAGATAGATACATAGATAGATAGATAGATAGATAGATAGATACATAGATAGATAGATAGATAGATAGATAGATAATAGATAGATAGATAGATAGATAGATAGATAATAGATAGATAGATAGATAATAGATAGATAGATAATAGATAGATAGATAGATAGATAGATAGATAATAGATAGATAGATAGATAGATAGATAGATAGATAGATAGATAGATAGATAGATAGATTATAGATTGAATAGAAGAGAACAGAAGAGGATATTAGAATATTAGAATAGAATGAAATATAGAATACAATAGGGTAGGGTAGGGTAGGGTAGGACAGGACAAAATAGGAATAGAATAGGAATAGAATAGGGAAGGGAAGGGAAGGGAGAGGAGAGGAGAGTAGAGGAGAGGAGAGAATTCTTCATTGGCCAAGAGCGATTGGACCCTCAAGGAATTTGTCTTTGGTGCATAAGCTCTCAGTGTACATAAAAGCTATGAGCGATAAATCATGATCATAGTCCTCATAAAAATACATTCATCGTGAATCATAAGGTACAACACTTAGTGCTAGTCCTAGGATACTAAATGAGCTATCAACATACCGATAAATCATACTAAGAAATTAAATAAAACAATATAAATGGTAAAGATAACAAGCAACAAAGTTATAGTCTTAAGTAGAAAAGGAGATAGTTAACAATAAGGATGAGAAGAAGAATAGTAACCGCCTTACTAAATAGTTTGACAGTGCTGTGGGAATTTAGCTGTAATGTTCATTGGGACCCCTTTTTACTTCTGGGACGTGAAGGGAAGCCCTCTCTTCCCCCCTCCCCCCTGTCTTCTCCCCCCTCCCCATTCCATGAAATCTTGTCAATTCCTCCTCTTACTCTTTGCTGTTTGGTAAAATTTTCCCCTTCACGACGAGCGATTCTCCAGGATAAAGCTTAAACTGTGTAGCGGTTACTCCCTAGGAAAAATTTTTAAAAAAATGAACATTTTAAACGGCATGGTAGGGCTGATAAAGAGTTTTGAACATGGGCTCCTTCATCAAACCATTCAAAGAGAATTTACAATACAATACAATAGCAGAGTTGGAAGGGACCGTGGAGGTCTTCTAGTCCAACCCCCTGCCTAGGCAGGAAATCCTACACCACTTCAGACAAATGGCTGTCCAACATCTTCTTAAAGACTTCCAGTGTTGGGGCCTTCACAACTTCTGGAGGCAAGCAGTTCCACTGATGTGCGGTTATACATTTGAGACAGCAGCCAATTTTGGGTTAATCAGCCTGTTTTAAAAGACTTGTTTTAGAAGTCTTTAGACCATTTCAGGTTGGTCCATTGTCTTGTTTAACAGATTAACAGAGTTGGAAGGGACCTTGTAGGTCATCTAGTCCAACCCGCCACCCAAGCAGGAGACCCTACCCCAGGGGTAGTCAACCTTTTTATACCTACCGCCCACTTTTGTACCTCTGTTAGTAGTAAAATTTTCTAACCGCCCACCGGATCCACAGTAATGGTGATTTATAAAGTAGGGAAGTCAATTAAATTATAAAAAAGGAAAGTGCTTCAATATGGGACAAAACCCCTACTGCCCACCATGAAAGCTGGAATGCCCACTATTGGGCGGTAGGGACCAGGTTGACTACCACTGCCCTACATCATTTCTGACAGATGGCAGTCCAGTCTTTTCTTGAAAGTCTCAAGTGATGAAGCTCCCATAACTTCTGAAGGCAACTTCTGCTCCACGGTTGATTATTGTCACTGTCAGAAAACTCCTCCTTATTTCCAGGTTGAATCTCTCCTTGATCCATTTCCATCCCTTATTCCTTGTCTGGCCTTCTGGTGCATTGGAAAATAGCTTGATCCCTTCCTCCTTTCTGTGGCAGCCCCTCAAATATTGGAAGACTGCTATCCTGTCTCCCCTGGTCCTTCTCTTCACTAGACCAGCCATCGTTCATTTTATGTTTTAGCCTCCAGTCCCCTAATCATCTTCGTTGCTCTTCTCTGCACTCTTTCTAGAGTCTCCACATCTTTTTTTATAGTGTGGTGACCAACACTGGATGGAGTACTCTACTGTAGGTGTGGTCTTACTAAGGCTTTATGGAGTGGTATTAGTACCTCCCTTGATTGGATTCCTCTTGGCCGGCCTGGGGTAATCAACTGTTTTTAGGGTTTTTAGCGACTTATTTTTAGTTTTAATATGGGATTTTAGCGCAGGGTTAGTTTAATTTCATTTTAATATTGTACTATGTCTGTGATTTTATATGTATTTTAAATTCCCTGTTCCCCACCTCGAGTCCCTTCGGGGAGAGAGAGCGGGTTATAAATTAAAATTATTATTATTATTATTATTATTATTATTATTATTATTATTATTATTATTATTATTAATGCAATTTAGGATTGCATTGGGTTTTTTGGCTGCCACCGCACACTGCTGGCTCATATTGAATTGATTTTCCACTAAGACTCCAAGATCCTTCTCACAAGATCCTTCTCAAGATGGCACAGTTATTGCCGTCAAGCCTGGTTTCACCCAGTCTGTTTTAGCTGAGATAGACAGACAGATAGGCAGGCAGGCAGGCGGAAGCTAGGCGTGGGGTCTCCTTCCCAGTCAAATCGGAAACGTGAAAGAGGCAACGTAACGATGTCAAAAGAAGTGGTCCCAGAATGGACTTGCAGATGATCTGGAGTCAAGGAATCATCAACCCAATCATCTCAGGAATCATCTCTGGTGGCCCTTTCCATATGCTCTTCATTCGTCACATAGAACCCGGTATCCTGGCTTAATATGGGAAGCACCACTTCTGCACAAGGACCTTTAAGGCAGTGTTTCTCAACCTTGGCAACTTGAAGATGTGTGGACTTCAACTCCCAGAATTCCCCAGCCAGCATTTGCTGGCTGGGGAATTCTGGGAGTTGAAGTCCAGACATCTTCAAGTTGCCAAGATTGAGAAACACTGCCTTAAGCTATCTTCTGGCTCCCTTAGCAATGGGCTGATGGTGCTGAGAGATGTAGCTCCATTGCGGTCGTAAGTTTAGGACTGCTCGTATTGGCAGGCCTTTGCATTTTATTATCTTCCCCGGTTCTCTTCTGTTGACTCCAGATATACTGCCTCATGCCTTATCCAGACGTATTGCTCTTTGTGAACCAGGAATAGTCTTGGTTGTTACGCGATGTTTATTATGCGGGAAGAAATATTAAGGCACACCTCTGTTCTTTAAGAAAGGCCTATTTACCTGCACTGTCGCGTTAATTAGGGGATGAAGGGGCCTGAAATAAAAGCAGTATTAATCGCATGTACTTAAGCTGTGCAGTGTGCTCAAGATGCGTCTTGTCAAAAAAAGAGTCTGCGCATTGATAAAACTCAATATTAATAACAGAAGGCAGCCCGATTAATAAGCACAAAGCATGGGGGTTTTATACCAAAAGATAATAATAATAATAATAATAACACAGCAGAAACAATTAAGAGAAGCAACCCAACATATTTAAGGGAGTGGACTGTGATCTTCAAACCCAAAGCCAAAATAAACAATTTTTAAAATGGAACGAGAGTCTTTGCCTCCAAAAGATGAACACAGCTGTCCCTCAAGCGATACCTAGAAAGAGGAAACGCCACACTCGTGGCTGTCAATCAACAACCCACCAATTCCTCTCCAAGAGACCGATTCTACATCTTGCAAGCCTTTGCTGGGAATTTTGATTTAAAAAAACAAACAAAGACCCCAAACTTACACATTTACTCATGGTGGTGGTGCAGCCTTGTCCAGCCTCAAGTTGGTACAGTACTTAACTCCAATTTCAGCGCTGTGACTTTGCTTAAGTTTCCGTTGTCCTTTAAATAGCTCAAGGAAAGAGCATCACATGACACAATGGAGGGTAGGGTCAGATAATCAGAAATGGGAGCAGATGATAAGGTGGGGAGAAGGGGCTGACGAACCGAAGCAGCTGCTAACACTCGCTTCTAACGGTGGGGGGTGTTTGAGGGGGGGGCAGCCTTGGTTAAAAGGATTCCTTTATTGCTCCCCAGACAAGATTTTGGAAGCTGGCAGAAACGATTATTCTCATTCTTGGCATTAATGCCGGAGGAACCAGTTTAACAAGAGTTGGAAGGGACGTTGCAGGTCATCTAGTCCAACCCCCTGCCCAAGCAGGAGATTTTACATCTTGCCTCTACCTAGGATTGAACTCACAACCTCCTGATTGTGAGGCGAGAGATCCACCTCTAGGCCACATAATGCTGAGAGTTTCAGAAATTTTGTGTGTAGAAATTTAGCAGAGGAAAGAGGAGGAAGAGGAAGAGGAGGAGGAGGAGGAGGAGAAAAGGAGAAGGGAAAAGGAGAAGAAAAGGAAGAGAAAGGGGAGAGGGAGAGGGAGGAGGAGGAAGAGAAAGAAATGTTTTCCCTGTGCCCCCAGAAGCGTAATTTCTAATGTTGGATTTTCCCCCTACCAGAGGGAGCCCCCTTGTGGAGTACTGTGAAGCCGTTACCATGGCAATGCCACTGCGCTGAACAGTAGAAGCCATTTTAAGGCACAACAGGCTTTATCTTAACAGAACACCCCCCCCCCCCAGGGGTGTCTTACTACCATTATATTTGTTTCCAGAGAGTAAGTCAGCTGTGAACCAAATTTGGTTGAAATCACTCAAAGGGTTCCAGAGTTATGCTGGAACATACATACATACATGCACACACCCCTCTGTTTATAGTATGTGTATGTATATGTATGTATGTATGTATGTATGCATGCATGCATATATATATCAGTGGTGGGTTTCAAAATGTTTTAGAACCTCTTCTGTAGGTGTGGCCTGTTTTGTGGGAGTGACTTACTGGCCATGTGACTGGGTGGGAGTGGCTTGCTGGCCATGTAACTGGGTGGGAGGGGCTTGCCAGCCGAGTAACTGGGTGGGCGTGGCCAACTTGTAAAATATGGTGAGACTCACTTAACAACCCTCTTGCTTAGCAACCAAAATATTGGCTCAGAAATTCTGGCATTGGAAGCACGCAAGTCTTAAAGCTGTCAAGTGACAAGATCCTTCCACCCCTAACCCTTTAAAAAAAAACCCAGGGGTGTTCAAACTTGACAGCTTTAAGACTTGTGGACTTCAACTCCCAGAATCCCTCCTCTCGCTCTTCCTCTGGATGATGGGCGGACGGGCGGCGGGGGGGGGGGGGGAGCTGGAACCGGTTCTAAACGGCCCTGGAGATTTGTGGAACCTCTTCTCGAGAAGAGCTTAGAACTGGCAGGAACCCACCTCTGATATAGATTCTCAAACCCCACTATAACAAAAAAGATTTGCAAAAATAGTTGTTTGCTCATCTCAGGCATACAAGATAGCTGTTCTGAGAATCTGTATTTTCCCAACTTAGTTAATTACCTAATAAATCATGTTTAATGTTTTGCACATATGCTTCTAGAGATATAAACCACAGCCTAATTTAATTTCTTCCTCCCGTCTTTCCTGGGGACAAATTATTATTATTATTTTTATATTGAAAAAGTTTTATTGAGTTTTACAATTTTTTACAAATAGGGTAAGGGTAAGGTGTGAGAAAGATATTTTGAGAACTTTCACATCGAAATCGTTGGCCCCTTCTGAGGCTTCATAGCAAAATATAGCTTATACAAATTTTCAATAGTACTACAAAATGGAAAGAAGTGCATACATCATTGTAAAAAACTGTCCTAGCAATCATATACAAACATCCAAACAAAAGTTATACTATATTAAAAAAGTCATTTTTGAGATCTAAGTCTCTTGGCAATTGAGTCTTCTTGTTCTCCTCCCTGGCCCCCAATGGGCGGGGCCGTGGCCCCCTCCGCTCTTCCATTTTCATCCTCCAGGATTCAGGAATGTTTTTTAAGAAAGGCTTCCGCCTCTGCAACTGTTTTAATCCTTACTCTCCCTCCTTCCCAGAACACCAACATCCCTCCTGGCATCACCCACTTAAACCAGATCCCCTGCTTAAATAATTTTTTGGATAAGAAAGAATATTTCCTTCTTACCTCTCTAATCTTTTTCGGGATCTGCTTCAAGATAGCGACTTCTTTTTGTTGGTAAATTAAAGGACCGCCTCTCTGCGCCCTCAAAATCCCCTCCCTCGTCGACCTTCTAACAAATTTAATATGTATCTCTCTGGGTACTTCATTTACCCTGGCATATGCTGAATTTATTCTATAAACCAAGTCAATGTCCCCCCTGATCTCCTCCTTGGGTTTGTGTAAATACTGCTAAAATTGTACTCATAAGATCAGCTAGGCATTCACCAGATTCTTCAGGAATATTCTGAAACCTTAAAAAATAAGACATCCTTTCAAAATCCATCCTAGACATATGACCAGTTAAATCTCCAATTTCAGTATTAACACTTTTAAGCCCCCCCCCCTTGCCCCAGCCAATCCCACCACCAGTTCTTCAGTCTTTTGTGTATTCTGCATCAATTTCTTCTGTGTCTCCAAAAGTTCTAACTTGGAGCTGCAGTGATCTTTCCTCAATTCTTTAATTTCCATTACCAGAGTCTGTAATATTTCTTCCATAGCTGTTAATCTTGCATCCGTATCCGATTTTTCTGTCTGCTTTTTTGAAGCCATGGTGAGTGATTTAAGTCAATGTCAATAAAATGGCGTTGCTGGGGTGCGGTCAGTGAGGCAAGTCCAAGAGCAGATTTCAGTAATCCAAATCAAACTTGTAAATTCCAGAAAAAGATCCAAATTTTACAGTCAGATATAAAAAAGAAGGCACTCCAGGGAAGGGATCAATTAATCAGTTAGATCAAATCAACCATTAAAAGAGAGAGACAGTCCAAATCACAAAGGGATGTCAGAAATTTTCCATAAAGAGTAAGTCTCCTAAGAACAAAGGAACGCCATCTTCCCTGGGGACAAATTATTTATCTGTTGATCTTTTGTCCTCTGGAAAAATGTTTCTTGAAATCAGCAACTTCACGAAACTGCTTTTCACTTTGACCATGTTGTGTGGGGGAAACTCACTGGAGAAAGCAATTATGGGTAATAATAATAATAATAATAATAGTTTAATTTCTTGACCGCTCCTCTCCCCGTAGGGACTCGGAGCAGTGCACAGGGAAACTAAAACCATAAATATACAATCAAAAACATCTTAAAAACAAATTAAATAGTACCTGTGCTAAAATACCCAATCTAAGCTAAAATTCCCACTATACAACTAAAACCCCATAGAGAGAGACTACCCCAGGCCAGCCAAGCAGAAAAAATATGTTTTTAATTTCAGACGGAAGGAGCGGAGGTCCGTGGTCGTTCTAATGTCAGGGGGAAGGTCATTTCAGAGGGCTGGGCCCGCCACAGAGAGAGCCCTTCCCCTGGGCGTCGCCCGCTGACAAAGTCTAGTGGACGGCACCCGGAGAAGTCCCTCTCTGTGGGAGCGAATCGGCCGTGAGGAAGTATGGGGCAGGATCCGATACCGCAAGTAGCTAGGTCCCAAGCCATGGAGCGCTTTAAAGATGATAATTAGTACCTTGAAGCGCACCCGGAAGACGACAGGCAGCCAGTGCAGCTCGTGCAGGAGAGGTGTTACATGGGTAAACCTAGAGGTACCCAGGATTGCCCGCGCGGCTGCGTTCTGGACCATCTGCAGTCTCCGGGTGCACCTCAAGGGAAGCCCCATGTAGAGAGAGTTACAATAGTCCAGTCGGGATGTCAAGAGAGCATGAGTGACTGTGCGAAGGGCGTCCCAATCCAATAGGGGGCGCAACTGGCGAACCAGGCGAACCTGGTAAAACGCCCTCCTAGCCACGGCTGTCACTTGATCTTCCATGGACAGCCGGGCATCCAGGAGGACACCCAAGTTGCGCGCCCCATCCACAGGGGCAAGATGTTCGCCCCCTATGGCCAGCGATGGAGTTAGCTGGTTGAATCGGGCAGCCGGAAACCACAGCCACTCGGTCTTGGTCAGGTTGAGTCTGAGTCCGTTACTTCCCATCCAGATCCGTACGGCTTCCAGGGACTGGCACATCACCGCTACGGCATCGTTGGGGTGGTTTGGGGTAGATATATACAGCTGCGTATCATCAGCGTAGAGATGATACTCTACCCCAAAACCACGGATGATCTCACCCAGCGGCTTCATATATGTGTTAAACAGGAGAGGCGAGAGGACCGACCCCTGAGGGACCCCACATGTGAGGGGTCTCGAGGTCGACCTCTGCTCTCCTGCCAACACAAATTGCGATCGGCCAGAGGGGTAGGAGGAGAACCACCGTAAAACGGTGCCTCCCACCCCCAACCCCCCCAACCGATGCAATAGGATACCATGGTCGATGGTATCGAAAGCCGCCGAGAGGTCTAATAGGACCAGGATGGAGGAACAACCCCCATCCCTGGCCCTCCAGAGATCATCGACCAACGCGACCAATGCCGTCTCGGTGCTATGCCCGGGCCGAAAGCCGGACTGGCGCGGATCTAGATACTCAACTTCCTCCAGGTGACGGGGAAACTGTTGTGCCACCACACTCTCAACAACCTTCGCCAGAAAGGGAAGGTTGGAGACTGGACGATAGTTGTTCAAAAGAGCTGGATCCAAAGAGGGCTTCTTGAGGAGGGGCCTCACCATGGCCTCTTTTAGGGAAGCAGGCAAGGAACCCTCACTTAAGGATGCGTTGATAACCTCTTGGAGCCAGCCTCGTGTCACCTCCCAGGATGCCAGTACAAGCCAGGAGGGACACGGGTCCAATAAACATGTGGTGGCTTGCAGTCGCCCACGTAACCTGTCCATATCCTCGGAAGTAACGGAGTCAAACTCCTCCCAAACAAGATCTGTCTCGTGGCATCCCACTGGGCCATCAATGGGGGCTAGCTCGTTCTGTATTTGAGCGATTTTCTCCTGCAGAAAAATCACAAATTCCTCTGCTCTACCCTGTAGCGGGGCTTCCCGCACCCTTTGTTGAAGGAGGGAGCGGGTCACCCTAAACAGGGCGGCAGGGCGGTTTTCTGCGGATGCTATGAGGGTGGCACAATGATGACGTTTGGCCACTCTCAGCGCCACAATGTAAGTCCGTAAATGGGCTCTTACCTGTGTTCGGTCAGATTCAGAACGGGTAGACCTCCATCTTCTCTCTAGGCATCTCTTGCGGCGTTTCATCACCCTCAGCTCCTCGGTAAACCAGGGAGCCGTGGTGACTCGCCGCCGCAAGAGAGGCCGCAAGGGCGTGACCCGATCCAAGGCTCCCGTGGTCGCAATATTCCATGCGACCACAAGGTCCTCGATCGGGGCGCGGGTCGGGGGTACAGGAAATGGCCCAAGCGCCGTCTGGAACCCATCCGGGTCCATCAGGCGCCTGGGGCGGAATCAAATTGGAAACCCGGGTTCCGCCTCCCCGCGGAGGGGGGTGGCGGTTGGAAAGTCGAGCCGGAGAAGTGAGTGGTCTGACCATGACAAGGGCGTGATGACTATGTCCCCTAAACCCAGATCACTCTTCCACTGGCCGGAGACAAAGATGAGATCCGGTGTATGTCCACCCTCGTGGGTGGGGCCTAAAATTAGTTGGGTCAGGTCCATGGCCGTCATGGAAGCCATGAACTCCCGAGCTGCCTCGGATGATTCGCCTAACGATGGCAGGTTAAAGTCCCCCATGACTAAAAGTCTGGGGGTCTCCACTGCCACCGTAGCGATCACCTCCAGGAGCTTGGGCAGGGCTGCTGCTACATAGCGGGGAGCCAGGTATATAACCAGCAAGCCCAACTGCCTCCCTAGGCCCCACTTCACGCAGAGGGACTCACAACCGGTAGTCTGTGGCACAGTGGTCTCTCTCGGCTCAAGACTTTCCTTTACAATAACCGCTACCCCACCGCCCCTGCCAAGGGCCCGAGGCTGATGAAAAGCACGGTAGCCTGGTGGGCACATTTCGACGAGGGGGAGTACACCCTCATGGCCCAACCAGGTTTCCGCTATTCCTGGGTAGTCTTTGACTTACACTTAACTTAGTGGCCGTTTGAAGTTACAATGGTATTGGGGGTGGGGGGAAGTGGCTTTTGAACATTTTTCACGCTTATGACCACACCCGTAGTCACGTGATCAAAATTCAGATACTGGGAAACTGACTCGTACTTATGACAGTTGCACTGTCCCAGGGTCACATGATCCCTTTTTGCAACCTTCTGATGAACAAAGTCAATGGGGAAGCCAGATTCACTTAGCAAACCTGCTACTAACTTAGCAATCACAGTGTTTCACTTAACAACTTTGCGGGGAAGGTTGTAAAATGAGTGAAAACTCAATTAACAAGCATCTCAGAAATGTCTCAGAGAAAGAAAAAGAAAGAGAGAGAGAGGGATGGAGAGAGGAAAGATGGAAGGAAGGAAAGATGGAAAGATGGGATGGAAAGAGAGAGAAAGAAAGGAGGAGGAAGAAGAAAAAGAAGGAAGAGGAAGAATAGAAGGGAAGGGAGGGAGGGAGAGAGAGAGAGAGAGAGAGAGAGAGAGAGAGAGAAAGAAAGAAAGAAAGAAAGAAAGAAAGAAAGAAAGAAAGAAAGAAAGAAAGAAAGAAAGAAAGAAAGATTACTGCTGCTACTACAACTGTAGCCCACAGGATCCATCAACCAACTAAATGAAAAACAAACTTTTGAGAACTCCATAATGGATACTTTTGTATTTTGTGTGTGTTTGTTTTGCTGCTTTAGAATATTCTATTTAAAAACTCAGAATAGAAACAGGTTACAAATTCAACCAATGTTGAAGTGAACTGTGATTCACCACAACCTCCAGCTTGCACAATTGCGTGAAGTTCCCCCAAGGTCAGAATTAATGTTTCGCCTCGAGACAGATTTGAACAAGGCAGAACTCTTGTTCGTATTCTTGATCTGCTTCCATCAACCGTACAGACAATGCACAACTACCCTCCTTAGTGGTGAAGAGAGAGAGAGACTAAGTAATGCCATTGCTAATATCCTAAAGCCCATGGATGGAGGAAGCCTCCAGGCAGCAATGGACCAAAAATTCCCAAGACAGGACCCCCATTGGAACCCTTATAATGACATGACCTCCAAGGATTAGAGCGTGCCTCAAAAACCCCTGTCAACATAGATAGATAGATAGATAGATAGATAGATAGATAGATAGATTTTATTTTTCTATACCGCGTCCTCTCCCCAGGGGGACTCGGAGCGGTGCACAGGGAAAATTAAAACAACATAAAATATATACATAAATAAATACAATAAAAACAAATTAAATCAACTGTCCCTGCACTAAAATCCCCATTTTAAAATTAACATTCCCTAACCCCTGAGGTAGAGACTAACCTAGGCCGGCCAAGCAGAAAAAGTGAGTTTTTAATTTCTGACGGAAGGAGCGGAGGTCCATAGTTGTTCTAATGTCAAGGGGAAGGTCGTTCCAGAGGGCTGGGCCCGCCACAGAGAAGGCCCTTCCCCTGGGCGTCGCCCGCTGACAAAGTCTAGTGGACGGCACCCGGAGAAGTCCCTCTCTGTGGGAGCGAATCGGCCGGGAAGATGTATGGGGCAGAATCCGATCCCGCAGATAGCTAGGTCCCGAGCCATGGAGCGCTTTAAAGATGAGAACTAACACCTTGAACATGTCTAAGCCGTCCCTCATAATCCAAGGGACAGATGAGAGCCCCGAAGGGTTCCTGCAAAGACTTATTGAGGCTTATAAGACATACACTCCAATCAATCCCCTGCATCCTGAGAATGCCCGTATGCTGGCGATGGCCTTCATAAGCCAGAGTGCATCAGACATCAAAAAGAAACTCCAGAGGCAAGAGGGTGCTTTAGGAATGTCCATGAGCCAACTGATGGAAATTGCACGAAAGGTTTATGCGAACAGAGAAAAGGTGGAAGAGAAGAAGAAAGATGACGGAATGCAGCGTAAGGCTGAGCTCCTGGCAGTCGCCTTGTCAAACAAATCCAATGATTGGAGCAGAGACAGATGTGCTATATGTAAACAAGAGGGGCACTGGAAACGAGAATGTCCTAGAAGAATGGTGTTCGAGAGAAGGGAACAAAATAGAGGAATGGGCCGTGAACGCGAGGTCAGGGTTTATGAACCCCAGGAAGAAAGAAGAGGACAAAATAGAGGAGTGGGCCGTGAACGCCTAACTCGAGCGGTCAGGAATTATGAACCTCAGGAAGAGAGAAGGGGAATGAGGAACCGTGGATACCAGGGTCATGGATCCTGGGACAGGGGCCGAAGCCGGTTTCCTCAGAGGACAGAGGACATAGGCTTGGCCGCTGTAGATGAATGGACTGAATACTGAAGGGGACCGGGGTTAAGTGCAGCCCCCTCCCGAACCCCTGGTCTGACTGAAGATAGGGGGCAATGATGTAACCTTTTTAGTGGACACTGGAGCTTCTAGGTCAGTGATTACAAAGCCCCTGGCACCTTGTTCTAAGGATTCATTAAACATCCAGGGGGTTGATGGGTCTGTAAATAGTCGCCCAATCTTGAAACCCTTGATATGCTCCCTAAATGGCAAAGACCTAGAACACCGGTTTCTCTATATGCCCGACTGTCCAATACCTCTTTTAGGACGTGACCTCTTATGTAAGATGGGAGCTACATTATCCTTTGAAGATGGTAAGATGGTCCTAATAGTGAGACACCCCCCTGATGAAATGTGGCGAGTAATGGTGGTCCGAGAGAACCCAGACCCTAACACCTGGCAGGAATTTGGGCTGAAGATAACCCCCCTGGCCATGCTTCCCATCATGCACCAATAATTGTGCAGCTGAAGCCTCTAGCAGTGCCTGTTCGCCGCAGGCAAAGAAGCTACCCTCGCCCAGTAGCCCAGGCAATTCAAGACCATATTGAAAACTATTTAAAGGCTGGCATTTTACGGACCATCCAATCTCCCTGGAATTCCCGAATTTTACCCATACCGAAACCCGATGGCACTTATCGTCCGGTTTCGGATTTGAGGACCGTTAATTTAGCCACGGTCACTGTCCACGCTGTCGTACCCAACCCGTATACCCTCCTGAGTTTAATCCCAGCCACAGCCAGTTGGTTCTCAGTGGTGGATTTGAAGGATGCCTTCTTTACCATCTCAATACATAGAGACAGTCAGAAACTGTTTGCTTTTGAATGGGAAGACCCAACAACAGGTCGAAAGAGGCAGTATGCGTGGACAAGGCTTCCCCAAGCATTCAAGAATTCCCCTACCCTTTTTGGAGAAGCCCTCGCCTCAGACCTGGAAGATTATCAGCCTCAGGAGGAGGGCGATGTATTATTACAATATGTAGATGATGTGTTAGTGACGGGGCAGACAAAGGAAACTTGCTGGGACAATACTAATCAACTGCTTCATCTACTGATGGACAGAGGATATTGTGCTTCAAGACAGAAAGCCCAGTTAGTGAAGCCCCAGGTGAAATATCTCGGCTACACCATAAGTCAAGGACAAAGAGCAATAGGGCATGAGCGTAAGGAAGCTGTGTGCCGAATTGCTGAACCCACCACCAGGAAAGAATTGAGAGGATTTCTAGGAGCGGCTGGCTATTGTAGAATCTGGATTCCAAACTTTGCTCTCTTAGCCAAACCCCTCTATGAATCCACAAAGGGGGGTGAAAAAGAACCCTTTGTCTGGGAGAAAGAGCAGAGATAAGCATCTGAGGTCCTGAAATTAAAATTAATTCAGGCTCCTGTCATGGGACTGCCTAATTTGGAGAAGCCTTTTAACCTCTTCGTAGATTCAAAAGGCAACACCGCTCTGGGAGTTTTAACACAAGAAAAGGGGAGCTGGCAACAGCCTGTGGCTTATCTTTCTAAACAGCTAGATGGAGTGTCAAAGGCCCCATTGTCTTAAAATATTGGCCATCACGGCTTTGTTGGTGGAAGAAGCAAACAAGTTAACCTTCGGACAATCCACCACCGTCAACACCAGTCATGCAATTCAAAGAATCCTAGAGACGAAGGGTCATTTGTGGCTGACAAACTCCCAAATTTATAAATACCAGGTTCTCCTTACTCAAAACCCGCAAATTGTATTGAAGCAAACAAATGCTTTAAGCCCAGCCACCCTCTTGCCTGAATCAGGTCCTGACATTGAACATAACTGCATGCAAGTGATTGAGAGCCAGTTTTCCTGCCGACCTGATCTGACTGATATCCCTTTAAAAACAGCCGACTACAACCTGTTCACTGACGGGTCAAGTTATATGGCTACGGGAGAGCGCTTTGCAGGCTATGCAGTAGTCTCAAATGACCAAGTTATAGAAAGTGGACCCCTCCCAAAGGGAACTAGTGCCCAAGCAGCAGAATTGTGGGCTTTGATTCGGGCACTAGAAAGAACAAGGGGTGAGACTGTATTTATTTTATTTATTTTATTTATTTATTTTATTTAAATTTATATCCCGCCCTTCTCCACAGAGGACCCAGGGCGGCGTACAGGAAATTTAAAAACATACAAATACAAGATAAATATATAATTTAAAATAAATATTAAACAATCCTATCCTGTACTAAAACCAAATTTAAAATACCCAATTTAAAAACTTCCTAAAAGTCCCCATGGGGGGTTAGGCTAGGCCGGCTTGTTGGAACAAATATGTCTTTAGACATTGGCGGAAGAGGCGGAGGTCGGTGATGGTGCGTAATTCAGGGGGTAGGTCGTTCCAGAGGGCTGGCCCCGTCACAGAGAAGGCTCTTCCCCTGGGTGTCGCCAGTCGGCATTGTCCGGCCAACGGGACCCTGAGAAGACCCTCTCTGTGGGAGTGTATCGGTCTAAGGGATGTATGGGGCAGGAGGCGGTCTCGCATGTAAATATCTGGACTGATTCTAAATATGCGTTTCTCACCTTACATGTCCATGCAGCTGTCTATAGGGAAAGGGGTCTTTTAACAGCTTCAGGGAAGGAAATTAAACATCCCTTCTTAATTGAAAGACTCATAGCAGCTGTCAAAATGCCAAAGAAAGTGTCAGTGGTGCATTGTAAAGGTCATCAAAAGGGGCAAGACGACATAGCCAGGGGAAATAGGGCTGCTGACAGAGAAGCAAGGCTGTCGGCTACACGAGTTGACCAAGCCTGCTCAAATATTACAGCTTACATAGCTTTAGAACTGCCAAGGGGACTTACTCCCAAATATTCCAAAACAGAAGAGCTCCAGGCAATAGTAGATTTGAATGGACAAAAACAGGGAGAGTGGTATGTACCACTGGATGGAAGAGTTTTTGTGCCCGACAACCTAGCCTGGCCACTGGTGAAAGAATCTCATTCAACCACCCACATGGGAAAGGCTGCTTTAGCAGAGGCACTGCATCGAATATGTTACATTATGATGGGTTCCAGGCGGCGCTTGGGCCACTTCCTGTACCCCTGACCCGCGCCCCGATGGAGGACCTCGTGGCCGCATGGAATACTGCGACCACGGGAGCCTTGGATCGGGTCGCGCCCTTGCGGCCTCTCTTGCGGCGGCGAGCCACCCTGGCTCCTTGGTTTACCGAGGAGCTGAGGGTGATGAAACGCCACAAGAGATGCCTAGAGAGAAGATGGAGGTCTACCCGATCTGAATCTGACCGGACACAGGTAAGAGCCCATTTACGGACTTACATTGTGGCGCTGAGAGTGGCCAAACGTCATCATTGTGCCACTCTCATAGCATCCGCAGATAACCGCTCTGCCGCCCTGTTTAGGGTGACCCGCTCCCTCCTTCAACAGAGGGTGCGGGAAGCCCCACTACAGGGTAGAGCAGAGGAATTTGTGACTTATCTGCAGGAGAAAATCGCTCAGATACAGAACGAGTTAGCCCCCATTGATGGCCCAGTGGGATTGCACGAGACAGATCTTGTTTGGGAGGAGTTTGACCCCGTTACTTCCGAGGATATGGACAGGTTACGTGGGCGACTGCGAGCCACCACATGTTTATTGGACCCGTGTCCCTCCTGGCTTGTACTGGCATCCTGGGAGGTGACACGAGGCTGGCTCCAAGAGGTTGTCAACGCTTCCTTAAGTGAGGGTTCCTTGCCTGCTTCCCTAAAAGAGGCTATGGTGAGGCCCCTCCTTAAGAAGCCCTCTCTGGATCCAGCTTTATTAACCAACTATCGTCCAGTCTCCAACCTTCCCTTCTTGGCGAAGGTTGTTGAGAGTGTGGTGGCGCAACAGTTTCCCGTCACCTGGAGGAAGTTGAGTATCTAGACCCGCGCCAGTCCGGCTTTCGGCCCGGGCATAGCACCGAGACGGCATTGGTCGCGTTGGTTGATGATCTCTGGAGGGCCAGAAATGGGGGTTGTTCCTCCATCCTGGTCCTATTAGACCTCTCGGCGGCTTTCGATACCATCGACCATGGTATCCTATTGCATCGGCTGGGGGGGTTGGGGGTGGGAGGCACCGTCTTACGGTGGTTCTCCTCCTACCTCTCTGGCCGATCGCAATTTGTGTTGACAGGAGAGCAGAGGTCGACCTCGAGACCCCTCACATATGGGGTGCCTCAGGGGTCGGTCCTCTCGCCTCTCCTGTTCAACACATATATGAAGCCGCTGGGTGAGATCATCCGTGGTTTTGGGGTAGAGTATCACCTCTACGCTGATGATACACAGCTGTATATATCTATCCCAAACCACCCCAACGATGCCGTAGCAGTGATGTGCCAGTGCCTGGAAGCCGTACGGATCTGGATGGGAAGAAACGGACTCAGGCTCAACCCGACCAAGACCGCGTGGCTGTGGTTTCCGGCTGCCCGATTCAACCAGCTGACTCCATCGCTGGCCATAGTGGCGAACATCTTGCCCCTGTGGATGGGGCGCGCAACTTGGGTGTCCTCCTGGATGCCCGGCTGTCCATGGAAGATCAAGTGACAGCCGTGGCCAGGAGGGTGTTTTACCAGGTTCGCCTGGTTCGCCAGTTGCGCCCCCTATTGGATCGGGACGCCCTTCGCACAGTCACTCATGCTCTCGTGACATCCCGACTGGACTATTGTAACTCTCTCTACATGGGGCTCCCCTTGAGGTGCACCCGGAGACTTCAGCTGGTCCAGAATGCAGCCGCGCGAGCAATTATGGGAACCTCAAGGTTTACCCACATAACACCGCTCTTGCGCGAGCTGCACTGGCTGCCTGTCATCTTCCGGGTGTGCTTCAAGGTGCTAGTCATCATCTTTAAAGCGCTCCATGGCTCGGGACCTAGCTATCTGCGGGATCGGATCCTGCCTCATACATCTTCATGGCCGATTCGCTCCCACAGAGAGGGACTTCTCCGGGTGCCGTCCACTAGACTTTGTCAGCGGGCGACGCCCAGGGGAAGGGCTCTCTCTGTGGCGGGCCCAGCCCTCTGGAACGACCTTCCCCCCGACATTAGAACAACTACGGACCTCCGCTCCTTCCGTCTAAAATTAAAAACACACCTTTTCTGCTTGGCCGGCCTAGGGTAGTCTCTCTATCTATGGTTTTTTTTTAGTAAATTTAATTGGGAATTTTAGTGAACTTCAATTGGGAATTTTAGCACAGGAATAATGTTTAATTTGCCTTTTAATTATGTATGTATATTTGTATATGTATATTTATTGTCTTTTATCTTCCCTGTGCACCGCTCCGAGTCCCCTGGGGGAGAGGGAGCGGTCTATAAAATTAAAGTTGTTGTTGTTGTTGTTGTTGTTGTTGTTGTTGTTGTTGTTATTATTATTATTATTATTATTATTATTATTATTATTATTATTACATTAACCGTTTGCACTCATTGTGTGCCCATGCCAGTGAAAGATGTGTAACCTGTGCTAGAGTGAATGCAAGACAAGGACCTAGGCTCCCTCCTGGGAGCCAACCCAAAGGATATTATCCCATGGACTCGCTTGTTGTTGATTTCACAGATATGCCAAGGTGTGGACTGTATAAAGCCTTGCTAGTTATGGTGTGTACCTATACTGGATGGATTGAATGTTTTCCCACAAAGACTAAACAAGCACGTGACGTAGCTAGAATCCTAATTAAAGAAATTGTGCCAAGATATGGAGTTCCCTCGTTCATATCTTCAGACAATGGACCTGAGGTCGTCCATCAAATAATCCAGAAATTGGCACGCACCTTAGGGACACACTGGAGATATCATTGTTCTCTTCGGCCAGAATCTGCAGGACGCTGTGAACGTGCTAACCGCACCGTTAAGGAAAAGGTGATCAAGGTGTGCCTAGAAACTCACCTTAAATGGGTGGATGCCTTACCTTTAGCACTTTGGTCTGTGAGATGTACTCCACGCAAGGGACTTAAGCTATCTCCTTTTGAAATGATGTTTGGCAGGCCACCCATTATAAGTACTAACCTGAAAAACCATATAGGGGACCTAGGACAGTTAGGGACCTCTTGGCTTAACCAGATGGTGGGAGAGTTAAATAAGCAAATACAAGAAATCCAGCAATATTGTGTTTCTCTAACCCCACCCTATCTAACTACCTCAAGTCACAACTTTCATGTGGGGGACAGAGTTTGGGTAAAACATTGGAAGGGAGAAAACTTACAACCAAGGTGGATCCGGGGCGTCTGGCTGGGCCAGGGGCCGCCGGGGCCCTTTTCTCTCTCCCCCCAGGCAGCCCACGGCGGGGCTGGCAGGTGGCGACGGCCCAGATTCGATTCCAGGCTCAGCGGGGCACGGGCACCTGCCGGCCTTCCTCCGGCCCGCCGGCACTTCGCCAGGCGGGAACCGTCCGGCTTCCCGAGTTCCCCGCCGAGAAGCAGCAGCGGCGGCAGCTGCCGGGGACTTCGGGGCTTGCGGAGGCGAGCGGCTGGCTGGAGCCCCCGGCGACGATCCGGGCTGCTCCTCCTCCTCCTCCCCAATGAGGTTCCGGCATTGGCGTAGCGCTCCATGGCTCGGGACCTAGCTATCTGCGGGATCGGATCCTGCCGCATACTTCCTCACGGCCGATTCGCTCCCACAGAGAGGGACTTCTCCGGGTGCCGTCCACTAGACATTGTCAGCGGGCGACACCCAGGGGAAGGGCTATCTCTGTGGCGGGCCCGGCCCTCTGGAACGACCTTCCCCCCGATATCAGGACGACCACGGACCTCCGCTCCTTCCGTCTTAAATTAAAAACTCACTTTTTCTGTCTGGCCGGCCTAGGATAAGTCTCTCTGTCTTTGGGGTTTTTATTGGGAATTAGTATTGTTTAGTTTTAATGGGGAAATTTTAGCGCAGGTTATGTTTAATTTGCTTTTAGAATTGTTTGTATGTATTTATTGTTTTTATTCTACCTGTGCACCGCCCCGAGTCCCCGTGGGGAGAGGCTGCGGTTTTATAAATATTAAATTATTATTATTATTAGTAGCGTGGGTTGTCAGCACCCGGGGCAAGGCAAGTAATTTGCGCCCCCTAACCCGTGGATTTTAGCACTCGAGTCTCTTCCACTAGATTAGTTAAAGCAGTGGTGGGCAAACTTATTAGTCAAGAGAGCCAAATATCAACAGTACCACGACTGAAATTTCTTTTGAGAGCCAAAAGGTGTGGCCTGTTCTATGGGAGTGGCTAAGCGGTCGTGTGACTGGGTGGGCGTGGCCAACTTGGAAAATGTGGTGAAACTCATTTAATGACGGTGCTGCTTAGCAACCAAAATTTTGGGCTCAATTGTGGTCATAAGTTCTTTCTTTCTCTCCCTCCCACTTTGTTTTTCTTTCTATTTTTCTTTCTCTCTTTTTTTTGTCTCTCTCTCTCTCTGTATCTGTCTCTCTCTCCTCCCTCCACCCATCTGTCACTCTGCGTGTGTGTGTGTGTGTGTTTGTGTGTGCATGTGCAGGCCCGGATCCAATAAGTGCGGGGCCCGATTGGATTTTTTTTGCGGGGCCCTCTATATATTAAATATTTAAATAAAATGCAAATTCAATATATATATAAATCAAATATCATGGATCATAAGATAGGTAAACTTCTACATACATTAAAAATAAAAATATGCAAAATACAAAAACAATTACATTTTATTGAATATAAATTTACATCATTGAATATGAATATATGAATTTACATATTTCTAAGTTTTTGTTCTGTAAATTCTTCTAAAATAGTTTGAAAATCCAATTTCCTTGCTTCTTCACTTTCAATCGACATAATTGCTAAACTATTTAATCTATCCTGAGTCATTGTCGATCTCAGATAGTTTTTTATTAGTTTTAGCCTGGAAAATTATCTCTCTCCAGAAGCAACGCTCACTGGAATTGTTAAATATATTCGGAGAGCAATAAACAAGTTTGGAAATGCCATTGCTCTGTCATTTTCCGATAAAAATTTGAACATTTTCCGATAAAAATTTGAACATTTTAAATGGATTTTCAAAAAATTCTGATGGAAGGATAGATTTTAAAGCTTCCATTTCTTCAACTAACATTTTTCCATCTATATCAGTTTCCTTCACTATTGGTGCATCATTTTCTGTGAACCTAGAATCTGTTAGAGAAATTTCTAATTTAGCTGCATGTTTTTGAAGTGCTTCTTTTTCCATATTTTGAAATTTTCCCAGAAACCCAAATAAGTCATTATGATTTTTGAATTATTCAAAACGATCTTTTAGTGATTCTGTAGCTTTATCTAAAACAAAATTTAAAAAAGATATCTTGTATGCGTTTATCGGATCTACAATAGGTTCATCATCGCCTTCATAATTGAAATGTTTCTTTCTTTTCCGAAGCCTTTTATTTCGAAATTCTGTAGATATTTCCAAATCTTGTGCAAGAATTTTTGCTTGAACTAAAACTTGTTTGAATCCAGTATTTCTGTAGTCGCTTAACCATTTTAAAAGTTTTTCAAATGAAGAAAGTGCAATGGATACATCTACAGATTTACTTTGAAGTTCCTTGCTTACATAATTGACTTGGAACAGTAAATCGTACCAAAAAACCAGTGATACTAAAAATTTATAGTCTTTCATTGCATTTCCAAGAGATTCTGCCTCGCTTTTAATTTGCTGATCTTCGGAAATTTCTGATATTTCGAAAAAAGCATCATAAAATTCACCTGTTTGGTATCTCACTGCTTTTACGCTTTGAATCCGATCAAAATTTGGGAGCTGGGCAACTGTCTGCATGTATGAGGATTGCAGAGTCCCCTGCTCAACATTAGCGACCGAAGGTTGTTGAACATGGGGATTTAATTCTCTCCTAGCCCACCTCACAGGGTTGTTAGAGGGAAAAAGAGGAAGGGCTTGCAAGTCTGTTTTAGTGCCTGGAGTTATTAAAGTGGAACACAAATACATCCGTAAAATAAAAATAGGTAAATCGATGTTCTTGTAGCCCCTGAGTGGTTTGTCTTTCTCTCCATTCTTTCTTCACTCTTCCTTCCTCTTGCTTTTCTTCTTCATCATCATCCTCTTCTTCCTTGTCCCTACTTTTTCCTCCTCTTCCTCTTGGTGGCTCTCCTTTTCTTCATTTTTCCTTCTTTCTTCTTACTCCTCCTCCTTCATTCTCTGCCTCCACCCCTCTTCTTCTTTCTTCTTGGCGCTCTCTGTCTGCATTCCTTCCTCCTCTGTTTTTTCCCTTCCACCTCTTCCTCTCCTCCTCCCTTCGTCTTCCTCTCTTGGCATTCTCTCCACATTCTTCCCTCTTTCCGCTTTTCCTTCCACGTCTTCCTCCTCCTCCCTCTTCTTCTCCCCCCCCTCTCTCTCTCTTCCTCTCCCTCCTTCCTCTTCTCTCCGCACTTCCTCTCCACATTCTCCTCCCCCCCACCCCTCTTCCAGAAAGCACCAGTTGGAAGGAAAGTCTGCACTCTTTCCAGAGTCTCAGCATCTTTTCTACATCATGGAGTGCGCTTCAAGGTGTTGACGACCATCTTCAAATCGCTCCATGGCTCAGGGCCTAGCTATATACGAGACCGTCTCCTGCCCCATACATCCCTTCGTCCAATCCGCTCCCACAGAGAGGGTCTTCTCCGGGTACCATCGGCTGGGCAATGCTGGTTGGCGACCCCCAGGGGAAGGGCCTTCTCTGTGGCGGGCCCGGCCCTCTGGAACGACCTACCCCCCGACCTCCGCACCATCTCGGACCTCCGCCTCTTCCGCCAACATCTTAAGACATTTCTATTTCAACAAGCCAGCCTAGCATAGCCCCCCGTTTCTGACTTTTATCTATAAATTTTAATCTTTAGGTTTTAAAATGGGTTTTTTAGCACGGGATTTAATTTAATATGCTTTTAATAATGTATATTGTTTTTGTATGATTTTAATAATGCCTGTGCGCCGCCCTGGGTCCTAACAATGGAGAACGGCGGGGTATAAATTCGAAAAATAAAAAATAAAAAATAAATGGCGACCAAAACTGAATGCCGTATTCCAAGTGTGGCCTTACCAAGGCCTTATAAAGTGGTATTAACACTTAAACAGTCCTGAAGAGAAGGCGGAGGCTGCGTTGCAATGCTTTTCACCAAATGAACCACAACTGTGTTTTTCATAGGTCTTTATTTCTTGGGCAATGAGGTCATTCATAACACAGCCCAGGTAAGAAATGGATCTTGAGGAGAAATTAGCCAGAAACATGGTGAAAATCGAAGGAGTCTAAGTGCCTGCTTTGACAGAAAGAAAGAAAGAAAGGTAAAAGGAATGGACAAATTCCAGAACATCGTCTCAAATGGTTTGAGACAACCAATTCTTTTCGACTTGGGGGATAAGGCCGCAAGGGAGACAGCCGCCTCGCCTCAGGGAAATGTCACCGATTTGATTCTGAAGTCTCCATCCACTCCAAGATAATCAATCATATTAAGGCCCAGGCGGTTGGGGAAGACAAGGTCTTTACTCCTTTCCGTTTTCACTTGGATGCCATCCTCCGTAAAACAGAAGGTGATCTGGAAGACATCATAACAAAGGAAAATCAAGATGGAAGGTGGACATCAAAGCCTCTTTGGTGTTCTTAGGTTCTGTAGGAAGTTAGGAAGTCTCCCACGGTTTGATTCATACATGGGGTCATCATAAAACAATACAATACAATAGCAGAGTTGGAAGGGACCTTGGAGGTCTTCTAGTCCAACCCGCTGCCTAGGCAGGAAGCCCTATACCATTTCAGACAAATGCCTATCCAACATATTCTTAAAGACTTCCAGTGTTGGGGCATTCACAACTTCTGGAGGCAACTTCTGTTCCACTGATTTATTGTCCTAACTGTCAGGAAATTTCTCCTCCGTTCTAAGTTGCTTCTCTCCTTGATTAGATTCCACCCATTGCTTCTTGTTCTGCCCTCAGGGGCCTTGGAGAATAGTTTGACTCCCTCTTCTTTGTGGCAGCCCCTGAGATATTGGAAGACCGCTCTCATGTCTCCCCTGGTTCTTCTTTTCATTAAACTAGACATACCCAGTTCCTGCAACCGTTCTTCATATGTTTGAGCCTCCAGTCCCCTAATCCTCTTTGTTGCTCTTCTCTGCACTCTTTCTAGAGTCTCCACATCTTTTCTTCATCGTGGAGACCAAAACTCGATGCCATATTCCAAGTGTGGCCTTACCAAGGCATAATAAAGTGGTGTTAACCCTTCACGTGATCTTGATTCTATCATCACGTGTACATTTCGTACACTTTCAGATTTCTGTGTTTTGCAAGCCAGCCCCATGGCTTGTGGCTTAGCAGGTTATCTTTTCTTACTAAAACACTGGCTTGCTTGTTTTTAAAGTTAGCTAGTACTGTACATGATGAATAGATACAAGCATCCTGTTACTTGTAGCTTGCAAAAGGAGAACACAACCAGAGGTGGCATTCAGCCGGTTCTGACCGGTTCTGGGGAACCGGTAGCAAACGGAATGGAGATTTTGCAGTATCCTTCCCCTGCCATGCCCACCAAGCCACGCCCACAGAACCGGTAGTAAAAAAAATTTGAATCCCGCCACTGCACATGACCCCAGGACACTGCAACCGTCATAAATAACTGCCAGTTGCCAAATTTGATCATGAGAACATGGGGATGCTTCAACGGTCATAAGTGCGGAAAACGGTCATAAGTCGCTTCTTCCAGTGCCGTTGCAACTTTGGTGACTAAACCAACGATTGTAAGTCAATGGCTATCTGCGTAAGAGGAACTTCTATCTGTAACACGCTCCTCTTCCTCTTTGCACAGTTCCTCGGAAAGACAGAACTTCTGCTCTGGTGACCCCCTGCCGCTTCTTTGCGCCTCGTGTCCTGCCCCTACGTCCTCACCTCAACCTCACTGTTGCGACGAAAAGGGAAGTCGGTGGCCCTTATCTCGTCCTCCCAGGTGCTGCCTCGCCTGGAGTTGCACACCACGGTGTTCACGTCAGCCTTGCATTCAAAACGGGGGTTGTAATGGAGCACCAGGTTGTCACAGTCTTTCCCCAGGTTGATCACAAACCTGAGGGTGGAATGACAGGCGTGAGAGGAGCCGGATCACAGGGAGGGAGCTTCAGAGGGAGGGCAGGGGAGAAGAAGGCACTCGGGAGAGAGGGAGGGAAGAAAGAAGGGAGGGAGGGAGGGAGGGAAGGAGGGAGGGAAAAAGGAAGGAGGGGAATTCAGGAAAGAGAGGGAATTTAGGGAAGGTACGAACGAAAAACAAGGGAGGGAGGGAGGAAAGAAAAGGAAGGAAGGAAGGAAGGAAGGAAAAAATACAATGGAGGGAGGGAGCGAGAAAGGGGAATTCAATGAAAGGAGGAGGGGAGGAAGAAGAGGGATACAGGGGAGGGAGGCATGAAAGAAAAGGAAGGAAGGAAGCAAGGAAGCAAGGAAAAAATACAATGGATGGAGGGAGGGAGCGAGGAAGGGGAATTCAATGAAAGGAGGAGGGGAGGAAGAAGAGGGATACAGGGGAGGGAGGCATGAAAGAAAATGAAGGAAGGAAGGAAGGAAGGAAGCAAGGAAAAAATACAATGGAGGGAGGGAGCGAGGAAGGGGAATTCAAGGAAAGGAGGAGGGGAGGAAGAAGAAGGATACAGGGGAGGGAGGGAGGAAAGAAAAGGAAGGAAGGAATACAATGGAGGGAGGGAGGGAGCGAGGAAGGGGAATTCAAGGAAAGGAGGGAGGGGGGAGGAAGAAGGGAGATACGGTGGGGGGAGGAAGGAAGCAAGGAAATATTTAAAATCCGACCACGAATGGGCAGGGATATCTCTTCTTAGGAAAACCAAAAGGAAGGAACAGCTCACTTCCAGGCACTGTAAAGTTATCAACAGGTCCGTTGTCAACAAAGCCCCCCTCATTAGTGACCTTGTGTCAGAGGGGGAGCCGGACCTGGTAGGAATAGCGGAGACCTGGTTGGGCCACGAGGGAGGTCATCCCCTCGTTGAAATGTGCCCACCAGGTTACCGCGCATTTCATCAGCCGCGGGCCCTAGGCAGGGGTGGTGGGGTAGCGGTCATTATCAAGGAAGGCCTGGAGCCGAGAGAGACCATTGTGCCGCAGACCTCTGGCTGTGAGTCCCTCTGCATGAAGTGGGGCCTAGGGAGGCAGTTGGGCTTGCTGGTTGTATACCTGGCTCCCCGCTATGTAGCAGCAGCCCTGCCCGAGCTCCTGGAGGTGATCGCTACGGTGGCAGTGGAGACCCCCAGACTTATAGTTATGGGGGACTTTAACCTGCCATCGTTGGGCAAATCATCCGTGGTAGCTCGGGAGTTCATGGCTTCCATGACGGCCATGGACCTGACCCAAGTAATTCATGGCCCCACCCATGAGGGTGGACATACGCCGGACCTCATCTTCGTCTCGGGCCAATGGAAGAGTGATCTGGGTACAGGGGACATAGACATCATACCCTTGTCATGGTCAGACCACTCACTTCTCCGACTCGACTTTCCGACCGCTGCTCCCCTCCGCGGGGAGGCGGAACCAGAGTTACCAATCTGGTACCGCCCCAGGCGCTTGATGGACCCGGATGGGTTCCAGACAGCGCTTGGGCCATTTCCTGTATCCCTGACCCACGCCCCGATGGAGGACCTCACGGCCGCATGGAATAGTGCGGCCGTGGGAGCCTTGGATCGGGTCGCGCCCTTGCGGCCTCTCTCGCGGCGGCGAACCACCCTGGCTCCTTGGTTTACTGAGGGGCTGCGGGTGATGAAACGCCGCAAGAGATGCCTAGAGAGAAGATGGAGGGCTAGCCGCTCTGAATCTGACCGGACACAGGTAAGAGCCCATTTACGGACTTACATTGTGGCGCTGAGGGTGGCCAAACGTCATCATTGTGCCACCCTCATAGCATCCGCAGAAAACCGCCCTGCCGCCCTGTTTAGGGTGACCCGTTCCCTCCTCCAACAGAGGGAGCGGGAAGCCCCGTTACAGGGTAGGGCAGAGGAATTTGTGATTTTTCTGCAGGAGAAAACCGCCCAGATACAGAGTGAGCTAGCCCCCATTCATGGCCCAGTGGGATGCCACGAGGGAGATCTTGTTTGGGAGGAGTTTGACCCCGTTACTTCCGAGGATATGGACAGGTTACGTGGGCGACTGCGAGCCACCACATGTTCATTGGACCCGTGCCCCTCCTGGCTTGTACTGGCATCCTGGGAGGTGACACGAGGCTGGCTCCAAGAGGTTATCAACGCATCCTTGAGTGAGGGTTCCTTGCCTGCCTCCCTAAAAGAGGCTATGGTGAGGCCCCTCCTCAAGAAGCCCTCTTTGGACCCAGCTATTTTGAACAACTACCGTCCAGTCTCCAACCTTCCCTTCTTGGCGAAGGTTGTTGAGAGTGTGGTGGCACAACAGTTTCCCCGTCACCTGGAGGAAGTTGACTATCTAGATCCGCGCCAGTCCGGCTTTCGGCCCGGGCATAGCACCGAGACGGCATTGGTCGCGTTGGTAGATGATCTCTGGAGGGCCAGAGATGGGGGATGTTCCTCCATCCTGGTCCTATTAGACCTCTCAGCGGCTTTCGATACCATCGACCATGGTATCCTATTGCATCGGCTGGGGGGGTTGGGGGTGGGAGGCACTGTTTTGCGGTGGTTCTCCTCCTACCTCTCTGGCCGATCGCAATTTGTGCGGGCAGGAGAGCAGAGGTCGACCCCGAGACCCCTCACATGCGGGGTGCCTCAGGGGTCGGTCCTCTCGCCTCTCCTGTTTAATGCATATATGAAGCCGTTGGGTGAGATCATCCGTGGTTTTGGGGTAGAGTACCATCTGTACGCTGATGACACCCAGCTGTACATATCTACCCCAAACCACCCCAACGATGCCGTAGCGGTGATGTGCCAGTGCCTGGAAGCCGTGCGGATCTGGATGGGAAGTAACGGACTTAGGCTCAACCCGACCAAGACCGAGTGGCTGTGGTTTCCGGCTGCCCGATTCAACCAGCTTTCTCCAACGCTGGCCATAGGGGGCGAACATCTTGCCCCTGTGGATGGGGCGCGCAATTTGGGTGTCCTCCTGGATACCCGGCTGTCTATGGAAGAGCAAGTGACAGCCGTGGCCAGGAGGGCGTTTTACCAGGTTCGCCTGGTTCGCCAATTGCGCCCCCTATTGGATCGGGACGCCCTTCGCACAGTCACTCATGCCCTCGTGACATCCCGACTGGACTATTGTAACTCTCTCTACATGGGGCTCCCCTTGAGGTGCACCCGGAGGCTTCAGTTAGTTCAGAATGCGGCCGCGCGAGCAATTATGGGCACCTCTAGGTTTGCCCACGTAACACCGCTCTTGCGCGAGCTGCACTGGCTACCTGTCGTCTTCCGGGTGCGCTTCAAGGTGTTAGTTATCATCTTCAAAGCGCTCCATGGCTCGGGACCTAGCTATCTGCGAGATCGGATCCTGCCCCACACATCCTCACGACCGATTCGCTCCCACAGAGAGGGGCTTCTCCGGGTGCCGTCCACTAGACTTTGTCAGCGGGCGACGCCCAGGGGAAGGGCGCTCTCTGTGGCGGGCCCGGCCCTCTGGAACGACCTTCCCCCTGATATTAGAACGACCACCGACCTCCGCTCCTTCCGTGTAAAATTGAAGACCCATCTCTTTCGACTGGCCGGCCTTGAATAGTTCTCTCTGTCTTTTAATTATAAATTTTAAATGGGTTTTTAATTTATGTTTTTAGCACGGGTAGATTTATTTAATTCGATTTTAAGAAATATTTGTATTATTGTATATTGTTTTTAATTATGCCTGTGCACCGCCCCGGGTCCCTGTGGGGAGAGGGTGCGGTTAATAAATCCCAATTTATTATTATTATTATTATTATTTGTTTAAAGGTTTCCTGTCTCCTAATCTTCTCAGGGACCGATAACTCCTTCTCTAACTCCAGATTTTATTAACGGCCATAAACATTTTTGAGCTGCATGGATGGATGGATGGATGGATGGATGGATGGATGGATGGATGGATGGATAGATAGATAGATAGATAGATAGATAGATAGATAGATAGATAGATAGATAGATAGATAGATAATAGATAGATTGATAATAGATAGATAGATAGATAGATAGATAGATAGATAGATAGATAGATAGGTAGGTAGGTAGGTAGGTAGGTAGGTAGGTAGGTAGGTAGGTAGGTAGGTAGGTAGGTAGGTAGGTAGGTAGGTAGATAGATAGATTATAGATTGAATAGAAGAGAACAGAAGAAAATATTAGAATATTAGAATAGAATGAAATATAGAATACAATAGGGTAGGGTAGGGTAGGGTAGGGTAGGGTAGGGTAGGACAGGACAAAATAGGAATAGAATAGGAATAGAATAGGGAAGGGAAGGGAAGGGAGAGGAGAGGAGAGGAGAGGAGAGGAGAGAATTCTTCATTGGCCAAGAGCGATTGGACCCTCAAGGAATTTGTCTTTGGTGCATAAGCTCTCAGTGTACATAAAAGCTATGAGCGATAAATCATGATCATAGTCCTCATAAAAATACATTCATCGTGAATCATAAGGTACAACACTTAGTGCTAGTCCTAGGATACTAAATGAGCTATCAACATACCGATAAATCATACTAAGAAATTAAATAAAACAATATAAATGGTAAAGATAACAAGCAACAAAGTTATAGTCTTAAGTAGAAAAGGAGATAGTTAACAATAAGGATGAGAAGAAGAATAGTAACCGCCTTACTAAATAGTTTGACAGTGCTGTGGGAATTTAGCTGTAATGTTCATTGGGACCCCTTTTTACTTCTGGGACATGAAGGGAAGCCCTCTCTTCCCCCCTCCCCCCTGTCTTCTCCCCCCTCCCCATTCCATGAAATCTTGTCAATTCCTCCTCTTACTCTTTGCTGTTTGGTAAAATTTTCCCCTTCACGACGAGCGATTCTCCAGGATAAAGCTTAAACTGTGTAGCGGTTACTCCCTAGGAAAAATTTAAAAAAAAATGAACATTTTAAACGGCATGGTAGGGCTGATAAAGAGTTTTGAACATGGGCTCCTTCATCAAACCATTCAAAGAGAATTTACAATACAATACAATAGCAGAGTTGGAAGGGACCGTGGAGGTCTTCTAGTCCAACCCCCTGCCTAGGCAGGAAATCCTACACCACTTCAGACAAATGGCTGTCCAACATCTTCTTAAAGACTTCCAGTGTTGGGGCCTTCACAACTTCTGGAGGCAAGCAGTTCCACTGATGTGCGGTTATACATTTGAGACAGCAGCCAATTTTGGGTTAATCAGCCTGTTTTAAAAGACTTGTTTTAGAAGTCTTTAGACCATTTCAGGTTGGTCCATTGTCTTGTTTAACAGATTAACAGAGTTGGAAGGGACCTTGTAGGTCATCTAGTCCAACCCGCCACCCAAGCAGGAGACCCTACCCCAGGGGTAGTCAACCTTTTTATACCTACCGCCCACTTTTGTACCTCTGTTAGTAGTAAAATTTTCTAACCGCCCACCGGATCCACAGTAATGGTGATTTATAAAGTAGGGAAGTCAATTAAATTATAAAAAAGGAAAGTGCTTCAATATGGGACAAAACCCCTACTGCCCACCATGAAAGCTGGAATGCCCACTATTGGGCGGTAGGGACCAGGTTGACTACCACTGCCCTACATCATTTCTGACAGATGGCAGTCCAGTCTTTTCTTGAAAGTCTCAAGTGATGAAGCTCCCATAACTTCTGAAGGCAACTTCTGCTCCACGGTTGATTATTGTCACTGTCAGAAAACTCCTCCTTATTTCCAGGTTGAATCTCTCCTTGATCCATTTCCATCCCTTATTCCTTGTCTGGCCTTCTGGTGCATTGGAAAATAGCTTGATCCCTTCCTCCTTTCTGTGGCAGCCCCTCAAATATTGGAAGACTGCTATCCTGTCTCCCCTGGTCCTTCTCTTCACTAGACCAGCCATCGTTCATTTTATGTTTTAGCCTCCAGTCCCCTAATCATCTTCGTTGCTCTTCTCTGCACTCTTTCTAGAGTCTCCACATCTTTTTTTATAGTGTGGTGACCAACACTGGATGGAGTACTCTACTGTAGGTGTGGTCTTACTAAGGCTTTATGGAGTGGTATTAGTACCTCCCTTGATTGGATTCCTCTTGGCCGGCCTGGGGTAATCAACTGTTTTTAGGGTTTTTAGCGACTTATTTTTAGTTTTAATATGGGATTTTAGCGCAGGGTTAGTTTAATTTCATTTTAATATTGTACTATGTCTGTGATTTTATATGTATTTTAAATTCCCTGTTCCCCACCTCGAGTCCCTTCGGGGAGAGAGAGCGGGTTATAAATTAAAATTATTATTATTATTATTATTATTATTATTATTATTATTATTATTATTATTATTATTATTATTATTAATGCAATTTAGGATTGCATTGGGTTTTTTGGCTGCCACCGCACACTGCTGGCTCATATTGAATTGATTTTCCACTAAGACTCCAAGATCCTTCTCACAAGATCCTTCTCAAGATGGCACAGTTATTGCCGTCAAGCCTGGTTTCACCCAGTCTGTTTTAGCCGAGATAGACAGACAGATAGGCAGGCAGGCAGGCGGAAGCTAGGCGTGGGGTCTCCTTCCCAGTCAAATCGGAAACGTGAAAGAGGCAACATAACGATGTCAAAAGAAGTGGTCCCAGAATGGACTTGCAGATGATCTGGAGTCAAGGAATCATCAACCCAATCATCTCAGGAATCATCTCTGGTGGCCCTTTCCATATGCTCTTCATTCGTCACATAGAACCCGGTATCCTGGCTTAATATGGGAAGCACCACTTCTGCACAAGGACCTTTAAGGCAGTGTTTCTCAACCTTGGCAACTTGAAGATGTGTGGACTTCAACTCCCAGAATTCCCCAGCCAGCATTTGCTGGCTGGGGAATTCTGGGAGTTGAAGTCCAGACATCTTCAAGTTGCCAAGGTTGAGAAACACTGCCTTAAGCTATCTTCTGGCTCCCTTAGCAATGGGCTGATGGTGCTGAGAGATGTAGCTCCATTGCGGTCGTAAGTTTAGGACTGCTCGTATTGGCAGGCCTTTGCATTTTATTATCTTCCCCGGTTCTCTTCTGTTGACTCCAGATATACTGCCTCATGCCTTATCCAGACGTATTGCTCTTTGTGAACCAGGAATGGTCTTGGTTGTTACGCGATGTTTATTATGCGGGAAGAAATATTAAGGCACACCTCTGTTCTTTAAGAAAGGCCTATTTACCTGCACTGTCGCGTTAATTAGGGGATGAAGGGGCCTGAAATAAAAGCAGTATTAATCGCATGTACTTAAGCTGTGCAGTGTGCTCAAGATGCGTCTTGTCAAAAAAAGAGTCTGCGCATTGATAAAACTCAATATTAATAACAGAAGGCAGCCCGATTAATAAGCACAAAGTATGGGGGTTTTATACCAAAAGATAATAATAATAATAATAACACAGCAGAAACAATTAAGAGAAGCAACCCAACATATTTAAAGGAGTGGACTGTGATCTTCAAACCCAAAGCCAAAATAAACAATTTTTAAAATGGAACGAGAGTCTTTGCCTCCAAAAGATGAACACAGCTGTCCCTCAAGCGATACCTAGAAAGAGGAAACGCCACACTCGTGGCTGTCAATCAACAACCCACCAATTCCTCTCCAAGAGACCGATTCTACATCTTGCAAGCCTTTGCTGGGAATTTTGATTTAAAAAAAAAAAAACAAAGACCCCAAACTTACACATTTACTCATGGTGGTGGTGCAGCCTTGTCCAGCCTCAAGTTGGTACAGTACTTAACTCCAATTTCAGCGCTGTGACTTTGCTTAAGTTTCCGTTGTCCTTTAAATAGCTGAAGGGAAGAGCATCACATGACACAATGGAGGGTAGGGTCAGATAATCAGAAATGGGAGCAGATGATAAGGTGGGGAGAAGGGGCTGACGAACCGAAGCAGCTGCTAACACTCGCTTCTAACGGTGGGGGGTGTTTGAGGGGGGGCCAGCCTTGGTTAAAAGGATTCCTTTATTGCTCCCCAGACAAGATTTTGGAAGCTGGCAGAAACGATTATTCTCATTCTTGGCATTAATGCCGGAGGAACCAGTTTAACAAGAGTTGGAAGGGACGTTGCAGGTCATCTAGTCCAACCCCCTGCCCAAGCAGGAGATCTTACATCTTGCCTCTACCTAGGATTGAACTCACAACCTCCTGATTGTGAGGCGAGAGATCCACCTCTAGGCCACATAATGCTGAGAGTTTCAGAAATTTTGTGTGTAGAAATTTAGCAGAGGAAAGAGGAGGAAGAGGAAGAGGAGGAGGAGGAGGAGAAAAGGAGAAGGGAAAAGGAGAAGAAAAGGAAGAGAAAGGGGAGAGGGAGAGGGAGGAGGAGGAAGAGAAAGAAATGTTTTCCCTGTGCCCCCAGAAGCGTAATTTCTAATGTTGGATTTTCCCCCTACCAGAGGGAGCCCCCTTGTGGAGTACTGTGAAGCCGTTACCATGGCAACGCCACTGCGCTGAACAGTAGAAGCCATTTTAAGGCACAACAGGCTTTATCTTAACAGAACACCCCCCCCCCAGGGGTGTCTTAGTACCATTATATTTGTTTCCAGAGAGTAAGTCAGCTGTGAACCAAATTTGGTTGAAATCACTCAAAGCGTTCCAGAGTTATGCTGGAACATACATACATACATGCACACACCCCTCTGTTTATAGTATGTGTATGTATATGTATGTATGTATGTATGTATGTATGTATGTATGTATGTATGTATGTATGTATGTATGCATGCATATATATATCAGTGGTGGGTTTCAAAATGTTTTAGAACCTCTTCTGTAGGTGTGGCCTGTTTTGTGGGAGTGACTTACTGGCCATGTGACTGGGTGGGAGTGGCTTGCTGGCCATGTAACTGGGTGGGAGGGGCTTGCCAGCCGAGTAACTGGGTGGGCGTGGCCAACTTGTAAAATATGGTGAGACTCACTTAACGACCCTCTTGCTTAGCAACCAAAATATTGGCTCAGAAATTCTGGCATTGGAAGCACACAAGTCTTAAAGCTGTCAAGTGACAAGATCCTTCCACCCCTAACCCTTTAAAAAAAAAACCAGGGGTGTTCAAACTTGACAGCTTTAAGACTTGTGGACTTCAACTCCCAGAATCCCTCCTCTCGCTCTTCCTCTGGATGATGGGCGGACGGGCGGGGGGGGGGAGCTGGAACCGGTTCTAAACGGCCCTGGAGATTTGTGGAACCTCTTCTCGAGAAGAGCTTAGAACTGGCAGGAACCCACCTCTGATATAGATTCTCAAACCCCACTATAACAAAAAAGATTTGCAAAAATAGTTGTTTGCTCATCTCAGGCATACAAGATAGCTGTTCTGAGAATCTGTATTTTCCCAACTTAGTTAATTACCTAATAAATCATGTTTAATGTTTTGCACATATGCTTCTATCTAGAGATATAAACCACAGCCTAATTTAATTTCTTCCTCCCGTCTTTCCTGGGGACAAATTATTATTATTATTTTTATATTGAAAAAGTTTTATTGAGTTTTACAATTTTTTACAAATAGGGTAAGGGTAAGGTGTGAGAAAGATATTTTGAGAACTTTCACGTCGAAATCGTTGGCCCCTTCCGAGGCTTCATAGCAAAATATAGCTTATACAAATTTTCAATAGTACTACAAAATGGAAAGAAGTGCATACATCATTGTAAAAAACTGTGCTAGCAATCATATACAAACATCCAAACAAAAGTTATACTATATTAAAAAAGTCATTTTTGAGATCTAAGTCTCTTGGCAATTGAGTCTTCTTGTTCTCCTCCCTGGCCCCCAGTGGGCGGGGCCGCGGCCCCCTCCGCTCTTCCATTTTCATCCTCCAGGATTGAGGAATGTTTTTTAAGAAAGGCTTCCGCCTCTGCAACTGTTTTAATCCTTACTCTCCCTCCTTCCCAGAACACCAACATCCCTTCTGGCATCACCCACTTAAACCAGATCCCCTGCTTAAATAATTTTTTGGATAAGAAAGAATATTTCCTTCTTACCTCTCTAATCTTTTTCGGGATCTGCTTCAAGATAGCGACTTCTTTTTGTTGGTAAATTAAAGGACCGTCTCTCTGCACCCTCAAAATCCCCTCCCTCATCGACCTTCTAACAAATTTAATATGTATCTCTCTGGGTACTTCATTTACCCTGGCATATGCTGAATTTATTCTATAAACAAAGTCAATGTCCCCCCTGATCTCCTCCTTGGGTTTGTGTAAATACTGCTAAAATTGTACTCATAAGATCAGCTAGGCATTCACCAGATTCTTCAGGAATATTCTGAAACCTTAAAAAATAAGACATCCTTTCAAAATCCATCCTAGACATATGACAAGTTAAATCTCCAATTTCAGTATTAACACTTTTAAGCTCCCCCCTTGCCCCAGCCAATCCCACCACCAGTTCTTCAGTCTTTTGTGTATTCTGCATCAATTTCTTCCGTGTCTCCAAAAGTTCTAACTTGGAGCTGCAGTGATCTTTCCTCAATTCTTTAATTTCCATTACCAGAGTCTGTAATATTTCTTCCATAGCTGTTAATCTTGCATCCGTATCCGATTTTTCTGTCTGCTTTTTTGAAGCCATGGTGAGTGATTTAAGTCAATGTCAATAAAATGGCGTTGCTGGGGTGCGGTCAGTGAGGCAAGTCCAAGAGCAGATTTCAGTAATCCAAATCAAACTTGTAAATTCCAGAGAAAGATCCAAATTTTACAGTCAGATATAAAAAAGAAGGCACTCCAGGGAAGGGATCAATTAATCAGTTAGATCAAATCAACCATTAAAAGAGAGAGACAGTCCAAATCACAAAGGGATGTCAGAAATTTTCCATAAAGAGTAAGTCTCCTAAGAACAAAGGAACGCCATCTTCCCTGGGGACAAATTATTTATCTGTTGATCTTTTGTCCTCTGGAAAAATGTTTCTTGAAATCAGCAACTTCACGAAACTGCTTTTCACTTTGACCATGTTGTGTGGGGGAAACTCACTGGAGAAAGCAATCATGGGTAGTCTTTGACTTACACTTAACTTAGTGGCCGTTTGAAGTTACAATGGTATTGGGGGTGGGGGGAAGTGGATTTTGAACATTTTTCACGCTTATGACCACACCCGTAGTCACGTGATCAAAATTCAGATACTGGGAAACTGACTCGTACTTATGACAGTTGTACTGTCCCAGGGTCACATGATCCCTTTTTGCAACCTTCTGATGAACAAAGTCAATGGGGAAGCCAGATTCACTTAGCAAACCTGCTACTAACTTAACAATCACAGTGTTTCACTTAACAACTTTGCGGGGAAGGTTGTAAAATGAGTGAAAACTCAATTAACAAGCATCTCAGAAATGTCTCAGAGAAAGAAAAAGAAAGAGAGAGAGAGGGATGGACAGAGGAAAGAAGGAAGGAAGGAAAGATGGAAAGATGGGATGGAAAGAGAGAGAAAGAAAGGAGGAGGAAGAAGAAAAAGAAGGAAGAGGAAGAATAGAAGGGAAGGGAGGGAGGGAGGGAGAGAGAGAGAGAGAGAGAAAGAAAGAAAGAAAGAAAGAAAGAAAGAAGAAAGAAAGAAAGAAAGAAAGAAAGAAAGAAAGAAAGAAAGAAAGAAAGAAAGAAAGAAAGAAAGAAAGAAAAAGAAAGATTACTGCTGCTACTACAACTGTAGCCCACAGGATCCATCAACCAACTAAATGAAAAACAAACTTTTGAGAACTCCATAATGGATACTTTTGTATTTTGTGTGTGTTTGTTTTGCTGCTTTAGAATATTCTATTTAAAAACTCAGAATAGAAACAGGTTACAAATTCAACCAATGTTGAAGTGAACTGTGATTCACCACAACCTCCAGCTTGCACAGTTGCGTGAAGTTCCCCCAAGGTCAGAATTAATGTTTCGCCTCGAGACAGATTTGAACAAGGCAGAACTCTTGTTCGTATTCTTGATCTGCTTCCATCAACCGTACAGACAATGCACAACTACCCTCCTTAGTGGTGAAGAGAGAGAGAGACTAAGTAATGCCATTGCTAATATCCTAAAGCCCATGGATGGAGGAAGCCTCCAGGCAGCAATGGACCAAAAATTCCCAAGACAGGACCCCCATTGGAACCCTTATAATGACATGACCTCCAAGGATTAGAGCGTGCCTCAAAACCCCCTGTCAACATAGATAGATAGATAGATAGATAGATAGATTTTATTTTTCTATACCGCGTCCTCTCCCCAGGGGGACTCGGAGCGGTGCACAGGGAAAATTAAAACAACATAAAATATATACATAAATAAATACAATAAAAACAAATTAAATCAACTGTCCCTGCACTAAAATCCCCATTTTAAAATTAACATTCCCTAACCCCTGAGGTAGAGACTAACCTAGGCCGGCCAAGCAGAAAAAGTGAGTTTTTAATTTCTGACGGAAGGAGCGGAGGTCCGTAGTTGTTCTAATGTCAAGGGGAAGGTCGTTCCAGAGGGCTGGGCCCGCCACAGAGAAGGCCCTTCCCCTGGGCGTCGCCCGCTGACAAAGTCTAGTGGACGGCACCCGGAGAAGTCCCTCTCTGTGGGAGCGAATCGGCCGGGAAGATGTATGGGGCAGAATCCGATCCCGTAGATAGCTAGGTCCCGAGCCATGGAGCGCTTTAAAGATGAGAACTAACACCTTGAACATGTCTAAGCCGTCCCTCATAATCCAAGGGACAGATGAGAGCCCCGAAGGGTTCCTGCAAAGACTTATTGAGGCTTATAAGACATACACTCCAATCAATCCCCTGGATCCTGAGAATGCCCGTATGCTGGCGATGGCCTTCATAAGCCAGAGTGCATCAGACATCAAAAAGAAACTCCAGAGGCAAGAGGGTGCTTTAGGAATGTCCATGAGCCAACTGATGGAAATTGCACGAAAGGTTTATGTGAACAGAGAAAAGGTGGAAGAGAAGAAGAAAGATGACGGAATGCAGCATAAGGCTGAGCTCCTGGCAGTCGCCTTGTCAAACAAATCCAATGATTGGAGCAGAGACAGATGTGCTATATGTAAACAAGAGGGGCACTGGAAACGAGAATGTCCTAGAAGAATGGTGTTCGAGAGAAGGGAACAAAATAGAGGAATGGGCCGTGAACGCGAGGTCAGGGTTTATGAACCCCAGGAAGAAAGAAGAGGACAAAATAGAGGAGTGGGCCGTGAACGCCTAACTCGAGCGGTCAGGAATTATGAACCTCAGGAAGAGAGAAGGGGAATGAGGAACCGTGGATACCAGGGTCATGGATCCTGGGGCAGGGGCCGAAGCCGGTTTCCTCAGAGGACAGAGGACATAGGCTTGGCCGCTGTAGATGAATGGACTGAATACTGAAGGGGACCGGGGTTAAGTGCAGCCCCCTCCCGAACCCCTGGTCCGACTGAAGATAGGGGGCAATGATGTAACCTTTTTAGTGGACACTGGAGCTTCTAGGTCAGTGATTACAAAGCCCCTGGCACCTTGTTCTAAGGATTCATTAAACATCCAGGGGGTTGATGGGTCTGTAAATAGTCGCCCAATCTTGAAACCCTTGATATGCTCCCTAAATGGCAAAGACCTAGAACACCGGTTTCTCTATATGCCCGACTGTCCAATACCTCTTTTAGGACGTGACCTCTTATGTAAGATGGGAGCTACATTATCCTTTGAAGATGGTAAGATGGTCCTAACAGTGAGACACCCCCCTGATGAAATGTGGCGAGTAATGGTGGTCCGAGAGAACCCAGACCCTAACACCTGGCAGGAATTTGGGCTGAAGATAACCCCCCTGGCCATGCTTCCCATCATGCACCAATAATTGTGCAGCTGAAGCCTCTAGCAGTGCCTGTTCGCCGCAGGCAAAGAAGCTACCCTCGCCCAGTAGCCCAGGCAATTCAAGACCATATTGAAAACTATTTAAAGGCTGGCATTTTACGGACCATCCAATCTCCCTGGAATTCCCGAATTTTACCCATACCGAAACCCGATGGCACTTATCGTCCGGTTTCGGATTTGAGGACCGTTAATTTAGCCACGGTCACTGTCCACGCTGTCGTACCCAACCCGTATACCCTCCTGAGTTTAATCCCAGCCACAGCCAGTTGGTTCTCAGTGGTGGATTTGAAGGATGCCTTCTTTACCATCTCAATACATAGAGACAGTCAGAAACTGTTTGCTTTTGAATGGGAAGACCCAACAACAGGTCGAAAGAGGCAGTATGCGTGGACAAGGCTTCCCCAAGCATTCAAGAATTCCCCTACCCTTTTTGGAGAAGCCCTCGCCTCAGACCTGGAAGATTATCAGCCTCAGGAGGAGGGCGATGTATTATTACAATATGTAGATGATGTGTTAGTGACGGGGCAGACAAAGGGAACTTGCTGGGACAATACTAATCAACTGCTTCATCTACTGATGGACAGAGGATATTGTGCTTCAAGACAGAAAGCCCAGTTAGTGAAGCCCCAGGTGAAATATCTCGGCTACACCATAAGTCAAGGACAAAGAGCAATAGGGCATGAGCGTAAGGAAGCTGTGTGCCGAATTACTGAACCCACCACCAGGAAAGAATTGAGAGGATTTCTAGGAGCGGCTGGCTATTGTAGAATCTGGATTCCAAACTTTGCTCTCTTAGCCAAACCCCTCTATGAATCCACAAAGGGGGGTGAAAAAGAACCCTTTGTCTGGGAGAAAGAGCAGAGATAAGCATCTGAGGTCCTGAAATTAAAATTAATTCAGGCTCCTGTCATGGGACTGCCTAATTTGGAGAAGCCTTTTAACCTCTTCGTAGATTCAAAAGGCAACACCGCTCTGGGAGTTTTAACACAAGAAAAGGGGAGCTGGCAACAGCCTGTGGCTTATCTTTCTAAACAGCTGGATGGAGTGTCAAAGGCCCCATTGTCTTAAAATATTGGCCGTCACGGCTTTGTTGGTGGAAGAAGCAAACAAGTTAACCTTCGGACAATCCACCACCGTCAACACCAGTCATGCAATTCAAAGAATCCTAGAGACGAAGGGTCATTTGTGGCTGACAAACTCCCAAATTTATGAATACCAGGTTCTCCTTACTCAAAACCCGCAAATTGTATTGAAGCAAACAAATGCTTTAAGCCCAGCCACCCTCTTGCCTGAATCAGGTCCTGACATTGAACATAACTGCATGCAAGTGATTGAGAGCCAGTTTTCCTGCCGACCTGATCTGACTGATATCCCTTTAAAAACAGCCGACTACAACCTGTTCACTGACGGGTCAAGTTATATGGCTACGGGAGAGCGCTTTGCAGGCTATGCAGTAGTCTCAAATGACCAAGTTATAGAAAGTGGACCCCTCCCAAAGGGAAGTAGTGCCCAAGCAGCAGAACTGTGGGCTTTGATTCGGGCACTAGAAAGAACAAGGGGTGAGACTGTATTTATTTTATTTATTTATTTTATTTATTTTATTTAAATTTATATCCCGCCCTTCTCCACAGAGGACCCAGGGCGGCGTACAGGAAATTTAAAAACATACAAATACAAGATAAATATATAATTTAAAATAAATATTAAACAATCCTATCCTGTACTAAAACCAAATTTAAAATACCCAATTTAAAAACTTCCTAAAAGTCCCCATGGGAGGTTAGGCTAGGCCGGCTTGTTGGAACAAATATGTCTTTAGACATTGGCGGAAGAGGCGGAGGTCGGTGATGGTGCATAATTCAGGGGGTAGGTCGTTCCAGAGGGCTGGGCCCGCCACAGAGAAGGCTCTTCCCCTGGGTGTCGCCAGTCGGCATTGTCCGGCCGACGGGACCCTGAGAAGACCCTCTCTGTGGGAGCGTATCGGTCTAAGGGATGTATGGGGCAGGAGGCGGTCTCGCATGTAAATATCTGGACTGATTCTAAATATGCGTTTCTCACCTTACATGTCCATGCAGCTGTCTATAGGGAAAGGGGTCTTTTAACAGCTTCAGGGAAGGAAATTAAACATCCCTTCTTAATTGAAAGACTCATAGCAGCTGTCAAAATGCCAAAGAAAGTGTCAGTGGTGCATTGTAAAGGTCATCAAAAGGGGCAAGACGACATAGCCAGGGGAAATAGGGCTGCTGACAGAGAAGCAAGGCTGTCGGCTACACGAGTTGACCAAGCCTGCTCAAATATTACAGCTTACATAGCTTTAGAACTGCCAAGGGGACTTACTCCCAAATATTCCAAAACAGAAGAGCTCCAGGCAATAGTAGATTTGAATGGACAAAAACAGGGAGAGTGGTATGTACCACTGGATGGAAGAGTTTTTGTGCCCGACAACCTAGCCTGGCCACTGGTGAAAGAATCTCATTCAACCACCCACATGGGAAAGGCTGCTTTAGCAGAGGCACTGCATCGAATATGTTACATTATGATGGGTTCCAGGCGGCGCTTGGGCCACTTCCTGTACCCCTGACCCGCGCCCCGATGGAGGACCTCGTGGCCGCATGGAATACTGCGACCACGGGAGCCTTGGATCGGGTCGCGCCCTTGCGGCCTCTCTTGCGGCGGCGAGCCACCCTGGCTCCTTGGTTTACCGAGGAGCTGAGGGTGATGAAACGCCACAAGAGATGCCTAGAGAGAAGATGGAGGTCTACCCGATCTGAATCTGACCGGACACAGGTAAGAGCCCATTTACGGACTTACATTGTGGCGCTGAGAGTGGCCAAACGTCATCATTGTGCCACTCTCATAGCATCCGCAGATAACCGCTCTGCCGCCCTGTTTAGGGTGACCCGCTCCCTCCTTCAACAGAGGGTGCGGGAAGCCCCACTACAGGGTAGAGCAGAGGAATTTGTGACTTATCTGCAGGAGAAAATCGCTCAGATACAGAACGAGTTAGCCCCCATTGATGGCCCAGTGGGATTGCACGAGACAGATCTTGTTTGGGAGGAGTTTGACTCCGTTACTTCCAAGGATATGGACAGGTTACGTGGGCGACTGCGAGCCACCACATGTTTATTGGACCCGTGTCCCTCCTGGCTTGTACTGGCATCCTGGGAGGTGACACGAGGCTGGCTCCAAGAGGTTGTCAACGCTTCCTTAAGTGAGGGTTCCTTGCCTGCTTCCCTAAAAGAGGCTATGGTGAGGCCCCTCCTTAAGAAGCCCTCTCTGGATCCAGCTTTATTAACCAACTATCGTCCAGTCTCCAACCTTCCCTTCTTGGCGAAGGTTGTTGAGAGTGTGGTGGCGCAACAGTTTCCCGTCACCTGGAGGAAGTTGATTATCTAGACCCGCGCCAGTCCGGCTTTCGGCCCGGGCATAGCACCGAGACGGCATTGGTCGCGTTGGTTGATGATCTCTGGAGGGCCAGAAATGGGGGTTGTTCCTCCATCCTGGTCCTATTAGACCTCTCGGCGGCTTTCGATACCATCGACCATGGTATCCTATTGCATCGGCTGGGGGGGTTGGGGGTGGGAGGCACCGTCTTACGGTGGTTCTCCTCCTACCTCTCTGGCCGATCGCAATTTGTGTTGACAGGAGAGCAGAGGTCGACCTCGAGACCCCTCACATATGGGGTGCCTCAGGGGTCGGTCCTCTCGCCTCTCCTGTTCAACACATATATGAAGCCGCTGGGTGAGATCATCCGTGGTTTTGGGGTAGAGTATCACCTCTACGCTGATGATACACAGCTGTATATATCTATCCCAAACCACCCCAACGATGCCGTAGCGGTGATGTGCCAGTGCCTGGAAGCCGTACGGATCTGGATGGGAAGAAACGGACTCAGGCTCAACCCGACCAAGACCGCGTGGCTGTGGTTTCCGGCTGCCCGATTCAACCAGCTGACTCCATCGCTGGCCATAGTGGCGAACATCTTGCCCCTGTGGATGGGGCGCGCAACTTGGGTGTCCTCCTGGATGCCCGGCTGTCCATGGAAGATCAAGTGACAGCCGTGGCTAGGAGGGTGTTTTACCAGGTTCGCCTGGTTCGCCAGTTGCGCCCCCTATTGGATCGGGACGCCCTTCGCACAGTCACTCATGCTCTCGTGACATCCCGACTGGACTATTGTAACTCTCTCTACATGGGGCTCCCCTTGAGGTGCACCCGGAGACTTCAGCTGGTCCAGAATGCAGCCGCGCGAGCAATTATGGGAACCTCAAGGTTTACCCACATAACACCGCTCTTGCGCGAGCTGCACTGGCTGCCTGTCATCTTCCGGGTGTGCTTCAAGGTGCTAGTCATCATCTTTAAAGCGCTCCATGGCTCGGGACCTAGCTATCTGCGGGATCGGATCCTGCCTCATACATCTTCATGGCCGATTCGCTCCCACAGAGAGGGACTTCTCCGGGTGCCGTCCACTAGACTTTGTCAGTGGGCGACGCCCAGGGGAAGGGCTCTCTCTGTGGCGGGCCCAGCCCTCTGGAACGACCTTCCCCCCGACATTAGAACAACTACGGACCTCCGCTCCTTCCGTCTAAAATTAAAAACACACCTTTTCTGCTTGGCCGGCCTAGGGTAGTCTCTCTATCTATGGTTTTTTTTTAGTAAATTTAATTGGGAATTTTAGTGAACTTCAATTGGGAATTTTAGCACAGGAATAATGTTTAATTTGCCTTTTAATTATGTATGTATATTTGTATATGTATATTTATTGTCTTTTATCTTCCCTGTGCACCGCTCCGAGTCCCCTGGGGGAGAGGGAGCGGTCTATAAAATTAAAGTTGTTGTTGTTGTTGTTGTTGTTGTTGTTGTTGTTGTTGTTGTTATTATTATTATTATTATTATTATTATTATTATTATTATTATTATTATTATTATTACATTAACCATTTGCACTCATTGTGTGCCCATGCCAGTGAAAGATGTGTTACCTGTGCTAGAGTGAATGCAAGACAAGGACCTAGGCTCCCTCCTGGGAGCCAACCCAAAGGATATTATCCCATGGACTCGCTTGTTGTTGATTTCACAGATATGCCAAGGTGTGGACTGTATAAAGCCTTGCTAGTTATGGTGTGTACCTATACTGGATGGATTGAATGTTTTCCCACAAAGACTAAACAAGCACGTGACGTAGCTAGAATCCTAATTAAAGAAATTGTGCCAAGATATGGAGTTCCCTCATTCATATCTTCAGACAATGGACCTGAGTTCGTCCATCAAATAATCCAGAAATTGGCACGCACCTTAGGGACACACTGGAGATATCATTGTTCTCTTCGGCCAGAATCTGCAGGACGCTGTGAACGTGCTAACCGCACCGTTAAGGAAAAGGTGATCAAGGTGTGCCTAGAAACTCACCTTAAATGGGTGGATGCCTTACCTTTAGCACTTTGGTCTGTGAGATGTACTCCACGCAAGGGACTTAAGCTATCTCCTTTTGAAATGATGTTTGGCAGGCCACCCATTATAAGTACTAACCTGAAAAACCATATAGGGGACCTAGGACAGTTAGGGACCTCTTGGCTTAACCAGATGGTGGGAGAGCTAAATAAGCAAATACAAGAAATCCAGCAATATTGTGTTTCTCTAACCCCACCCTATCTAACTACCTCAAGTCACAACTTTCATGTGGGGGACAGAGTTTGGGTAAAACATTGGAAGGGAGAAAACTTACAACCAAGGTGGATCCGGGGCGTCTGGCTGGGCCAGGGGCCGCCGGGGCCCTTTTCTCTCTCCCCCCAGGCAGCCCACTGGCGGGTGGCGACGGCCCAGATCCGATTCCAGGCTCAGCGGTGCGCGGGCACCTGCCGGCCTTCCTCCGGCCCGCCGGCACTTCGCCAGGCGGGAACCGTCCGGCTTCCTGAGTTCCCCGCCGAGAAGCAGCAGCGGCGGCAGCTGCCGGGGACTTCGGGGCTTGCGGAGGCGAGCGGCTGGCTGGAGCCCCCGGCGACGATCCGGGCTGCTCCTCCTCCTCCTCCCCGATGAGGTCCCGGCATTGGCGTAGCGCTCCATGGCTCGGGACCTAGCTATCTGCGGGATCGGATCCTGCCGCATACTTCCTCACGGCCGATTCGCTCCCACAGAGAGGGACTTCTCCGGGTGCCGTCCACTAGACATTGTCAGCGGGCGACACCCAGGGGAAGGGCTATCTCTGTGGCGGGCCCGGCCCTCTGGAACGACCTTCCTCCCGATATCAGGACGACCACGGACCTCCGCTCCTTCCGTCTTAAATTAAAAACTCACTTTTTCTGTCTGGCCGGCCTAGGATAAGTCTCTCTGTCTTTGGGGTTTTTATTGGGAATTAGTATTGTTTAGTTTTAATGGGGAAATTTTAGCGCAGGTTATGTTTAATTTGCTTTTAGAATTGTTTGTATGTATTTATTGTTTTTATTCTACCTGTGCACCGCCCCGAGTCCCCGTGGGGAGAGGGTGCGGTTTTATAAATATTAAATTATTATTATTATTAGTAGCGTGGGTTGTCAGCACCCGGGGCAAGGCAAGTAATTTGCGCCCCCTAACCCGTGGATTTTAGCACTCGAGTCTCTTCCACTAGATTAGTTAAAGCAGTGGTGGGCAAACTTATTAGTCAAGAGAGCCAAATATCAACAGTACCACGACTGAAATTTCTTTTGAGAGCCAAAAGGTGTGGCCTGTTCTATGGGAGTGGCTAAGCGGTCGTGTGACTGGGTGGGCGTGGCCAACTTGGAAAATGTGGTGAAACTCATTTAATGACGGTGCTGCTTAGCAACCAAAATTTTGGGCTCAATTGTGGTCATAAGTTCTTTCTTTCTCTCCCTCCCACTTTGTTTTTCTTTCTATTTTTCTTTCTCTCTTTTTTTTGTCTCTCTCTCTCTCTGTATCTGTCTCTCTCTCCTCCCTCCACCCATCTGTCACTCTGCGTGTGTGTGTGTGTGTGTTTGTGTGTGCATGTGCAGGCCCGGATCCAATAAGTGCGGGGCCCGATTGGATTTTTTTTGCGGGGCCCTCTATATATTAAATATTTAAATAAAATGCAAATTCAATATATATATAAATCAAATATCATGGATCATAAGATAGGTAAACTTCTACATACATTAAAAATAAAAATATGCAAAATACAAAAACAATTACATTTTATTGAATATAAATTTACATCATTGAATATGAATATATGAATTTACATATTTCTAAGTTTTTGTTCTGTAAATTCTTCTAAAATAGTTTGAAAATCCAATTTCCTTGCTTCTTCACTTTCAATCGACATAATTGCTAAACTATTTAATCTATCCTGAGTCATTGTCGATCTCAGATAGTTTTTTATTAGTTTTAGCCTGGAAAATGATCTCTCTCCAGAAGCAACGCTCACTGGAATTGTTAAATATATTCGGAGAGCAATAAACAAGTTTGGAAATGCCATTGCTCTGTCATTTTCCGATAAAAATTTGAACATTTTCCGATAAAAATTTGAACATTTTAAATGGATTTTCAAAAAATTCTGATGGAAGGATAGATTTTAAAGCTTCCATTTCTTCAACTAACATTTTTCCATCTATATCAGTTTCCTTCACTATTGGTGCATCATTTTCTGTGAACCTAGAATCTGTTAGAGAAATTTCTAATTTAGCTGCATGTTTTTGAAGTGCTTCTTTTTCCATATTTTGAAATTTTCCCAGAAACCCAAATAAGTCATTATGATTTTTGAATTATTCAAAACGATCTTTTAGTGATTCTGTAGCTTTATCTAAAACAAAATTTAAAAAAGATATCTTGTATGCGTTTATCGGATCTACAATAGGTTCATCATCGCCTTCATAATTGAAATGTTTCTTTCTTTTCCGAAGCCTTTTATTTCGAAATTCTGTAGATATTTCCAAATCTTGTGCAAGAATTTTTGCTTGAACTAAAACTTGTTTGAATCCAGTATTTCTGTAGTCGCTTAACCATTTTAAAAGTTTTTCAAATGAAGAAAGTGCAATGGATACATCTACAGATTTACTTTGAAGTTCCTTGCTTACATAATTGACTTGGAACAGTAAATCGTACCAAAAAACCAGTGATACTAAAAATTTATAGTCTTTCATTGCATTTCCAAGAGATTCTGCCTCGCTTTTAATTTGCTGATCTTCGGAAATTTCTGATATTTCGAAAAAAGCATCATAAAATTCACCTGTTTGGTATCTCACTGCTTTTACGCTTTGAATCCGATCAAAATTTGGGAGCTGGGCAACTGTCTGCATGTATGAGGATTGCAGAGTCCCCTGCTCAACATTAGCGACCGAAGGTTGTTGAACATGGGGATTTAATTCTCTCCTAGCCCACCTCACAGGGTTGTTAGAGGGAAAAAGAGGAAGGGCTTGCAAGTCTGTTTTAGTGCCTGGAGTTATTAAAGTGGAACACAAATACATCCGTAAAATAAAAATAGGTAAATCGATGTTCTTGTAGCCCCTGAGTGGTTTGTCTTTCTCTCCATTCTTTCTTCACTCTTCCTTCCTCTTGCTTTTCTTCTTCATCATCATCCTCTTCTTCCTTGTCCCTACTTTTTCCTCCTCTTCCTCTTGGTGGCTCTCCTTTTCTTCATTTTTCCTTCTTTCTTCTTACTCCTCCTCCTTCATTCTCTGCCTCCACCCCTTTTCTTCTTTCTTCTTGGCGCTCTCTGTCTGCATTCCTTCCTCCTCTGTTTTTTCCCTTCCACCTCTTCCTCTCCTCCTCCCTTCGTCTTCCTCTCTTGGCATTCTCTCCACATTCTTCCCTCTTTCCGCTTTTCCTTCCACGTCTTCCTCCTCCTCCCTCTTCTTCTCCCCCCCCTCTCTCTCTCTTCCTCTCCCTCCTTCCTCTTCTCTCCGCACTTCCTCTCCACATTCTCCTCCCCCCCACCCCTCTTCCAGAAAGCACCAGTTGGAAGGAAAGTCTGCACTCTTTCCAGAGTCTCAGCATCTTTTCTACATCATGGAGTGCGCTTCAAGGTGTTGACGACCATCTTCAAATCGCTCCATGACTCAGGGCCTAGCTATATACGAGACCGTCTCCTGCCCCATACATCCCTTCGTCCAATCCGCTCCCACAGAGAGGGTCTTCTCCGGGTACCATCGGTTGGGCAATGCCGGTTGGCGACCCCCAGGGGAAGGGCCTTCTCTGTGGCGGGCCCGGCCCTCTGGAACGACCTACCCCCCGACCTCCGCACCATCTCGGACCTCCGCCTCTTCTGCCAACATCTTAAGACATTTCTATTTCAACAAGCCAGCCTAGCATAGCCCCCCGTTTCTGACTTTTATCTATAAATTTTAATCTTTAGGTTTTAAAATGGGTTTTTTAGCACGGGATTTAATTTAATATGCTTTTAATAATGTATATTGTTTTTGTATGATTTTAATAATGCCTGTGCGCCGCCCTGGGTCCTAACAATGGAGAACGGCGGGGTATAAATTCGAAAAATAAAAAATAAAAAATAAATGGCGACCAAAACTGAATGCCGTATTCCAAGTGTGGCCTTACCAAGGCCTTATAAAGTGGTATTAACACTTAAACAGTCCTGAAGAGAAGGCGGAGGCTGCGTTGCAATGCTTTTCACCAAATGAACCACAACTGTGTTTTTCATAGGTCTTTATTTCTTGGGCAATGAGGTCATTCATAACACAGCCCAGGTAAGAAATGGATCTTGAGGAGAAATTAGCCAGAAACATGGTGAAAATCGAAGGAGTCTAAGTGCCTGCTTTGACAGAAAGAAAGAAAGAAAGGTAAAAGGAATGGACAAATTCCAGAACATCGTCTCAAATGGTTTGAGACAACCAATTCTTTTCGACTTGGGGGATAAGGCCGCAAGGGAGACAGCCGCCTCGCCTCAGGGAAATGTCACCGATTTGATTCTGAAGTCTCCATCCACTCCAAGATAATCAATCATATTAAGGCCCAGGCGGTTGGGGAAGACAAGGTCTTTACTCCTTTCCGTTTTCACTTGGATGCCATCCTCCGTAAAACAGAAGGTGATCTGGAAGACATCATAACAAAGGAAAATCAAGATGGAAGGTGGACATCAAAGCCTCTTTGGTGTTCTTAGGTTCTGTAGGAAGTTAGGAAGTCTCCCACGGTTTGATTCATACATGGGGTCATCATAATACAATACAATACAATAGCAGAGTTGGAAGGGACCTTGGAGGTCTTCTAGTCCAACCCGCTGCCTAGGCAGGAAGCCCTATACCATTTCAGACAAATGCCTATCCAACATATTCTTAAAGACTTCCAGTGTTGGGGCATTCACAACTTCTGGAGGCAACTTCTGTTCCACTGATTTATTGTCCTAACTGTCAGTAAATTTCTCCTCCGTTCTAAGTTGCTTCTCTCCTTGATTAGATTCCACCCATTGCTTCTTGTTCTGCCCTCAGGGGCCTTGGAGAATAGTTTGACTCCCTCTTCTTTGTGGCAGCCCCTGAGATATTGGAAGACCGCTCTCATGTCTCCCCTGGTTCTTCTTTTCATTAAACTAGACATACCCAGTTCCTGCAACCGTTCTTCATATGTTTGAGCCTCCAGTCCCCTAATCCTCTTTGTTGCTCTTCTCTGCACTCTTTCTAGAGTCTCCACATCTTTTCTTCATCGTGGAGACCAAAACTCGATGCCATATTCCAAGTGTGGCCTTACCAAGGCATAATAAAGTGGTGTTAACCCTTCACGTGATCTTGAT